>CM035406.1:1220000-1257500 GCA_020310875.1 Ceratopteris richardii
ATCAGAAATGGAATGATCTACAGTATCATATGAAACCTGCAAAGGCTGAGAAGTTGCCTCATTAGGACCAGCACTAGACTGTCCACCTGTAAAAAGAGGCATCAAGGTATCTTACATGTCTTTAGAGCTAACAGATGTCTCCTTCGTACATGAAAGCAATGGCTGAATAGCATCTTCCACAAGGACAACGTCATGGCTAACCAGAATGCGTTTAGTTTGTGGATGATGCAGACGATAGCCTTTACTTTCAGAACTCTACCCAACAAAAATACATTTTACTGCCTTATCATCCAATTTTCTACGATGTTGTTCAGGCACTAGTGCATATGCCAAACAACCAAAAATACGTAGATGAGCAACAGATGGCTTGCGGTCATGCCAAGACTCTTATGGAGTGATAGACTGCAGTGCTTTAGTGGGACACCTATTCAGTACATACGCTACACACATGACAGCCTCAAGCGAGAAACTATGAGGTAAAGCCTGACTCTTGACCATACACCTCGCCATCTCCGTGAGAGCCCTGTTCTTCCGTTCAGCAACTCCATTCTGTTGAGGTGTATACGGCACTGTACACTAGTGTTTTATCCCACGTTGAGCCAGAAATGCATTAAAACCAGAAGACATATATTTCCCCCCTCGATCAGAACGGAGTGTGCCCATTTTACATGCTGACAGATTTTCAGCCAAAACCAAAAACTGTTTGAAGCACATGAACACTTTGGACTTTGTCTTCAATGGATATACCCATGGATGCCTGGAAAAATCATCAATGAAAGTCACGAAGTAAAGATAATTTCCAAAAGAAGGTGTCTGCATAGGACCACAGACAATCACTATGTACAAGCTACAATTTCTGAGTAGCCTGAACTGAACCATCTTTTGGAAAGGACGAACGCTGCATTTTGCCCAAAATACAGCCTTCACAAATATGTTTTCCAAGTGCCTCAAGTTTGGGCAAAGAGGACACCATTTCACATTTCTACAGGCATAGCAAACTAGCAAAATTCAGATGATCAAAGCGTACATGCCAAAGCTTTGCATCTGACATAGCCAAAGAATCATTTACTGCACATGCCAAATCATTTACAGATCTTTCATAGTCTATGAGCTTATACAGCCCACGACATAAAATGCCAGAAGCAATAATCACATCGCCATTTGACAGATCATGAACTGTACACGTGTCATCAACAAATTTCATAACCAAGCCAATCTTGGCTAATGCAAAAACTGATAACAGGTTCTTCTTGATTCCTGGCACGAATAAAGCATCTAACAAAGTGAAAGAACTACCATCAGCAGTAGTCAAAATGACCTTATCAACTCCTATAACAGGATAAGAGGAGTTGTTGGCGCATATAACACTATTCCCTGTAGGGGCAAGCTCGAGTGAAGAGAAGAAACTGCGCTGGGAGGTAATATGTTTAGTTGCCCCACTGGCAAAATACCAAACATCTGAGTCTACTGCAGACATGCACTGATCATGAGAAGATGGATCAAAATTGCAAACAGTAGTAAACGCCCATTCTTCTTCCCGCACAAGATTAGCAGACTCTGTTTTTGGTGTAGAGCCTTCTGCAACAACTCTTTTTTCTTTGCCTCTTTTGCAGCCAATTTTGGACAGTTCTTTATGATGTGATCATTCCCTTTACAGTACTTATAAAACAATTTCTGCTTTTTTTATTTTTTCTCATCTTTGTCTTGGTTCTTTGAATGTGCAGCATTTGTAGATTTCTGCTTACTAGTAGAAGAGCTCCATTTTCCTTTGCCCTTCTGACTAGCTAGGAAACCTTGATCTGCAACACACATAATGGACCTGTTCTGCCTGGACTGATCTTCCTGCATCAGAACAGAGACTAAATCCTCAAATGACAAGGCATTTGGATTGCCTTTCATCAGCAACCGAAGAGTAGAAGCAAAACTCTGATATGAATCAGGAAGACCATTCAGAACGGTCTACACAAGTGAGCTATCTGGTATAACCTCATCAACAAAAATCAATTGTTCCTTCAATTCTTTGATTTTTGTAAGGAAACTGTGCATAGAATCACCTTCATTCATGTGCTCACTCTCCAACTGTTTTCGGAGGTAGCAACACGAGCCTCATTCCTAGCTTGGTACGATGTGGTAAGTGTATCCCAAGCATCCTTAGCTGTTCTGCAAGAGCGAATGTGAGGAATAATGCCACGTTTGACAGACAAAGCTATCAATGCGTGTGTCTGGGCATCTCTGCCATCCCAACAAATTTGCTCTGTAGTAGGTGCAGCAGAAACAGCAGCACGAATAGGAATCTGTGGAATATCATCTTCGACACCATCTTCATCAGCTCCAGCACCTGTATTTGCAGTACCTGTAGTCAGAGGTGTAACAGGACATCTTTCAATACCCTGCACAATGTTCCACAATACTTTTGCAACCAATACATGTCGCATCATATAAGCCCATAATGGGTAGTTGGTACCATCCAGCTTATCCTCAACAGCCAACATACGGAATACATCACTGCTTTCAGCCATGGCCGCTGACTACAATACCTTGATGCAGAAAATTGACTGTATCTCAAAAAGTTGAACAGAACTGCTCCGACGAATTCTGTTAGATATGTAGCAGACTTCGAGATGCTTATACTGGCGAATAGAAACTGGTATATACCTTTGGCACAAAAAGACGAAATAGCTTACACAAGCGCTATGATAATGCGTTCGGAGGCCGAAACGAGCACCACAGAGCGAAGCTGTTTTGATCTCTGAAACACCCTGAGTATGCTCACCAAATTTCGTGTGAATCTGAGACTGCTTAGAGAGGAGTGTAGACGGTGCCCTAGATGAAGCGATGACCTGCTCTGATATCAATTGATGGAATTAGACATCTATGGAAGCACACGAACAGCACAAGGAAGAAGAAGAAGCTTGGAGCACAACACACAATACTGAATGTATTACTAGAGAATGTACAAAGATAAGTAGCCCATTAGGGCAATAGGCGTATATACAAGCCAAGGGAAAAAAACCTCCTAAAGAGGGAAAAAAGTGCCCCGGCGGTCCTAGTGTGTTCACACACATCACTACCTAAATATATCAACATCTAGTTGCAAAAGGATATGCACAAGTATATGGATTGGATTATGATGAAACGTTTGGTCCAGTTGTGAAAATGACAACGATAAGAAGCGTGATTGCATGGGCTGCTATGAACAATTGGAAATTGTTTCAAATGGATGTTAAGAATACATTTTTGAATGGCAAATTGCATGGGAAAGTCTATATGCGGCAACCATAAGGTTATGTGCATCTAAAATATCTTGAATATATATGCAAATTAAAGAAAGTGCTTTATGGTTTGAAACAAGCTCCAAGAGCATGGTGTGAACGATTTACTAAGAAGTTGTTGGATTTGAAATTTATGCAATGTAAGGCTGATTATTTACTATTTGTATGGAGTCAAGGAAATGAAACGATTCTATTAGTGATTTATGTTGATGATTTGATTATTACTGGCAATGATGAGAAGAGCATTGCAAAAACATAAGACGACTTTCATGTTTTCCTGTGAGTCTGTGATGTAAATGATTCGATAAACCGCACTTATGATAGGATGTTAACAAGGAAAGATGATGAGAGCGAAATGTGTAAACGCATTTTTTCATACAGGGAGGCAGAAATATGAAAGTATATTATGTATGTACATATAATTTCCGACATACTTACTGAAAAACAGTCGAGATTGCCGTCTTAAAGCGTTCTTCGTATGACAACAAAGAAAGCCCAATGTGGGACGATGGAAGGCATTTCAGAAGATACACAGAGAGAGAGAGAGAGAGAGAGAGAGAGAGATTTAGGTAGTGTATGCAACAAGGAATAATTCGTCAACTAACGTGACTGAATGATTCGAGCTCATATTCGGTTTATGAGAAGGTAAAGAAAAGAGATGTCGTTTTTAAACGTGCGCAACATGCTATCTAAACCTATTATTATATCTTCAACTTGCTCACCTAAAAACCGCTAATAGAGATTCAAAACCTCCAAGGGTGATTAAAAGCTAATTTCAAGCCTCCAAGTGTGCCGAAGCACAGTAATAGTAGAAGTGAGCAGAACGTGGTTTTGATGAATATCATCGTCATGTCTCCCATTAATGAAAGTATTTGAGATCCAATTCTTGCATTACTGAATGTATTTGAGATCCATTGAAATATCCTCAATCTGTTTTCCAAAACCTAAAATTGTGATACTAATAACATTTATTTTCCCTTTACCCCCAATACATAGAAGCATGAAACGTTATTACGTTTTCCTACTATGAGCTCTTTAATATGTCTTGGATTCCCTGTATCTCCCCTAGTTTCTTGCCCTCTGTTGAGTAGCTTCCTATGACCTGCCGTTGTTTCCTAGCCTTAAAGCAAAAATCATGCAAGTTATGACAGAATATTCCATGTTTTTATGTTTTTTTCATTATTTGAAACAATCTGACATTTTGCATGTAAGTTTGGGTGCATGAACATTGTAGGCTTTCATGCAAATGGTGGATTGAATTGCACTCATGTGGAAAGAAAGCTAGGTAATATTTTGCGAAGCCTCATCTTGAACAAAAATTGCTGGTATTTATTTGTGATTTTAGTGAGATTTAGCAAATATGTTTCCCTTACGAATACTAACTGCTGAAACATTGGGTTTGCTTATTGCCACCATGCTTTTATACGCATATCATATCACGACTCCACTATTGTACAAGATAGAAGTGTGGATTCAAACAAAATGTCACTTCTAGTTCAAATTTCGTATTGTAGGAATATGTTTTGATGTACATAAAGAAACAAAATCAATGTAAACCTCAATAGACGAATTGCCATATTCCCAAAGAATGTCTCTGAAATAAGGTAATTATATTCCTTTTACACACGTCCTAATGTGCTTCTAAAAGGCATTCATATAATAAATCGAAATATGAGCCATTCTATAGACTATGATAAAAGTGAATGTATGTGCTACATTATGTGCTTTAACAGCCTTCATTTCAAATGTAGTATGGCCTATTCAAGTGTGCTATATATGATGGTCTCTTTGGTAAAGATTCTAAGGATAAGGACCAAATTCTACCTATTGCAAGTGCTATGCAACATCTTTCAAAGTTTTAAGATATCCCTCTATCAAAGCATGAAAATTTTACGAACAAAATGGATTCTTAATGCTCAAATTTTGCACATGGAATGTGTGGTGGATACAAGAATATGCTTCAAAAGTATAGTCACAGCTTGGCTTCATTGGTTGACTACACGTAGAAAGAGTGATGACACATTTATTTTCCTATGTAAGTCATTAGCTTCTATTAAAGTTTGCATTGGACCGTCTTGTTATGTGTTTTTAGGTAACTTGTTAATTTAAGTCAAGATAACACCTTGCATTGGACTAGTGTTTAAGACTTGGAAGTGGGATGGAGGAGGTCTTGCACTTAATTCCCATGAGTGTGTAGGGGCAATAACTTCTTGTAGTGATTCTACAACGGAAGGCAGAAATATCGAAATATATTATGTATGTATACGACATTCTTACTGAAAAACAGCCGTGATTGCCGTCTTAAAGCGTTCTTCGTATGAAAACAAAAAAAGCCCAGTTTGGAACGATGAATGGCATTTAGAGACAGAGATAGAGAGATTGGTATGTGTATGAAAGAATGAATAATTCATCAAGTGAAGTGACTTAACATGGGGCAGACCCACTATTGTATAAGATATTTGATCTACGATGCCTTCAACTTTCATCGAACGTGATTGCCCTTGAATTCAACTATGTCTTAAATATCGTGATTGGTGACTCATATGTGTAAGAGAATGCGAGAGAGAGAGAGAGATATTTCAACATGTGCATGTGAGAGGTACTACCACATTAACTAGTGTAACTCATTATGGGGCACACCACTATCGATATATTTTGGTACGATCTGTGTGAACACACTTTAGACCATCGAGGCACTTTCTTCCCTCTCTAGGAGGTTTTTTCCCCCATGTTGTATAAATGGTTATAACCCTAAGGGGTCACTTATATTTGTACATTCACTTGGTAATTCATTTTGTGTTGTGTTGTGCTCCAAGCTTCTTCTTCTTCCTTGTGATTTCCATGTGCTTACGTAGACCTTGAACTCAAACAATTGGTAGAAGAGTAGGTGACCAATTCATCTAGGACATCGTCAACACCCCTCTAGTCACAACCTCAAAATCCCATGAAAATTGGTGAGCCTACTCGAGGTGACTAAGAACTCAAAGTAGCTTCATTGTGTTTTTGCACATAATTTCTTGTATCTAGTTCCTATTCCTACCGAGATTGAGATATTGCCAATTTGTATCATATTCACATTGTAATTTGATATTGGAATATAAGATATTGTAGGTAAACATCCTAGCTTACCATACATTTTAAAAAAACTTGACTATTCTCTCTCTATCTCTCACACATCTCCTTTTGATTCTTAAGTTGTGTATGCTAAGTTTAATGTGTTAGAAGATCTTGTAAACATGTGATTAATATTGTTATTGAGGCCCAACCCACTTCCAAGATTTGGTATGAGAGCATAGTCTATATACATCCTTAACAAGATGAATGACTATAGACTTGAGAATGAAGACAAGCTTGAAGGAATGTCCAACTATCCAATGTGGAGTTTTATGATGATGAATTTATTAGTACCTAAGGACTTATGGAATATTGTCAATGGCACTTATTCAACACCAAGACAAGTCAAGGAAGAGGCTCCTTCATCTTCTAGAAGAACCCCTATTCCTCTTTATGTTCAATAGTAGGTTGGTGAAGAAGAAGGAACCATTTTATCATCAAGAGTCCGTAATAGTACTAGATTACTTCCTATAGAAGAGAAAGCACGATGGGATTCAAGGGATGCACAAGAACTTTTATACATTGCTATGGGAGTCAAGAGGCATATTATACCCCAAATCAAGTCATGTAGAACCTTTCATCATACTTGGTTAGAGTTCAAGAATCTCTATCAAAACAAATACCCTGCTAGGAAAGATGGAGAGATCCCTAACTCAATGTTGGAGTAAATATCTCAGATGGAGAGATGGTAAATACCCTTCTAAACTCACTTCCATCTACATATCATGCTTTTGTTACTTCTTTATCTCTCTCTACAAGAGATAGACAACTTTCATTTGAAGAGTTGGAGTTTTTGTTACTTCAAGATGAAGATCAACAAAAAGGAATGGAAGAGAATAATGAAGCCATGTTATCATCATCAAAGGGGAAGAAGAAGATGGAGACCACAGAGAAGGAGAAGAAGAATCATCAAATTAAAAAGGAAACGAAGTCTTCTAACCCTAAGTCTTCTATTCCTTCTCCTAATGCGTGCACCCAAAGAAAATTCTTGAGATACATCTAATTCAAAGAAGAGAGTATGCCATTACTACAAGAAACTAGATCATTACATACCAGGATGCAAAACAAGGATTTTTAATGAAAAGAAGAAAGCATGAGGTAATAGTGTTGAAGATGGGTCAAAATATTTGTGTTATCCAAAAATAGTCATGCTAATGCTGCTAGGTCTTCTACACCTCAGGAGACCATGAAGTTATCGCATGCTACATTTGGTCATATCAGTTACACAACTCTCAAGCATATCAAAGATCAACGTATGGTGGAGAGTTTACCTACTTTTGCTTTATGAGATGATGCAGATTCAAGTGAAGGATTTCTTGATGGAACGCTTCACAAGCTTCCTTTCAAGAAACATGGATATATCACCACCAAAAGGAAGTTGCACATTATACATTCAGATGTGAATGGTCCAATGAGAACAAATTATCTTCAAAGTTTTAGGTACTTTGTTGCTTTATTGATGACTTCGCAAGATATTTGTGGATTTATGGTCTTAAAGAGAAGTCAGAGGTTTTCTCTACTTTTAAGAAGTTCTAAGCTATCGTTAAAACTTAAAGTTTGACAAAGATTCCAGATTTTATAAAAGCAGATGACTATTCACTTTCTAGAAGGAATTTGGATTCTTATATCTAGCCATACAAGGGGGGTCATGAACCTTTTCAAACCCTAAAAGATGCTCTTGATAAAGGTGAAGAAAGAGTTACATTAACTACATCAGTACCTAGTCCATCGTTAGTACATCTTGATGCCTTAGCTTATGAAGTTGGAAAAGGTTCTAGGGTTCCAAAAGAAAAAGATATTGAAGAACCAAAAAGGATTCCAATAGTTTTCAAGAATACACCAAAGTGGTTATATCAAACCTGGAAGGACATTAGTATAAAGGAATACACTCGAAGAACCAGAAGTCAAACAAGGAATCAACAAGTAGACCAGGTAAATTATCCAACACATTTAGAGATTCATAATATTTTAGCACTTACTTCAGTTGAGAATGAACCCGCTAGTGTCCAAGATGCACTACATAGTCCTATATGCATGAAATCTAGGCAAGAAGAGATTGATTCTATTGATAAGAATAAAACATGGAAGCTCTATTTGTTACCAAAAGGTAAGAAAGTTATTGGTGTGAAGTGGATCTTCAAAATCAAAAGAAATGGAGATGGTCCTATAGACATGTATAAAGCAAGATTACTTGTGGACGTTTCTGCACAAAAGAAAGGCACTTATTATGACGAGACTTTTTCTCCAAAATCTTGAATGCCAATCGTCAGGATAGTACATTCTTTAGCTGCATTCTTTGGTTGGAATGTATATCAATTAAATATCAAAAGTATATTCTTAACGGTGATCTTCATGAAGATGTTTATGTTTAGAAACCAGAAGGTTTTGAAGAAACAAGTAAAGAGCATTTAGTATGCAAGATTATTGAATTTGTGCATGGACTAAAGCACCAAGAGCTTGGTATGAGAAGATACATCTCTATCTTCTATCTGTTGGTTTTCAAAACTCTGACGCAGCTCCGACTCTTTATGTCAAAGCTGCAAAAGAAGTTTTGATTATTATTATTATCATATATGTTCATGATATGATCATGAAAGGTCCAAAGGATTCAGAACTTCAGTATGTTAAAGCATAAATTAATCATACGTTTGTTGTAAATGATTTATGTATTTTGCATTATTATCTTGGGATTGATTTCAAGTATAGAGATGAGTGTATTTATATAATACAACACAAACACATTGAAAGATTGTTGGAAAGATTTGAGATGATAGATTCTGAGCCTATGCAAACACCTATGGATGTTAGTGTGTCATAATAGCCGAAAGCTCATTCAGAACTATTTGATGCTACATTATATAGTCAAGCAATTGGTTGCTTGATATATCTATGTAATACATGACCCGAAATTTAGTTTGCAATTTTTCAAGCATCTAGGTTCATGTAGAGTCTGCTCAAGTTTCATTGGAAAGTACTTAAGCAAATTTTTAGATATCTGAAAGGAACTTCCAATTATGCTATGGTATTTTCAAAGTTGTCATATTTTTTCTTAAAGGTTTTTTAGATTCTGATTCGAAAGATGATAAAGATTCAAGAACAAACACAATTGGCTATTGTTTCTTTCTAGGAGATCTTGTTATCTCTTCGTTTTCCAAGAAACAACCTACAATCACTACATCTTCAAGTGAAGTAGAGTATAGAGCTACCTTTACAGCTACACTTGAATCAGTTTGGTTACAAAAAAATTTGAGTTATCTTGATTTTCATGTTCATCTTTGAGTTCATATATTTTCAAATAGTAAGAGTGCTATCACTATTGCAAAGAAACCTATTCATCATATTAGTAAAAGCATATAGAGGTACATTACCACTATATTCAGGAACAAGTATCCAAGAAGCACCTTGAGCTAGTCCACAAACCTACAAGTGATAATGTTGTAGATATTTTTACCAAAGCATTGCCCAAGGAAAGTCACAAAAGGTTTTGTACCTTATTAAACCTTGTACCATTATGACATTGAAGGGGGGATTGTTGGAAGCAATGTCACAATAAGTGTAACATCCTAAACATGCAAAAATATTATATGTAGTATTTAGGATAATTCATTAGAAAATGCATGGGGAGAGATGGTCTAGGTGAAACTATTCACAAGCGCACAGGTTCAGTGCATTATTTTTGGGGGGTGGAGATTTTTTTCTTGAGGGATTTTCTCACAAAACAATTAACATATTGTAGGATTTTTTTTGTTTAGAGATGATTGCTTTTTGAATGAAACAATCTCTTGTGATCTTACTTTTTTGAAGTTGCTTTTCAAGGGGCTCATAATCCTTTATAATACGGGGCTTGGTCACTTGTGTATCATCACTCATGGACTGCACTCTCTAACATTGGTGATCAAGGAGGTCTACACTCTTGGAGGAAGAGTTCTACACTCTTGGAGGAGGTGTTCTCTACACGTGACGCATCCTTGGAGGAGTAAGGTTTAGCCAATCATTAGCATATCTTGTTGATACTATAATTAACAAGTCTATTTTAGTCCTCACTTGTTTATCCACTAGTTTTTATTAGGGTTTCTAAAAACTATATTCAAAATAAGGGTTTGTTATACAATAGTTCTAAACTATTTATATTCTCCATATTCACACACACACACACACTGTTCATAGCTCTTATGCACTTTGCACACAATTTCTTGTATCTAGTTCATATTTCTACCTAGATTCAGATATTGTCAGTTTGTATCATATTCGCACATTGTAATTTGACATTGGAATATGAGATAGTGTAGGTGAGCATCCTAGCTTACTGTACAGTTTGAAAAAACATGTCTATTTTGTCTCTATCTCTCAGTAATCTCCTTTTGATTCCTAAATTATGTAAGTTAAGTTTCATGTGTTGGAAGATCTTGTAAACTTGTGATTAATATTTTTATTGAGGCCCACCCCACTTCCAATAACATACAGTAGGGAGAAATGGCATGTCAATAAGTGACTACACCCTAAAAAGCAAAAGCATATGTGACTCACTTGCATCTGTTGGCATGAATGTAGAAAATGATGATGATGATGATGATAAGGTGGAAGTTTTCCTTCTTGGTTGAGAAGTTGCATATAAGGAGTTAAGAACTTCCATTCAGACTGGGGAAAATATTCGAAATTTCGTTCATTTAGTATCCATGCTGATTATTGAATGAAAAAAAACTTGGTGAGGACTCAATGTCCCAAGGGAAACCTAGTTCTCAATAGGTATTCTACTCTTGCATAGGAAGAGGTAGAAGTTTTGAAAGTTGAAGAGGAAACAATAACCAAGACTAGGGTTAGCATCAGAATCATGCAGGAGGTAGAGGACAATTTCAAGGTAGGGGGATGCAAAGAGGCCATAGAAACTTCCAAAGAAATGATTCAAGTAATGACAATAAAAGATACTAAAAAAGTGGTAAACTTGGACACTTTGAACATGATTGTAGGTTGCATAATCAAAATAAAAGAAGGCAACAAGACAACTATGCATCCAGAAGTGCAATTGATTGTGAGAACTTGTTCATGGTTCAACATCACATGATAAATAGGATGTTTTTTGATGTTTCAAAATCAAATGGTAACTCCCAAAAGGAATTTAACCAATTGCTAGCAAGTTGAGAGCACTGTTCATTTTACTGAACATGTGTAGAGACCAAAATAGCAAGTATTAGCTCATAATTGAACTTTCTACTCATCTATTTTGATCCATTGATTAGAGGATCATGTTCCAAATATCATAGATGATTATTTGTGATTGTTGCGAAGCTCAAGGGGTCTACTATACGCTCCACAATGTGTTCTTCATTTGTGTGAACTAGGATTTTGCAGCACCACTTCATCTCTGGAATCTATCCACAATCTCCTGAACAACGTACATGTTCTAGATGAATTGAGGATGAAGCTTCATCTTAAAGAAGAAAAATACATCTTCATTGGGTACCCCCTTGAGAAAATGGGATATAAATGGTATAACCCACCCACATGAAAGGTGAAGGTAAGCAAACGTGTGGTGTTCTATGAAATGTCAAGCTTCTATGCATATGCCAAAGAAAGACTTAATCATGACTCAAATGACAAAGGAAATGCTAAAAAAGCAAGTGAAAAATCTCAAGTTTTGAGTGGAGCTGATGCATCACCAAGCAAGATATCCAACTCAAATCTATGGAGTGGAAGATTGCATGGAAGTTTCAGTTCAAAACGTTCATCAAATACATCAAAGAAAGGTAAAGAAAAGCTTTCTACTCATATTAAAACATATATAGGTTTTGAAGATGTTGATGAAGATCAAAGCGGTTCAGAAAAGAGCCTTGATGAGGAACTTGGATTGCCCTATGTGAAGACTCAAGGAGTAAGAAAGTCACATGAAAATGATACAAGGAGAAGTGATCTAGGACAAAGAAGATGTAGGAGGATGCGGAATTCAGTGCAACAACTCACATATGACAATTACATGGCTCATCATTGTGTCTATATGGCCAAGGTAATACAAGATGCTCAACCTTCTTGTTTTGGAATTGCAATTTGAAATGTACATTGGGACAAAGCTATGGATAAGGAGATGACTCCACTTTATGAAAATGAAATGTGGAAGACAGTTAGATTTCCGCAAGTTTACCATAATCCTTTCCCCATGAGAAAACTAGATACTCTAAACTTCCATAATTGATAATTTTTTTTTTCTTACCTCTTAATTTGTGTGTCATATTCTAATATGGTGAGCTCTAATGCACTCTTCTAGATCCCTTTCATACAGAGGAAATACAAAATAGCAATATCTTTGCCTGTAAACTTCAATTGTGTCCAACAGATGAGATTATTGTCCTCCTTCTTCAATAGTAGACTACCATTTGCTGGGTGTGTGCTTTTGAACTTGCTCTAGCCACTCTTCTTCCTTGAAAATCCTTCAAAGGCTTTTGGAGGTCCTCCTTGAATGCTTTTCTATGTCAAAATATGTGATACCATTGATGGGAGCATTAGCAAATTCCCTATGCAAACTTGAACTAATGGTGGCCTTCTAGGAACACTAACAAAACCTCATTTGATTGAAGCAATCAAATCTTTGTGTTCTTGAGGATTAAACATAAGCATATTTACGCACATAAACTAAAATTAGATACCTTGCTAAAGAGAGTTATTTCACTCAAAATGGTTACTCTTACTCAGAGAACCAATGCCTCCCAGACAAAGTAGTTATGGCCAGTACAAGGCATACATTTATAGACACCTACTTACGTCTAAACCTGATTCTCTTAGAATATGCAAAGAATCAACACATACTTTGAGGCAACTTTAGATGAAATGAATAGCTAATGGAAAAACAAAAGATTACAAAGAAATGAGTGGAAAATGATAAGGAACCGTTTCATAGCGCTCAAACCTAACTAGCTCAAACACACATAGTTTTGTGAGCTAGATATAACTTATCAAAGATGGGTAAAATCTCTAAAGCAAGCAGGGGGCTTCCTAAGAAAGGGTTCTACTAGCTTATTCAAATGCTCATAGAACTTCCACATATGTAGGATTATACATTCAAAGTTCTTTGTGTGTACATATAGAGCTGAAAAGATGTGTACATATAGAGCTGAAAAGATTCCCTACATGTTAGTAATCACTTTTCCTAGATTATAGGCTTTTAATCACACCTAAGTATGATTCAATAATATAGCTATTGAGTGTGGAATTTCAAACTCAAAATTGATATTTATTTTTTGTGCTTCAAAGCTCACTCGTTGTACCTCCAAGTGACATCCATCTGGTGGTCCATTTATGAATAAAGTTGAAGGTTAAACTTCAACAAAAAGCAGAAAAAAATTTGCAAATACATTAAGGAAAATGATCATGTCATTAGGAGTTGTCTAAGATTGGCTCCAATGAGGCAAAACAAGAAAAAGGTTGGAATGGTAGTTGTAGAGACCTCTACACCTAAAAGAGAGTCTTCTAATCTTATTGAGAATGAAGAACGTGCGTTTATTATTGTTTTCTGCTATGATCCATCTTGTCATGAGTAGTATATGTATGTAGTAGACTAAGGTGTTTGGTACTTTGATAGTGGGGTAACCAAACGTATTACCTTGCACAATAGTTTCTAAAGTTCACTTGAGCGGGCCCTTACAATGAATACGTTCACATGTCCTAATGACAACTCTTATCATGTAATGGGAGTTGGTCAAATTATTCTAAATTCTTCTTATGGTAGTTCTGCCACATTGTCAAATTCTTTATATGTGGGAGGGATCAAGAAAAACATGTCAATTTCAGCATTAATATATGCAAAATCTATGAATGATTCATCATGTGTAGTTGAATATTCTCAGGCTATCTTAGATGCAAGGCTTTGGGATGCATGCTTTGGTCATCTAAATTTCGCTAGTTTGCTACAACTACAAAAATTTTAAATGGTGTCCTTTGACTTCCAAGCCCATGCAAATTACTCCGCGGATTCACATCCTCAATAAGTTCTATGGTGACCTTCAACTCAGCGCTACTCTACTGTGAGGCCTCCTCAAGTTTGAGCTCTCCCTCTAAAGGGGGAGGATGGAAATGCTCATCTATGGCTCACTGACGTGCTCCGAAACTTTGCTCACTCAACTAGAAATACATACGGAGGTCCCATGCTCAATGGACCACTCATGTGCACATGGTAGGTTCAACAATGATGTCTGTAATAGCCTGAATGTGCAAGGGCCCATGGTGGTAGGTGAGTCCTCATCTCCTCTTTTTGTGGTTGCTATTTCGACCTTAGAAGGCATCATCTCGCTTGTCAAAACCTTTGTAGAAGCTATTAAACAAGGTAACTCAAAATTTGAATTTGTTCAGAATAATTGCTTGCTTTTTGTGACTCCTTCTCTGGCAAATGCCCCGCAGTCGGTAGGTAATAGTCATGACTCCACATTGGTGTGTACTTGAGCCGCAATGACTCAAGGACTTGCACCAATGAGACTATACCTCAATTGCAATACAAGTGCATATAGTGGAGTCCTTTGCACACATTTAATTATCAATCCGAAGGAATGACTTACCAAGTGTATGAAGACATTTGCACACGTGATAGAAAATGAAGTGAGTTAACTATCCAAGCAAGAGAAAAGACCAATACTACCCACACCTACTGATAAACTGGAAGTGTTGCCGCAAACCTACTTTCAGCAGTTTTGGTTTTTTGAGGTTTTCTCCCAGCCCAGAACTCCGAACATAGGCAATAGGGTACTCGTTTCGAAGCTCTCGACGAGACGAATCCAATGGTGGTGGTTTCACTCAATTCTGACCACTCTGCTGCAAGTTATGGCAGAAACAGTGAATTACGGGAACTACCAACACCCGCGTTTTTGCTTCTCCTAGCTTACGCACGCACTACAACCACTCAAAACAAGGGGGAAGGGGTAGACAACAGTCCTACACTTGCATTTCAAGCATCACACACACATACATGAGCAAAATGAAGATCAAAATCAGCAAGGAAGAGGCAAACTCGAAATTTCAGAAGTGCTCTTCTTCACAATGACAAGAAGTCCTCTACAATGAGTCACTTTTGACTTATATACTAGTGCCCTAAGTTTGGTCCTTTCACACAAGAGACCGGCACTTTATTCACTAAATTGCTAACTTCCTACTAATATACATGGGTAATTCACTAATCTTCTGAGGGGATGCATCTAGAGGACTCCTCTAGTGCATTTACAATGGAAAATATGTACAAAGGTGGTTATGTTACAAAAATTGTGTGTCCAAATCGGAAAAATTTTGGGGCCCGTCTTTTTTCTCTGCTTTCTGCGCTCTTTAGCTCTGCAACACTCTCCCCCTCTTCGTCTCTGTCGTCCCTTGACAGACTTTGCTTCGCGAACGCGTCCCGTGGGTAGTGTTGTCTGCTTCTTGATCTTGCATTACGTTTTAGAGGCGGTTCAGCTTTTCCACTGCACGCTCCCCTTGGTCAGTGTTGTCTGCAGTTAAACAGACATGCAGATTCGATGGCCTTCTTGATTCAAGCTCTACAACTCGAGAGCCTGATGTAGTTGTCGTGCCTGTTGACTCGGGTTGCCACGCACGCCACCAGTGACTAGGAATGTGCTGTTCTTAGTCACCCTCTTCAACTTTTCAGCCTCTACCCCTTTCTAACTTTTGGTCCTACTCTGATGTTTGAAAAGTCCACTACTCGGGACCCTGGGGTTTAGCTTTGTAGCCTGGTGCGTGCCCCTGCGGGGCTCTGTGCAGAGATGGGTGTTGCGCCCCTGCGGGGCTTCCTGCAGAGAGTGGTCCTTGATCATTTGATGTTTTATCTTTTACTGCGCACTTTTGGACTTGGACCTTCTTCTTCTTTTCTTTTTGCTTGATTGTCCCTCTACACGTCCCTCCTCCTGAACTCTGTCGTCCTCGACAGGCTTTCTGTGGCGACGTGAGTAAGTTTGGATAGCTGTTTGCTCTCTTTGATTCAGTAGATTTGCATGACATATCATAAATTCCTTCCATTGCTTTGACTTCACTCCGTCTTCTGGCGCCTGTCTGTGATCAGCGAAGAAGCTAGTTTCATAGGCCACCAGTCTTGCATTTAAATTTGAAGTCATCTTCACAAAAATTTCTGAATCAATTTCAAAGAAGCCTGTGAAGAATGCTTCTTCGAACGTCTGCATATACGTCGATGGCAAAAACATGAGACGAGAATAATATGCCATGATAGTTAGTCGGCTGGGAATAGTAGATAAATCAAAAATTAATGCTTCTGAGCCCTGCGTAATGCCGATGAAATTTAAAAATGTGTACTTAGCATGCTGGAACACCTTCAAAACTGTAATAAGCATGCTGAATATTTTGTTGGTCATCTTGACGGCTAAGTCCGGAACTGTAGCATATCTTGCAATCCAAAATTCCATTGTTTTGACCATATATTCTTCTGTCGGTAGGTAGTTATGTGGCGGACTAGGTAGTAATGGATAATTGAGCCACTGGTTATTAATATTGCCTTGGCGCTGTCCTTCCCAAAATTGCGTCCAAGATCGTCTGCGGGGTACAGGACAAAAAGATGGATTGACTTGAAGTGCATATGGAGATGCTTCCCACTGTACCCGCAATGTAGGGTTCTTTTCCAAAAGCTTTCGTCTCCATATCGGATCTGCTCTCTCGAACTCCTCTTGAGTGTAATTGAACGTGTCATGTTTAAAGTGGAGGTTGTGGTCCGGATCCTTATTCGTTGCAGATTTTAAATACTGCCGCGTCTGTTCTTTAAGTAGGCCGTATGGTACGTTGAATGGCTTCAAAATTTGATCCAATTGTTTATGCTCAATCTGAGCCTCTTTCATTATCTGAATTATTTGATCTTCAAATTCAGCAGTGAGCTGGGACACCAGTAGTGCCCTTTCTGGTCTGCTCAATTCTGCAATGTCGCGAGTATTAGGTTCAACGTGAACCTCCTTTTCCGCCCTGATCGGTGAATGATATGAGGGGGGAGAGAGAGGACGTACCTCAGTCTCCACAGTAGCCTCCGCAGCGTGTGGAACTACTGGTGTCCCTTGTTTGTCTTGGCGCTCAATCTGTTCCTGAAGCTGTTTGATGAGTGTCCCTTTATTCTTTAATTCTGCTTCAGCCTTGGCAATCGTCTCCTGATGTTTGATCAATTCTTGAGCAACTATATTCATGTGATCTGTGTCTTCTTTGCACTGTCTGAAATAATCATTTTCAGCTTTTTTCCATTTCTTGCGTAGAGCTGCAGTGTCATGCATATACCGTTGCTCCCAGTCAGCAATGACGGCCTGCTCCTGTTTGAGCTGATCTGCCATCTTGGTGATCTTTTCTTCCAGTTCTTTTATGTCCTCCGTTGAATGATTAGTTTCTACTGGTGGTTGATCACTGAGGAGAGCTGTCATGAGCTCCTTGTTCCTGTTCCTTAAATTTTCCGCTTCCTCCATACTCACTTTGAGCTGTGATTCGAGTATTTTACCACGAGCGTTGATCCTTGTTTTCTCTTTTTCTGTCATATCTAATTTCTTCGTGAGCTCCAAAATTTGTTCTTTTAGTTGGGCATTTTCCTTTTCTAATACCTGGCATTGTGTTTTGGTCTTCTTTATTTCCTCGTGTTTCTTTAAGGCTTGAGCTTCTGCTTTTGATAACCTATTAGCCAGCTCGACACCTTCTTTTTGAAGCTCCTGCTTTTCACGCATGGCCTGATCGTAATCTTCATCAGCATCAAGCATTAACTGTTGAGTGTCTAGTGCAGTTCGAATCATATCCTGCACCACAGGCTTGAGCTGAGCTATATCGACGTTTAGCCATGTCCTTGGTATACTTGGTGTTTCTCCTGTGTGTACATCTTTCCCTTTGTCCACATGAATAGTTTCATTATGTGGTTGTCGGACCTGTAGTTGTACATTCAGTTCTTCGTTGTTTTTACCTTGATCCTTAGATTTCGTGGCGCTTCCTTGAAACGTGACGTCCATGGGGGATGGTTCTGCCACAACCCTTAGTGGAGTGAAGGGTTCTTCATCATGTCCTTCTTCTTGAGGCTTATCCTCTGATAGCACTAATGGTTCCTCATTATCGGATTTACCTTCTTTGATATGGGTAGTGGAGGCGTCTTTTGATTGAACAGGTTGTTGCCTTTCTTCTTCTTCCGGCTGTTTAGTAGCATTTGTGTCTACCTCTTTTGTCTGATCCTGTTCTTTGTGTTCGTCTTGGGTTGCGCCATAGTCCACTTCATTTAATTCCTCCCACTGTCCATCATCTTTTGATTCGCTTTGAATATCGACATTAAGCAATGAAGTGTCTGGTTCTTCTTGTTTCTCCGAGACCGAACTAGAATTATCCAAGCCTATTTCTTTATATCTATGAACTTTTGTGAGCTTGGCTTTCTGGTCTGTTGCTTGTTGTGATTGCTTATAGTGGTGACCTTGCACTGGCAAATTAACTTGCCCCTCTGTATATTGATGGGTCTCTTCGAGAGCTTCTATCAAGTCTTTTTCCGTTATTTCTTTTCTTTTCTCAATAGTGGCCTTGGGAACAACATGGACCCTCTTCCGAATTTGTGTGTCCTCTTCCTGTAACTCGAGTTCTCTGAGTCTTTTTGTGCCTCTCATTCTGGGTTGAGAGCTTGGTTCCGCCATCTCCACAATGGTTGTCTTTTTCTTTTTCTTAGGGACAGTTGCTACTTTGGCATATTGAGCTAAACCTGTTGATGAGGGCATTTCTTGTAGATGCTCCCTGATGCCTAGCGCATGGTATATCAGAATGGTCAGTGCAATACCTCCATTGAGGAACTTCTTGTTTTTCCATTGCTTCTTTGCTTCGAACAATCTTTCCTGCACATATGGGGTCAGATTAATTTGATTCCCGATTTGTTTGATTGCATGCGACAGTAATTGCACGATGATTTTTTGTGGGGCCGTATATCGGTGCATGTTAGGAAAGCAGAAATGCTGGTGGATTAGCCTGACCGCCTCCTCGATGTCCACCCGATTAATTTCGGTGAATGTTCTAGTTTTGGCACCTCGGCTTTCTTCCTTCACCACTGTAATCCCATCTTTTTCCCATCCAAAAGCTTCCTTGATCAGTTCATGGGTGAACTGAATAATTACCCATTCTCCAACTTTGTCCATTACTCTAGCTTCTGGTACCAACGGGTCATGTAATGCTGGTTGTAATGTATTCATCACCTGTGTGCATCTCTGGAAATCTGGTTTGTAAATGGGCAACTCGAAATACTTGAGAATGCCTGCTTTCGTCATGATATTCTGTATAGATGGCATCCCATGCAGTACTCGAAAATCCTGGGACAGAATAGTAAATTGGTGATCGGTGTCCATAATCTTGATTGTTGCAAGGAAGATCGATTCCCCGTCAGGTTGATCTTCCCGGAACCAATGTCCCTTCGCCTTTGTAATACTTTGGGGTGGGAAATCCATGGCTTCTTCAGGTATGGTTGCTTCAGAATCTTGAGAAGACATCTGCACTCGTAAGTGAAGTATATTAGTTTCACACCAAAGAATGCAGTAGTGTGGTGCATTTCTGAGTATCATCGTTCTTCACTCCGTTCCCCTAACCCCATAGTTGAGATCTCTTACCACCTTTTTAGTTTCTTTATCATTTTCCTGAAAGAAAACAACTGTTAGCATAGCCGAAGCTTTTATTTATTTACACTGTAGATTCATTCCTATTTGAGTTCAAGCTGAGAGCTAATCTCCCTTGGAGAATGTGCACCACTAATCTTGTTTGGAGCATCATGTGCCAAATGCGTGGCCGTGTAATGTCGCCCTATTATGCATACTCTAAGTGCATTGTGTACTTCATGAGTGCAAGTAGGTGCTCTCTCTCCTTGATCAGTCGCTCCTTGTGGTTGCTTTGGTTTCCACACCCATTTTGAGAACACTGAGAGAGGTTGTCGGGTTTTCTTGATTCGTGTAGTTGTTGGTGTTCCATTTCCCTTATCCACAGTCCGATGGAATTTGACATTGCTTTGTGATCTTTTCTGATGATTCTCTGGTGGTGGTGGCCTTTGCCTCGTTTCCTGTGGCGTTACCACCTTGGTCTTCACATTCTGTTTAGCTGCTTGTATGACCTTTTTGGGAATCCATATCTGATGTCGAGGTCGTTGAGCTTCAAGCAGGGGCTTGGCAATCCATACTTGTACTGGTTCTCTTCGTTTGTAGTTCTTTGTAGCTGATTTGGTGATGTCCGTTTCTTTCTTCAAAGCGCTTGTAGACTTTTTTTGACTCTGTACCTGATCCTTTCGTATCCATATATATTTGGATGGTGGTCTGTTCAAGTATCTGCTTGTTGGTTTCCAATAGTTCGATCTTCGGATACTTTGAGCCTGTTTGGGAGAGGGTGTCTCCTCGATGGTTGGTTGATTCTCATCCACTTTGGGTAGCTTCGACACTACAGGGGTTGTCGGAATGATTAAAGTTTCAGTTTCTACACATTTGCTTTCTGAGGGTTGAGCACAGTCGCTACTAGCTTTCATCGCTTCTTGAACTTCTTCTGATCTAGGTATTGATATGGCTTGATTACACAGTTTCTCTTCAAGCAAGCTGAAAACTTCCTTATGCCCTATCGTGGCTGAAATATATCCTTGAGCTAGATGGATACATGCTTCGGTTTCAATGATCCAGTCTTGTCCTAGAATGAAGTCTTCCATTAAATCATTATCCTCACATACTAGGACTCTTTGTTCCATGGAGGAATTTCCTATGTGGAGGGACACATCAGTTGTTCCAATACAATCTAGGGTGTGACCTCCAACTCCTATTAGTTTGGCTTTCGTGGGATTCAACTCTAATTGCAGCTCATTTGCTATTCTCTTTCGCATGCAGCTAAGGCTTGCTCCTGAGTCGATCAATGCGTCTATCAATTGATACTCCGTCTTACCAATTCCTAGGTTCAGGTAAGGTTGTGTTTTACATATAACCGTTGTATCATCATTTTTGACCTGGTAGTTTGCCATAGGGATGGGCTCTTCTCCTTGGAGATAGCGTTCATCTCTTTGCCTGATCCACTCCTTGCGTTTTCTAATGCGTTCTAGGGCTTCCTGCCGTGCTTCTTCTCGTATTCGTTCTTCTTCCCTTTTCCTACTTTGGGCTCCCAACAGTCTAGCTAGCATTTCATCGGTCAGAGGCTCCATAAATCGTTTCACTCGGCATCCACTGATGTAATTAGGAAGAATGTCTCCGTCTAGTGTGGCGAGATTGACTGCACCAGTAGTGGAGATTCGATTTATGATCAGGGGTCCATATCCACGTTTCTGTAGTTTCTTTGCATGCTGTTTTAGGGTGTATACTAGGACTAAGTCGCCTTCTTTTAGTCCCTTATCTTTAATATGTGAGTCATAATATGCCTTTTGTCTCCGTTTGGCGGCATAGATCCCTGCTACCGCTTGCAATCTAGTCTCATGCAGCTTTTCAATTCGATCTAATTGCTGAGACAATTCATGACCGTTCCACTCATATTGTTGAGCTACTTTTAATGTAGGCACTAAGAAGTCGATTGGCAAGATTGCATTCTGCCCATACACTAGGTTGAAAGGTGTAGTTCCAATGGCCGTTTTATATGCCACTCGGAAGGCCCAAATTGCATGATGCAATTGTTTGTCCCAATCTGACCTTCCATTATTGACAATCTTTGTCAATACTGTACATAGTACTTTGTTGGAACTCTCTGCCTGACCATTGGCTTGGGGATGGTATGGGGCAGATTTTTTATGGATTACTAGGAATTCATTCATAAGACATGCAATGACTTCGTTTAGGAAATGAGTTCCTCGATCACTTACTATCTCGATCGGTAGTCCAAATCGGGTGAAAATATGCTCAAAGAGAAATTTTGCTGTAGTTTGAGCATCATTTTTGCGAGTGGCTTTAGCTTCTACCCACTTTGTCAAGTAGTCGGTGGCTACTATGATGTATTCCGCATGTGATCCTTTTGCAGGTGGGTTGATGGGTCCTATGAAGTCAATACCCCACTTGGTAAATGCTCTCGCAAAAATCATGGGTCTCAAAGGCATGTCATCTCTTCTAATGGGATATTTTGCTCTCTGGCATGTTTCGCAGCTTCTCACATATGTCTCCGCATCCATATGTAGAGTTGGCCACCACAAGCCTGCAAAGAGAATCATCTTGACCGTTCTATCTGCTGAAAAATGTCCTCCCGCAGCTCCTGCGTGTGCCATTTCTAATATGGGAAGATACTCTCCTTCATGCACGCACAATCTGAGTTGATTGTCTCTCCCTCGTCTAAACAGTTGTCTCCCTATGATCACATAATCCTTGCTCATTTCTTCTAGGGATCGCTTTCTTGCTAGGCCAGCTCCTATTTCGTGTTCTTTGGTTTTGAGGAATTGCACTAATGATTTACTCCAATTAGGCGCTATGGTGGAAAAGGGTAAGGACACGTGATCCTCTGTGCTAGTTTCTTTGCATTCCACACAATTATTTACATGCTCGTGAACGTCCTTGGACATATCAGGCCAATACACGCCTAACCTCTTTAATTCTCGTATTGTTCCCTGCATCCCTTGATGGGTTCTCCACTTGTTTACGTGTGCTTGCTGAATTAATTGCTTCTGTTCGTCCTCCTCGACACATCTTGATAAGACACCGTTGGGTTCCTTATAATACATACTTCCCGCAACAATGTGTAAATTTCTTGTTTGAAGAATCTCTTTTTTGCTATCCTTATTTATTGAGTGTTGAGGACCATGGGTGAGCATAGGAATTAGTCGTTCCGCCCACTTTGGACATACCTCAAGATTAAACAAATACGTATCTGGTAATTCATCCGGTACTCCGCTAGGTGGCTCTCCGTGTTTTAATCTAGAAAGGTGGTCTGCTCTCACATGTGTGTTTCCTTTTTTGACCACTACCTCAAAGTCAAACTCCATTAGTAACAAGAACCATCGTACCAATCTCCCTGTGTTGCAAGGCTTATTGACTAGATACAGCAAGGCTTGGTGGTCAATGAAGAATTTGAACTTGTTGGCTAAGAGGTAATGTCTAAACTTTTTTACTGCGTAGACCATTCCTAAGCCCTCTCTTTCAGTAGTCGTGTAATTTCTCTCTGCTTGGTTTAATTGTCTACTTGCGTAAGCGATTGGATGATCAAGCTTTCCTTCATCGGCTGGTTGAGCCAGGATACATCCAATTGCATAGTTCGAAGCGTCAACATGGATATGAAAAGGCTTGCTCCAGTTGGGTGACTTTAGGATTGGGGCTGTACTCAGCCTCTTTTTAAGCTCGTTGAAGGCCTTCTCACACTCGTCTGTCCAAGTGAACTGAGTCAATAGACCGTATAAAGGCTTAGCTATTATGGCATACATGTGAATAAACCTACGGTAATATCCACAATGTCCCATAAAGGCTTGCACTTCCTTCGCATTCTTGGGTCTTGGTAAGTCCAATATGACTTTAATCTTATCCTCATCTGTAGATATTCCATTCTTTGAAACAATGTGTCCTAGGATTTTTCCTTGTCTTACCATGAAGACACATTTTTCTGGGTTCAAGCAAACTCTATACTGCCTACATTTGTTGAATATTTTCCGCAGTTCCGGTATGTGTTCTGGTCGTTGATTTGAGTATGTACACAGATCATCTACGTATACTTCCATGCTTTTTCTCAGAAATTCTTTGAAAACATGACACATCAATCGTTGGAAGGTGGCTGGCGCATTAGTGAGCCCGAAAGGCATCACTCTAAATGCATAGATTCCCCATTCCGTCGCGAATGCGGTTTTATGCTGGTCCTCAGTTGCAATAGCTACTTGGTTGTAACCAGAGAATCCATCCAAGAAGCTATAGACCTCCTTGCCGGCCACTCTTTCCAAAAGATGGTCTGTGATGGGTAAAGGGAAACTGTCGCGTATAGTTGCAGCATTTACTTTTTTTAAGTTGATACACACCCTTAATTTTCCGTTTTTCTTGGGCACTACAACTAGTGGCGATACCCATTCTGTGTGTTCAATCTCATAAATGAATCCTGCCGCTAGTAGTTTGTCAATTTCTTCCTTGATTTTGGCTGCATAAACCTCGTTATATGTGTAAGGGCGTTGTTTAGACGGTTTCGCATCTGCAGTCATAGGGATTCGATGAGCGCATATGCTAGGTTCTACACCCTTAAGGTCTTTGTACGTCCAGGCAAATACGTCTCGATATTCTCGGATAAGGTGGATGAGTTCCTCTTCTTCCTCGTCTGATACGTCTTTCCCAATATACGTGCACCTCTCTTCTCCGTCTTCTATCGTTACAACCACTTTTTTGGTTTGTTCTTTGTTATCATAGGCTTCTCCATCTCGTGCCTCTCGTTTAGGCATTTGAGTTGCTATTTTCCTTTCTTCCACCTCGTATCTTTTAAAATGTTCTGGAACTTCAAAGTGGTCTGGTTCAGGTTCCACTTTACTTGTGTCCTTTCTATGCTCGTGCATTCTTGGGACAGTCTCAATTGCTAAGACTTCTGTCGTTTTTTCTTTTGATTCTTTTTGCATAGTTTCTAAATATTGTTCTTCAGAGTCGAACTCTGGTTCCATTTCTATGCTTTCGTATTCTTCTTTCTCCTCTTCCTCTGCAAGTTCTCCTGCTTCTACTTCTTGGAGGACAACCATGTAGAGGTTCACATCATATCCTTCCTCGTCTATACAGTCGTTCATCGTCAATACTTCTTCATTCACACAAACGTCTAATGTGGCTAGGATTTCCATCCAGCCATGTGGTTCAAAGAGTTCATCTGGAAAAATTTGAGGCATATAATCGGGGTCTTCTATCGATCGAGAATTAGGGTGCCCTATTGGCCACATTTGTTTTTTACATTCCTCCTTCTTGGCTTCTTTGCACATCCACAACTGGGCATCCTCATGCATCCAAGATTGGTCACTTGATCCAGCACTGTGAATGGATAGGTCATCTTCTTCTTTGTGGACTGGATTCCATTGTAATGGAGGGACATCCCTATAAGCGAATGTGTGCAGGTTTATCTTGGTAGTGTTCCCTTGATGTTGGAGATATAATGAATCTCTGCCCCAATCTTGTACTACTCGCATCTGTCGCATGAATGGTCGTCCTAATATCATCTCGTAATTGTTTGCTTTTTCGAACTTACAGATGGCCAATGTGTGTTCAAACTCTACTCCACACGTGGTTAACCTAATTCCTTCCAATATTCCTAGGGGTTTCTCTACATGTCCATCTGCTAATTGTAGCTTCATGCGAGTGGGTCGTAAGGCTGGTTTACCCCACTTTTCCCAAATTTCCTTCGTTGCAATTCCTACTCCAGCTCCAGTGTCTAAGATGGCCTTGGTCATGTACCCATTGTAGGTGACAGGTAAGCACGTATTACCTTCATCTCCTTCGCTAAATTCTCCTACTTTATCAACTGGAACTCGTATTTTGGAGTGGTTTTCTTTTTCCTTTCCTTTCATTTCTCCTTTCTCTGCCGGTGATTCTATTTGATTTGCTAGCTGTCTCCATAATTGTGGTCTAAGTTGAAGCAACTCTTCCACCGTCAATTTACATTGCACCTTTGTTTTCTTAAGTTCTGTTAGATTGTGTGAACTCTCTTCTGAGTTTCCTTTTTCTTTCCCATGCACTGTGGGTGCTCGTATTATTATCGACTCTCTTTCATATTCTCCCATGTAGTTAGGCAACGTTGAAATGCTCATGGTTTCCTCTCTTTCTTTATCAAACCTTGACACTTCCTCATATGCTTCCTCTAGGTTATGATCATGATGACTATTTGCTCCTATTATCTCCTCAAAAGGAGGTGGACTGATACCATCCTTTTCCCATTGCTCTTCTCTAATTCTTTTCCACAAATCTTTGGACCAATCTTCCTCTAGGTCGGGTATTATGGATACCTGTTCTTGTTCATTTCGATCATCTTCCCGACTAGGTTCCTTATCCTTAGGTTGGATACACACATCATATAGGTCCTGTGCGATCCTTGTTTCAGGCAAAATTGGGATAGTTTTTTCTAGAGTCGCCTGTGCTACTTCTATGAGTTTTTTGCATATCGCCAGTCTTTCTTTCTCTAATTCCCCTTGAGGGTAGAGTCTTTCATGTTGTTCTAGGTTTGGTCCCATTTTGATTCTAGCTTGGTATGCTTTTAACCACATGTCCAATTCCTCTGGCTTTGGGTCAGCTAGAATTGATCCTGGCTTCTTTGCCTCTGGACTAATTGATGGTGTTTCAGGGGTCTCCTTATGCATTTGTTGTTCGTTATGTTTTCTAGAACCCTTTGCTTGTTTTTTGCTGTTTTGGCCCTTGTTTCTTGCCCATTTCTCCTTGAGCTTTTCTCGTCTTTCTTTCCATTTTTGTACTTTTGTGTTTTGGGTATTCTCACATGAGTTCTCTGAATCCTCGACTATCTGAATGTTAGCGTCTCCTGTTTTATTGTTCTCTAGTTTCTCTTCCGGTTGTTTTCCTGTTTGTTGTTTTGTTTGAGCTCTAGTAATAGCTTTTAGCGGTACAGTGTACTCCTTATCACTTCCAGATTCTTCTATGACCTCTATTACGTTGATTGGTGCAGGACCTTGAGTTTTTGTAGGGTTCTTAGGGCAATCTCTAAAAAGATGTTCTTTCCCACAGTCACTACAATATCCTTCCCAAATCCTGGGTGGTGGAGGGTTGTAAGGTCGAGGACACTCCCGAATGAAGTGATCCCCTCCGCATCTATAACATGGCCCTCTTTGCCCGGGTGGTCTGATAGGAGGTCTCAACGGTTGTTGCGTCTTGGGCATTGTATACATTAAAGTTGCAGTTTCCGTTCCATAATTCTGATCAAATCCTTCATATCCATAATAAGCCATGTCATATGCTGGTTCATATTCCATCATGTTGGCTTCATATGGATAGTACTCTCCTGGTGGAGGTTCATACCCTTGGTTGGTTGATTCTACATTGGTCGCTATTGAAGCTGGTATTATGGCTCTTTCCAAGTTTTCTTCTGGTTGAGTATACTTCACAGGTACAACTTGTTGAGGTTGTGACAATTGGGGTCCCAACACTGGTTGTGGTGGTGGGTACGGTGCTTGCTCGTATTGTCTTGGAGCTCCTACCGGATACGGATTGTATCTAGGCATCTCCCTACCAAGCTCTCTAGGTGGGTATCCATAAGGTCGGTATTGCGGTGGATTGACAGGTCGTGTTTGCCTATTAAAGGGACAGTTCTCAGTTGTATGGTTGGTATATTTTTGTTCGATGTGGCAGTATGAAGAAGTCCCTTGTTGTTGCTGTCTGTTGTGTGGATACATTGGTTGTGCACCAGCTCCTCCTCTGGCACACAAGTGTGTGGGATGTTCTCCTCCACATAAGTTACACCTCCTCAACATAGGCACTCTTTGAGCTGGATATTGGTAAGCTCTCTGCCCTTGGACTCCTAGTTTCTTAGCTAATAGTTCTGCTAGTTCTTCCATATTACTAGAATTGGACGTCACTGTGCTTCTTGAGTCTTCTGATTTTGTGAGGTCGGTAGTACCTTTGAGATCCTCAGCAAGGTTATCTTCCAAGTCGATGCACTCTTGAAGACACTCACTCAATGTTTGCAGCCTTTTTACATACACTAGGGTTCTTAGGGTCCCATTAGAGAGTCCATCTAAAAACAGTGAAATCATCTTTTGTTGAGTCGGTCTCTCAGCCGTAGGACATCTATCCACGTATTGGTTGAATCTTCGGGCAGCTGTCTTCACAGTTTCATTAGGGTTTTGCTTAAAGCTATGGATTAATGATGCAGAATTGTGCTTAATCCCTCTTTTTGTAAATTCTCCTATAAATTCTTGAAAGAATTGTTCCATGTTTCCAAATCGGTTGGGATCTAAAGGTTGGAACCAAGTTAGAGCTGTTCCTGTGAGGGTGAGCCCAAAAGACTCATACTGCACAAAGAAGTCCTCTACTTGCTCCGCTCTTAGAACTTGTTTAAATTCGGCAATATGATCATATGGCTCCCCTGCTCCATCGTAATGGTTTCTCATAAACTTAGCTACTTGGATTGGTCTCAATCTCCTCACTGGTTCAGGTGGTCTGGGCATTGCAGGGAAAACCGGGACAGCTGGTCGTAATGGAGGTATTCCTGGCTGTCCTCCCACAGGTGGTCGTGGTCTGACCGGTGGTCGGAAATGGTTCCCCATCCCCGTGTGGGTCTGATTACGTGTGTGCTCACCTGGAGTTGCAAACTGTACATGAGTGCGGTTGGGCACACTTCTTTGACTGGTCTGTCCTGATGTGGTATGTTCCGTCTCTTGTTGATCTCCAAAAGGATTCTGCGAGGTAGTTGCCTGCTCCCTCTGAGGAAATACAGGCGCACCCATATATCTCAGCCGAGCCTTGTCTAGGACACCTACCGGCCAATATCTTCTTCGATTCTTATCTAGGTAAGTGAGTCTAGTTTCGTCCTCTGGGTCTTTCAACTCATAGAATGTCATGGGGCTCTCTCCTATTCCTTGAACAGGTACGTCAGTTTGGAGCAATAAGTCTGTTCCTTGAATCATGTAGACTTCCAACAAGTAGTCGTCTTGAGGTATCAAGTCTCCTCTCAAGACCCGTGATACTTGTGATCTGCCTCTAGGGGTGGTCACTAACTCTTCAAGGTTGTTGGGATCCATGAACTCTCCTCTTTCATTGATCCTCTCCGGAAATTCAGTTACTATATAGATGTGACCCATTTTGTCAATGTAAGTACCTCCCTCGTATTTGACAGCTGGTCGTGGTATGATGGTGACATCTTGTGCTGTTGCCATTCTGGCAACGGACCTGTTTAAGCCATCCAGGTAGATTGGAATCTCCTGGGCATTTGTGGATACATATTGTAGGGCAGTGCGGTACTCACCTTCCACTGTAGACATGAAGTTCCTATGTGGTGCTGGACCTTGCATGTCTTCCGATGCCATGGGTATGTCTTCCTCAGATTCACTAGAGGTCTCTGAGTAGACGGAGTGGTGACTGACCTGAGCAGTGCTTCCAATAGAAGAGATGACACTCCTTCGGCTACTTAGCACTCTTCCTGACCTCAAGTTCATTCACACACCTAAGCCTCCCTTTATACTTCTTAGATTCCCCTTGGTTAGCTCTCCTAAAGGCTCAAAGTGTCTGACTAAAGAAAGGGTTTATCTCGGCGATACCACTTCCTGACGATACTGCTCTCGGCGATACTGCTTTGACTGCGATACGATACCAGAATCACACGATACGATACGAGACCATGCCCACGATACGATATCAGGCACAGAGGCGATACGATACCAGTGTGGTGTCGCGATACTACTTTGGGAAGCAGACGATACGATACCCCTGCCGCACACGATACGATACTGGAACTATGACGATACGATACCAAAGGATTCCAACGATACGATACCTGATCTTCTGCCGATACGATACCTGTGTGATTTCGCGATACTTAACTCTAGGAGGAAGCGATACGATACCACCGAATTTTTGGCCGATACGATACCTGTGACAGTATAGCGATACGATCTTTAAACTTCGACGATACGATACTGAGTATAGTATCGCGATACTTCCCTAGGAACACCACGATACGATACTAGAGACTCTAGACGATACGATCTCACGATGGTGTCACGATACTGTCCTTAGTGGGAGACGATACGATATCACCGTAGTAAGCGCGATCGCGATACCGACTTGGCTACACGATACCAGAATGGTATCGCGATACCAGGGTCAATGACCAGCGATACGATACTACCGCAATTGCGCGATCGCGATACCAACTCAGGGTCACGATACCAGCGCGGTATCGCGATACCAAGTTAGGTATCAAACGATACGATACTGACGGCGAATATCGCGATACAAGGGAGTTTTGGTATCGCGATACCAGAACTCAACCGATCGCGATACTCAAGCCAAATCACAAGAAAATGTGGAAATTTTCTCACCCCCTTGCAGCTCTTACACTCCTCCTCCCTTCTAGGCCTCTCTCTCACACAACAACTCAAAAATAACTTCTCTTTACCCCCCCCGCGATACTGCGCACTGTTTTAATCACGTTTTGTGCATGTTTCAAGTGCTTTGAGTGAATGATCTTGATAAGCACTCACCTTTGTCTGCTCTAGCTTGCCCTTTGGGTTCCAACTCTCACTGAAATGGCCTCGAACGCACGATACCAGATCCACGATACCGGTCGCTGTCGCTCACGATACCAGAGTTCCAGCAAGTGTCAAATGAGTCAATTTTTTGGGTTTTTATACTTTTTGGGACAGAACTTGAAATTTTGGTCTATTTTTTGGTGAAATTTTTGGGTTTTTTGCCTATTCCTACTTCTCCTCTCCTCTCTTCTCCTCTCCTAAACTAACCCTAACTCTTCCTTCTCTTCCCTCCTCCTACACTTAAACCTAAAACTTATCACACACACCTCAAGGATGAGAAGTGACAAGTGCTGAAATGGAATACTACTCGTCAATGGACAAATTCACCTCTACAAGTACGATTCGATCACACTTGCTCTCTAACTATCACGAAGGCAACTTGGTGGAGTGCGTCCCCGGCAACGGCGCCAAAAACGTGTGTACTTGAGCCGCAATGACTCAAGGACTTGCACCAATGAGACTATACCTCAATTGCAATACAAGTGCATATAGTGGAGTCCTTTGCACACATTTAATTATCAATCCGAAGGAATGACTTACCAAGTGTATGAAGACATTTGCACACGTGATAGAAAATGAAGTGAGTTAACTATCCAAGCAAGAGAAAAGACCAATACTACCCACACCTACTGATAAACTGGAAGTGTTGCCGCAAACCTACTTTCAGCAGTTTTGGTTTTTTGAGGTTTTCTCCCAGCCCAGAACTCCGAACATAGGCAATAGGGTACTCGTTTCGAAGCTCTCGACGAGACGAATCCAATGGTGGTGGTTTCACTCAATTCTGACCACTCTGCTGCAAGTTATGGCAGAAACAGTGAATTACGGGAACTACCAACACCCGCGTTTTTGCTTCTCCTAGCTTACGCACGCACTACAGCCACTCAAAACAAGGGGGAAGGGGTAGACAACAGTCCTACACTTGCATTTCAAGCATCACACACACATACATGAGCAAAATGAAGATCAAAATCAGCAAGGAAGAGGCAAACTCGAAATTTCAGAAGTGCTCTTCTTCACAATGACAAGAAGTCCTCTACAATGAGTCACTTTTGACTTATATACTAGTGCCCTAAGTTTGGTCCTTTCACACAAGAGACCGGCACTTTATTCACTAAATTGCTAACTTCCTACTAATATACATGGGTAATTCACTAATCTTCTGAGGGGATGCATCTAGAGGACTCCTCTAGTGCATTTACAATGGAAAATATGTACAAAGGTGGTTATGTTACAAAAATTGTGTGTCCAAATCGGAAAAATTTTGGGGCCCGTCTTTTTTCTCTGCTTTCTGCGCTCTTTAGCTCTGCAACAATTGGTGATTAATAGTGATTCCTTTGTTCAGTGGCAGAGCCAACTAATGGAGAAAGTCATTATCGGTCTTTTCCATGGGCCAAAACCTCGTGAAGAGGTCCTCAAGCTTTGGATTAAGAACAATTGGGAAAAATGTGGGCTCTTTGTGCAAAAAAATACAATATCTACCTAACGGGTACTTCCTTTTTTTTTTAATGACTCATCAAGCGCCCTCAAAATTATAACAGAGGGGCAATGGCTGATTAGATCAACTCCAATATCTTCTTTTCGCTAGTTCTTAGGATTTAACCCTAGGGGCCTGAAGCCGACCAAAGTGCATGTTTGGGTAGAATTCCCGGATCTACCCGTTGAATTCTACCTATGGCTTGATAGTATGTGCTCTATGGTTGGCAAAGTCCTAGGGCAATAGGCAAGAGGGGGGATGAATTCCAAATGGGACCCCTAGGTCCTAATGGAGGTGTACATCTCCCAACAAGTCAAGTCTTCCATTGTGATTAAGGACTCAGAAGGTATTTTTTGCATGAGCAAAAGGTGGTGTATAAAAATCTACCAAATGCATGTTTCAAATGCTTTAGACAGGGACATCGGATTAGGGATTTTCCACTCCTCAAGGACAATACTCAAGCTGCTGCTCCCCAAGCTGTTGAACACCAGTAGGGTGAAATGCTTCCTGTTGCTCCGCTGTAGAGAAAACCACATATTAAATAGGTTAAGAAAAAGGGTAAAATCAGGACTAATTCATTTGGTGTGCTTTTGGAAGATATACATAACCCCTTTGTTGAAATTGGAGTTCAACCAGATGTGAATCCTCAGCATGACACATTACCTATCGCTAATGCAAAGACCTCGATAGCTAGAGCAGGTGTAAGCACTAAGCCCATCCCTTCTATCTCCAAGAGGTGGTGGACTACTTTGAGAAAAAAAAAGCCAAATCCTTTGAAATTAGATCACTTGGTTGCTGCTATGCATACTCCAATTAACTGTGTAGATAACGGATTCTTAACTAAATTAAACTCATAGGATAATCTTGATATAAGTGAATTACAGCAACAAGGACTTGACATGGAAGACTCTCCTTCTAACTAGAAGGAGAATGTTGCTCCTGCATCCCAGCAAGTCTCCAAAGTAAGGAGGAGGGAAGGCAACTCAAAATTCAAATGCAAGGACATATTGAGTAAGATCAATAAGAACATCAAAAAATAAGGTGATGCTTCATTCTTTTCTTTACTCTTATCATGAATTCTATCAATCTAATGTCTTTAAATATCATGGGGTTGTCTGACCCCATCGGGGCTAAGTGTGTTGCTAAATGGATCTATGACATGTCTCTAGCTCTTGACTTGATTTTTCTGCAAGAGTTGAAAGTCAATGGTGATAGACTCCCCCTGCATTCAAAGGTTGTGTCTGGCAAGCACTCTTGGTACTACACTAACCACCAGCAAGGGAGAGGAGGCACTTCGTTCCATATTTCGCATTCCTTACATCACCTTGTTCGTGAAGTTATTACTAGCCCCACTCATCAATGGGTGGGTTTAGCTCTTAATAAACCTTTTCACTGCACCGTTATTAGTGTTTATGCAACCAATGGTTCTAATCTTAGGACTTCTTGTTGGGAAGAGATAAAGAGTCTGATTGGCCCTCGTATCCTTATTGGGGACTTTAATATGGTCACCACCTTACATGACAGATATGATAAAAAGGTTCCATCATAAATGGGCAAGAGTGGGGTGCTTGGATTAGACTCATCACCAATCACGGTTTGACTGATCTTTCGATCGACACTAGTTACACTTGGAACAATAAATAAAAGGGAAATAATTATCTTGCTTCTAGATTGGACAGAGGGTACGTGAATATCTCCTACCTTCAGCATTTTTAGGATGTTAAGGCTTCCATTGACCATAGCCTGTGTATTTCTGACCATACCCCCTTATCTATCTCTTTTAGGTAGAATTTCCCTAGCTTTAAAGCTAGATGTCTGCATCTGGACACCTCTCTCCTAAATATCCCTTGTGTGATGGAGAAGACTAAGGAGATCTTTTCTCATTACTTTAACCTTTGCCCCAATCCGTGTGTTGCTTGGGCCAAAGCTATAAAAGAGATCCAGAAACTCTTTACCTACTATAAAAATCTTAAGAAGAACATTAGGGCTAAAAGAAGGCAGGACATTGCTCTTGAAATTAACAATCTATTATCCTATCAAGGTCCTCATATGGAGAATGTGGAAAACATTCTTTGCCTTCAAGAAAGATTGAAGTATGAGGAGTACATTGAGGCTAGAGGTATTCTCTCCTCATCAAGAGAGTTCTAGGCTAGAAATCCTGATAAGCCTACCAGAAGTATGTTTTCTCTGCTTAAGAAGAAACAGAGTAAAGATTTCATGTTGATGAAGAAGGCAGGTGGTTATGCTGTCACTGTTGAGGAGAGTTTGCACGAGGCTACCCGCTTCTTTACTGATGTTTTCTTTCGTTCTCCCAAGTGGGGGGAGGATATCCACAGAGCCAGGGCCCTCATTGCCCTTAAAAGGAAGAAAACTATTCCTCATAGTCTAGGTGCCTTGCTGGACTTGCCCCTCACTGCCAGCGAGATCAAAGAAACCATTGGTAAATTGAAACCCTGCAAATCTTCTCGCCTTGATGGCCTTCCTAATGATTTTTTCATTAAGCTGAAAGATTTCCTGACACACTTTATTCTCTTGATTTGGAGAGATGTGTTTACTAAAGGCACTCTTCCTATTGAAATTAATACTACAGTTATAAAGTTGATCCACAAGAAAGGGCCTAATTTAAAGAGGACTTGAACAATTGGAGACCTATCACCTGCCTTACTTTTTGCCATAGCTTGTGATTCCCTAGGTTGTCACTTAAAAGATGCTATGAGAAAGAAACAGCTTGAGGGTATTTGCATCCCTAGATCTGATAATCAGATGTGCGTCCAAGCCTTTGCTGATGACACCAACATAATTGTCAAGGCTAATGACAATTATGCCCAATTCATCTTGGACTATCTCTTGACCTTTTGTCTTGCTAGTGGCTCTCACATTAACCATAAGAAAACAGCCTTGAAATCTTCTACTGGTCATATACCTCAGTGCATCTCTTCTACTGGTTGTCACATTATAAAAGATGGAGTAATATTAAGATTACTAGGTATCCCCACGGGCTTCCAGGTCTCCTATAATAGAAAATGGGATTGGGTGATGCAAAAGTTTAGATGTATGTTGTTCCACTGGTATGCTTGTCAACCTTCTTTATCTCATGGAGCCTTTGTTTTGAACCATTACATTCTTCCCACTCTGGTTTACCTCTTGTCATGCTAGACTCCCAACAAAAGTCATTTCAATCAAGTTATTGCCCTTTCTAGAAGATTCCTTTAGGGAGGTAGCTTGCACCACAACTCAGTGCCCAAAGTGGCCTAGAAGATCTGTTGTCTTGCTAAGAAGGAAGGGGGATTGGGAATTCTTTTTCCTCTAAAAATGTCTGCTAACTTAGCTGCCAAATGGCTTTTTAGGTCAATGGATTTGATTGATTTTTGGGTTTTGCTTATCAAGAGGAACATTAACAAATTCTCATTACTTAACTATAAATCTTGGAAAGAACATGCCCTATGGGACATTATAGCCTCCCCCAACCTGTATTCCCTTGTTAGTTCTAAACTCTATGGCAGGTTCTGGGATGCTTGGATGATGGCCAAAAAGGGTTACACTCTTAACTCCAATTACTATAACTTTGCTGCCTTTCTCTTACAAGAAAGCATATGGACAAGGTGGCTTTCTCTGTGGCACAATCGAAAATTGGGAATCATAGAACATAGGTGTTGCAAAAAAGGCTTTTCCAGCTAGGATGATCTAATTGTTGATGGAGAGATCATGTCAGAAAACTAGATCTACAGTAGTACTCATTTATCCTCTGGTTGTATGCAGGTCCTTATGATGCACATAAATATGTTCCACGACAAGCTCGCTAAATGTCTCTCACATAGACTAGTGCTTTTGAAGGAAGTGGCTGAGGACATAATCCACAACTTCAAGAGAAACAAAGGATCTATTAACTTGATCATTCCTAAACTCAACACAAGGTGGAAAGTCAACTAGAACACAAGATAGTGGCAACATAGATTCAACTGCTTGTGGGCATTTCCCATGAACATCAAGCAATCTTTTCTTCTTTGGCTATTAATACATCACGGTGTTTGGTGTGGGTCTAAAACAGGAAGTTTTACATTAATGATGGAGTTTTTGTTTTTTTTGCACTCTAGAGGATCTCTTCCACCTTTTCTACAATTGTCCTCATGCTCAGAGGTTCTGGTCTTTCCTGCGGCCATATTGTCACAAGGTAAATATTTCTCTAACCTATAGGGAGATCTTACTTGGCTGCTGTAACATGATGGATATTGTGTTGTGGAACATATGGAGATCCCTGATTCTCTGGAGCATTTGGAAAAGCAAGAATGCCACCTTGTGGAATAGACAAAGAAGAGATTCTCTGTATTCTTTTGCTCAGACCTTCAGAACATTGGTTGCAAATTGTATAACTGCTACTAGAGATTCTCCTACTGCTGATTTTTCTGTTGCTCTGCACCTCCAGAGCACCCCTATTAGCCAATGCAGCGACTCCTTACTTAAGTTGTACTCTGTATCTAGATCTGAAATGATTATGTCATGTACATGACCTCTGACCATTGTACTGTGTAGTAAGAGCACATTTATCCCCATTGTTGGGATCCAAATTTTTGTTGGTCCCTTACCTGGTTGTTGTAGTGATGTATGGACATGATCTCTTGTTCTTGGTGGGGCCCTACCCTGTGTACAATTTCACAATCCTTCATTAATTTAACTTCTCTGTTCTCTGCAAAAAAAAAAGTTATGGTGAGAACTTGAATTTGAATTTTAAAAAAATGGCTCCAGCGCCAAGCTATAAAAGTGGGTCAAAATCTCGCATGTATGTGCCAAATTCTGAGATCACTTAGAGAGGGATTTGTGTGATTAGTGAGCTCATTCTATAGCCACTTCACTACCCTCACATTGTGAAATTATATATTGCCAATGTCATTGTATTTCTATGTGATATAATACATACACATTGATCACATCTCTACTTCTCTTCAATGCCATGATCATCTCAGAATAGTGAACTTCTGAGAGCTTGTTCTCAGTGCCTAATTGATGCATTGATGTGATTCAAAGTGGTTTAGATTCATCATACTATCTATTTCATAGTTACAAATTATCATTGTAATTGTTTTTCTCAATCTTGTGAAATCTTCACATCTTTGCTCACTAGTCTGCATATTGTAACATCCCAAAAATGTTGGGATAGTCTTTCAAATTTCTAAGCATCATTCTCAGTGTATACTTGATTATTTCTATTGAAATAACTCATTATTGGTAGCTATGTAAGTAGATTAGATACTCCCAAAAGGAATTTAATCAATTGCTAGCAAGCTGAGAGCACTATTCATTTTACTGAACATGTGTAAAGACCAAAATAGCAAGTCTTAGCTCATAGTTGAACTTTCTACTCATCTATTTTGATCCATTGATTAGAGGATCATGTTCCAAAGCACATAGGTGATTATTTGGGATTGTTGGGAAGCTTAAGGGTTCTACTATATGCTCCTCAACTTGTTCTTGGCTAGTGTGAATTAGGCTTTTGCAGCACCACTTCATTTCTAGAATCTATCCACCATCTCCTCAACAACATACATGTTCTA
>CM035406.1:1865000-2035000 GCA_020310875.1 Ceratopteris richardii
TCAATGTACCATTTTTTGTCATCTTCACAAGAGCTTCTATACTCATGTCTCATTGCAAGTAGTGTGTCATTGCTTCCTTCACTTGAGGTGCTTGCATAGTTGCTTTGGTTCATTTGATTGCCTCCATTTGGTCTTCCATTCTTCAGCCAACAATCACTAGCATAGTGTCCTACTTTACCACAATGATAGCATGTTATACCTTTATGAGAATTGTAGGAGCCTCGGCCTCTTCCTCTACTTCTACCTCGACCTCTTCCTTGTGTGTTGGCCGCATTTGATGCATCTTTGTTGTCTTCCGAATTGTTTTGATTGTAGTTGGAGTGGTTGCGACCTCTTCCTTTTCCTCTTGAGCCTCCTCTTGAGTTTCTTCCTTTACCTCGACATGCATATAACATTTGGTTGTGACTGTCCTTTCCTTTGGGACCACCAAAGCTAAGCTCTTCTGTGACAAGATGAGGGATTTGTTGTTCAAAACCTAGATATGCATCTTTCAAGTTAATGGAAGTTATAAAAGGCTTCCATCTTTCATCTTCTATCAATCCATTGAGAGTATAACACACAAGATCTTCGTCTTCAACCGTTGTGCCAATAGAAGCTACAGCATCGCTTAGCTCCTTAATCTTCAAAGTATATTCAGCTATGGATTGACTCGAATTTTTCTTGATTGTGTTCAACTCATTCTTGAGTTGAAGTTTCCTAGCTTTGGTATTTGTTGAATACATCCTTTCAAGAGCTTCCCAAGCATCCTTAGCTTTCTCTAGATGTTGAATATGCCCTACCATGGCATGAGTAATGACTTGCGAAATGAGGAACATGACTCTCCTATTCCTCTCTTCCCATTCTTTTGCTTGCCTCCTTTGGACTTTGGTGGCCATAACTTGATTGATTTGAGGTTGAGCATCATCGCCGCTCACAATACCCCATAAGCCTTTGCCCATTAGGTAGTTGGTCATTCTAAACCTCCACACGGGATAGTTATCCTTATCCAACTTCTCTACTTGTTGACCCAAGTCAGCCGTTGAAGAGTATCAAAGACTTTGAGAGTTACCTCGAATAGTTATAGTCCTTTGCTCTTGTGTTTGTGAAGCTCCTCCTTGTTTTATAGCTCCTCTTTTACTTTTCTTTATCTTCAGCTCTGTTGATAAAGTTTCAGCACCAAGTTTGCTCTGATACCAACTGTGGAGAATGAGTTCTCCTATGCGCAACGGAAATGTGTAGTGAAACCTTGTATGTCCAGCACTTGGACAAATAGTTGCACCTTAGATAGCTTGCTGCTCTCAATACAAAACTCAAATGGACTTGAGCCTTTATTCAATAAAAGTAAACAAAGACATATTTCTAACAGGCTATAAATAACTTAATTTGGACAAGTTTTGATTAAGAAACACAACTGACGAAGATGAACTACCTGTCCACACAGGTATGCTGAAGAACTGAGCTTCACTCTCGGATTGATAACTCTGTTCATATATATCCTTTGAGAAAGATATTTGGTATAGAGAAAGTAGACACAAATACTTTCCAACAAGCTAAAAAACAAGTAATTTGAATGGGTTTTGGTAAGCAAAACTCAACTGACGAAAATAGACCACCTACACACATCAGTACACTATTCTGATAGATATCTCACAGAATATAAAAATTTTGAGTGAGATATTTGGAACAATGAACATAGATGCCAATAGCTGCTTTCCAACAAGACAAAAATCAAGGAATTTGGATATGTTTTGGTCGGGAAACTTAACCGACCAATATAGACTACTTGCCTACACAGGTATACTGAAAAACTAGACTTCACCCTTTCACTAACATCTCCCAAAGTATATAAGCTTTCAAAGAGATATTTGGTATGCAGAAAATACACAAGATAAGCTTTCCAATGAATGTTTAAATGCAAGAAATGGTTACATATGCACTGCGATATGAGCTCCACGACAGAGTTGTATACAGACTAGCATGCAGCTGGAAGGAGTCTAAGGGAAGACAAAATGACAAAATGGCTAGATCCGACTACTGGGAGCTCTTGCCTCTTTCTCTCCTTGTTTTCAATGTGCTCCCACTTCACTTTTATAACCAATGAGCATGTGAAGAAGTTTGTTCCTCCTTCTTAACTCACCACTTTCCCCACTACATGCCACTAACTACAAGGCAAGATATTGTATCTCTTACTCATCACTTTATCTTTATATTTGGTAAATTTATCCAAGCATGGCTCATATGAAATTGAGCTTGTACATTTATCTTCAACACTGATGTGTATAAGGTCACTAGCTAGTACATTAAACTTTGTGAGTCTCATTAAGAACAAGAAATGATGTAATACATATGCTTTTGATTCTTTAAGCTCATGATATTTTGATAGAAATTTTGAACATCAAATCCATATATAAGTTAAGGATTTATGATAAAACATTTGTGATATGTAGGCATCACATATATTTAATCATTTATATTATCCTAGAAAAATTCCTATATAGTTTAGACCTAGTTGAGAACATATAATGACACTTATGTAGCTAAAATAAAAGAAGAAGTTGACATGCTGATTGAAGCTGGATTTATCTATGAGATTGAGCATACCTAATGGTGTCCCGCATTATACTAGTGGTGCCCAAGAAGAATGGAAGGTTGAGAGTGTGTATTAACCTTAAGAAAGTTAATGCTGCTACAATAAGAGATAGCTATCCACTTCCAATCACAGAACATATATTGAAGCATGTTGCAGGCAAGGAACTTTATAGCTTCCTTGATGGATTTTCAGGTTACAATCGAGTAGCCGTTGCCCCTGAAGATCAACAAAATATGGCATTTGCCACAGAGTGGGGAATCTTTGCATTCCGTGTGATGCCATTTGGGCTCACTAATGCACCTGCAACATTCCAAAGACTCATGTGTCATGTCTTCAAAGAGTTCTTGCGAAAGAGCTTAGAAGTATATGTGGATGATTTATGTGCTAATTCCAAAGAAAGAAGATACCACATCCCTGAGCTCAGACATATCTTCTGGTCTTTTCACTCGATTCTGATGTTCTGCTTCAAGTTATGAACAAAATACTTAGTCACGGGATTGACCTTCCTACACTTCAGCACTTCCTACACTTCAGCACTTCCTACACTTCAGCACTTCCTACACTTCGCACACACCTTACCAACAGTAAACAAGCACTTTCATGGATAGACAACACTTCCAAGCACTCTTTCCAAGCATCACACATGCATGCAAGCTCACAAGGAAGAAGATACAGAGAGGAGAAGCCACAAATTTGAAATTATGTGCTCTTGATTCTCACAATGGCAAAAAGTCTCTACAAAGAGTCACAAATTGACTTATATACATGTGCCCTAAAAATGGTCCTTTCACACAAGAGACCGGCACTTTATTAACTGAAAGGCTAATTTCCTACTAATTTACAAGGGTAAGCTACAAATCTCTATGGGTATGCATCTAGAGGACTCCTCTAGTGCATTTACATCGGGAAACATATATTCTAATACAAAAAGAAAGTGCCCAATTCGGAAAACTTTTAGGGCCCTTCTTTTTCTCTGCCTCTTTGCTCTTCTTTGCTCTACAAGACTCTCCCCCTCTTTGTCTCTATCATCCCTTCACACGCTTCGCTTTGTGTCTCTAGTGATGTGCCTGTAGGCGACCACTGCCCGCTTTTACGGAAGTTGTAATGATATAGTTTTACCAGCGGTCAAGGAACAGATCATAACTTGGGACCTGTTGCATTGGTCGTGGCCTCTTCTTCTCTTTTCATCGTACACAACTTGTGGATCATTTTCCAATCGCTCCCTTTAAATCTTGGTTGCTGTGTTAAGTCGGGCTGTCACGCACGCAACCAGTGGAAGGTATGAGGGTGTGGACCTTCAGCCTTCGATCTAGACCTCCTGAAGACTAGAATGTTGAAGGACCTTCTTAAGGATCAGGATCTGCTAGATATCTTCTTGCACTTCTTCATGGATACTTGTTGGCCTTGATCCGCCCTTGTCGCTTACGTGCCTTCCCCCGTTGTATGCCCCTACGGGGCTCTGTGCAGAGATGGATGTTTCGTGCCCCTGTGGGGCTTCCTGCAGAGATATGTCTTTAGATATCATACCTTTAGTGAAGCTTCTTTCTTGGTCTTCTTCTTCTCTTCTTTTTGTTGGACTCTCCTTCAACACTGCCCCCCTCCTGAACTCTGTCATCCCCGACAAGCTTTGGAATGCGAGGGGAGTATGTTCTGTAAACCTTTTGCTCTATCTCATTAAGCAGATTAGCTTCACATATCAGTATTTGTTTCCATTGTTCAGCTTTCACACTGTCATGTGGTGGTTGTCTGTGATCTGCAAAGAAGCTCAATTCATATGCCACCATTCTAGCATTCAGATTCGTTGACATTTTTAAGAAAATCTCGGAATCAATTTCAAAAAATCCAATAAAAAGGGCTTCTTCGAAGGTTTGCATATATGGGCTTGGTAAAAACATGAGCCTTGAATAATACGCCATGATTGTTGGGTGTTGAGAGCAGTATGGGCACCCAAGGACTGACTAGACAAAGAAGCCAGCGGAGAGAGTCAGAACAAAGTGAAGGAGTAAGTAGACAAAGTAGTCGACGCAAATCTGGTAGATAGGCCCTTTAATTTTTCCCAAATCTACATCTTTTAACAGTGATTCTTATCACTAACAATCATTGTAAATACCATTTCATATTTTTGTAGCTCCATTTTGTGCAAGCCAAGGAGTCCTTGAGCTTGAGGAGCCTTAGAAGTACCTACATATCAATTTTCGTATTTTTTAGACTCCGTTTGAGCCCTCAAATTGGCCCTGGAACCTAATTTTTAACTAGGCCGGACACTAGGTCTGGACAGGGCCAAAACCTAGTCAAAAACTATAAAAAGAGCTAGAGAGCTCATTTTTGAGGTTAGATTGTAATTGAAACAAACTTGTAAGAGCTCTTGAAAGTAATCTAAAGAACTCCATTGATTCTCCCTCTTTGTCTTGCCGTGTGTGCGCGTGTGTGTGTATGTGTGTGCATGCTTGTGTGCTTCTCACTCACGCACTTGTGCCGCCACTTGCTCGAGGTCTTCATACCATCCTCACGTCTTCCCGGATTGACATTAAAGGAGGTGCTACTCATCATTGAGCTACACCAAATTTTGGCGCCGTTGCCGGGGATCGAGCTTTGAGGACGAGCGTGTGATGGTAAGACGTAGAGTTGACGCGTTGGAGTTGTAGGTATTTTCTTCACTCTCATCGATTTTCTTTTACTTTCTTTACCATCTTCATTTCCATCATCATCATCACCATCTCCCACCTCCATCTCCATCATCGCGAAAATTTCAGTTTTTTTACTATATCCCCATCTCCACCTCATTTCCCTCATTTCACTTGTGAGAGAGAGCGAGAGAGCGAATTTGCATGTGCTGTTTTTGCATGTTTTCTGAGCTGTCTTGCAGGTACAGGTCACATCACCATCCCCAGCTTCCTGCGCAGGTACGGAACTCGACGAAACTGTCTCGCAGTCGCCGCCCTCTGTCCATCGCGATTGACAGAAATTTTCACTTGTTGGTAAATCTGAGTGCACCACAGTGGACTAGAGACCCTGCACACCACCTTTCCACCAAAATTTTTGAAAATTTTGCAAAATCTCAGTCCATCGCGATTGACAGCCCTGTCCATCGCGATTGACAGCTCTGTCCATCGCGATTGACTGCCAGTCCATCGCGACCGACTGCCTGTCCATCGCGATTGACTGAACCCCTTGTCCATCGCGACCGACTGCCTGTCCATCGCGATTGACTGAACCCCCTGTCCATCGCGACCGACTGCCTGTCCATCGCGATTGATTGAACCCCCTGTCCATCGCGACCGACTGCCTGTCCATCGCGATTCACTGAACCCCCTGTCCATCGCGACCGACCGCCTGTCCATCGCGATTGACTGAGTGTCCATCGCGATTGACTGAACTCTCTGTCCATCGCGATTGACTGAGTGTCCATCGCGATTGACAGCCCTGTCCATCGCGATTGACAGCCAATTTTAGCCAAATTTTTTAGGGATGGTTAATTGAAGAGTTGGGCTAATTTTGGGCACAAATATTATACTCTTGAGTACATGAGGAAGCCTTAGGAAAACAACTTGGGGAAAACCTGTTGCACAGTGATCCTGTTGGAACCCTGTCGTAACCCTAGAACCCTGAACGGTCACAACTTTTTCATACGAAATCCATTTTTTGAGCTCTAGGGCTTGTTGGAAAGCTCGTGGCATATACTACACGCCCTCAACTGTTTTTTATAAAGATAATGCATTGATTTTCAGATAGGGTATTTTGAAGTTGACCATACCCAGGGAGATCAAAGTCAGGGGTCCTTAGGATTGTTTTCTTGAAAATCACTATGCAAGTTTGTGTTTGTGCTACATGAATGAAAATAATTGGTTCTGTCTTTGGAATGTAAATTTCAAAGCTAACTTTGAAACTCTTACAGAGCATCGAGAGGCATTCTAAGCAAGTGTAAGTGCGAGCTTGGGAACACATTTCCTGGGCACTCAAGGGCAACCGAGCAGGAAACAAAAGGTTGGACACTTTTAACCCCCTCTGTCAATTCATAGCTTAGGCTAAAGAACGACGAGAGGTAGGAGTAAGTCAGAGCGACGATAGGCAGTTATCAAGTTGAAGACTACCTAAAAACTCAAGTTCAAGCTAAAAACTTAATCTCTGTACTGTCGATAACATAAAGGAAAAGAACCTAACGTGGAACGATCAACCTGAAAGCACGAAGAACATTCAAGTATTCCGACGACGTAATATCAGACAAGACCTTAAACACGATAAATAACTAAAAAGAATCAAGTGGCTGATACCAATTGATCGGCAACGAGGTTGTACTCTGGGCCAAGAATTGGGCTCCTTAGTTAGGCATATGAACCTTAGATCAGGATGACATTTAGTAAGGGAGAGACAGAGCCTTAGATCTTCAGAGGCTAGTGTTAACCACACTGCTAGGTCCTGGGCCCAGCAGTTGAGCCACCGCTCGTACTACCCTAGCTCTGAGACCAGTGAGTCAGAGATGTCTCGAGGCATGGACAGACCTACGGGAAGTTCAGGAGTGCCTTACTTGTACAGGGTAGAAGGCCCTTACAAAACGCAGCTGGAGTACCTTAGGACCAACCGATTAGGTGCTAGCATCTATGAGGACGGCCTAGGAAGATCTGTGATACAGATTAAGAATCCTGATCAATCCTTGGACTAGAACACCCAGCTGTCAAGTTTGAAAATGGTGCATACCTGGACAAAGAAGGAACTATGTATGTAGTCACTAGTCACCCGGAGAGGACAGATGAATTTGGGAATGTAATCTCAGAAGCGGACTTAGGTGACTTGGAACAAGGGAACATGGGTGCGGAACCTAGAACTCCTCGAGGTAAATCAGTTCTCACTAGGATTATCACGCCTGAGTGGGTCCCCCAAGACAACAAGAGCATAGAGTTGCTCCTCAATCGAGAAACTGATGAAGCCTTTTGGAGGTATAAATCCAATCAGCCAACTGATATAGGAAATATCATGATCTATGAGTTTAAGGATCCGGATAGCCCAGGTAGAGTGACCTACTTAGATCACACTTCGGAACGGATCTTTGTGGTGACAAAAAATGATAGGCATGCTTACACTTGGAAGGGTGAATTTATCTTCCCCCAACCAAGATCAAATGTGTCCTATGGTCACCCTGGGGCTGGAACATCTCAAGCTCATGGTATGCAAAGAGACAGAAGTAGGGATAGACCAGAAGTAAGTTTTGCCAACCCAGTGGGCAGAGACAGAACGAGAACGGAGACGAATAGGGTAGAACCTGAGATGCTTAGAGCTCACAGGAACCAAAGAAATGTGGATGGATTTCCTCTGCCTAGACCTAGAGAGCATACAAGAATGTTGAGACCAACCCAGCTAGTTAAGTCCATGAAGAATTACTTTGATGGCACCGGAGATCCCTATGATCATGTGGCGGAGTTCAAGCAAGTCTTGAGAGCTGAACAAGTGGAGGATCTATTCACGCAGTACAATGCCTTCGGTCTAACCCTTAGGAACACAGCACTTACATGGTTTCAGCCATTGGATGAGCGATAGTTCAGGAGCATAGACCAACTCCTAGAGGCTTTCATTGTAGAGTTCTCTAAGAGCGGCATAAGACACAATACATCCTCATTGATTCACAGCTTTAAACAGACTCCCCAAGAGACTGTGAGACTTGCAGGAATAAGATTTAGGCAATACCTCGAAAGATGTCCTATTTCGGAGCTACCCACATCTGCCAAACAAGTAGCCTTATTCCTTGATGGATTGCTGAGTACGAAATTGAGATCCTATGTGTATCTAAAAGACCCTAGGACTATAGAAGAGTGTGTACGCATGTGCATTGACATTGAAGATAACCTAGGGGAAGAACTAGAGCTTTCCAAAATCTACAAAGATTCAGATAGTGCTTCTAGTCACTCTTCCATGCAATCCACATCAATTGAGGAACTCGCAGAGAAAGTGGCACAAAAACTAGGCGTGTCCAGCAAACAAATTCCGAGGTTTGACCCTGTGAAAAGATGCTATACGTGTGGTGGCGACCACATGGCGAACGTCTGTCCCATTATGGCTCAACCTCAAGTTAATCCCAGTAGCCAGTACTGCACTATAGAACGGAAGTACACCAATCACACTGCGCAAGATTGCCCATACAACATGCAGGCGGTTAGGCAACCCTACCCTCAGCCATACCCTCAACAGGGAAGATACCAGAACCAGTACCCTCCACAGCCATTTGGCAGGCCACAGCAACCCTATCAGCAACCATATCAAAACCAACAAAGACCTCAGCCTGTGTTAGCCCAACAACCCCCAGCTCCAGCTAATGTGATCCCGGTAAAGTATACTGCTGCAGAAGAGAACATGAATAGAGCCTTAGTCCCGGTAACATCGTTGCTTTCTGAAAATGACCTCAGTGACCATAGCTTTGATTCTACACATGTTGATAGCCCCCAGGCTTACTACATGCAGTCTCCAGAACATGGTGAGTCCTACTATAGTGAAGAGTCGAATGAACCTAGTTGGGAGTCAGACTACACAAATGTCATGTATGCAAACCCCAACCCTAGGCCTCAACCTAGGCAGGTACGACCACCATTTCCTAGAGGACCATGCTACAGATGCCAAGGAGATCATCTCATTCGTGATTGTCCCTTACCTCCACCTACACAAACTCAGTCCGTGACGATCCAAGGCTTTTGCCAAGACTGTGGAAAAGAGCATCTCTTACGAGATTGCCCAAAGAACCCCAATAATATGCCAAAAATCACGCCTATCAACGTTATTGGGTTAGTAGTAGATTCCACAGGAAGTGTCACTTCCACTGCTCCCGTACAGGTAGTCACTAGAGCTCAAGCATTGCAGCAAAACCAAGGGGTAGACCAGGAAAAGAGCTCAACAGCTAGTGAAACTGAGAGCATAACCAAGAAAAGGACTAGAGCTTGGAAAGATAGTAGGGAAAGAATGAAAAGACAATGGGCTAAAAAGATGAGTGAACTCGAAGAAAGCGTAAGGGAAACAAGAGCCAGAATAACCGAACTCACAACTCAAACTCACTCTCACACTACCCCACCGCCTCATCAAATCCCACCACCCCCTAGAGTGGGATCAGTCCTAGCTGACCCCACTCCTGAAGACCTAAATATGATGCTGAAAGCATATCAGGCCAGAATCCAAGAAGGGCCAAACGTAACTGATCATGAAAAATGCTACCCTAGAGCCGAGCTAGAGCTTGAACGAACCAAAATTTGTGCCAAAATGGTGGAATTGGCTCAGACCATGTTTGAAGCCAGTCGCTTGTTTAACATCTCTAGGTCAGCTAAGACGCAATTACACTTTGATGGACTGTTAGAAAGAATAGAGAAGCTAATTGCTCAATCGGAGAAGGAACCTGTCCCTCAAAGAAAGGAAAGGGCAAGAGAAAGGATAAGCCAGCCTCTTCAGGAAGCCCATGTGCCTCCTCAAGAAGCTTATCTCCCCTCCCAAAAGGCAGATGAGTCTCCCTCGAAAGCTCACGTACCTCCACAGGTGGCCTACATTCCTTCTCAGGGAGCGTATGAGCCTGCTCGGAAGAGTAATAGAATAAGAAATCCTGCCCAAGAAGCTTGTGCTCCAGCCATCTATGAGAACGAGGAGAGAGCCAACGATAGAATAAGCCCTCCTTCCCAGGTTGCTTATGTGCCTAATTCTACGGAGCCAGACACTTCTTCTTCCATGAATCGATTTGCACCAGACTTCTTACGAGAGATTCAAGAAGACAAATGGGATAACGAAAGTGAAGTCGCCCCTCCCTTTGAACTTGTAGATGACGCACACGACCAATTCCCACAAGACATCCCATCTATTTACGGGGAACATGAGAGCGCTCAGTCTCACGAGAGATTGGACTTTGAGTCTAACTCCATACAAGAGCTACCTCACTTCACAGGCCCATGGGAAGCAAAGTCCACATGTATGAGAGCACCCACAGTCATGGTAAGGAACGACGACTCAGTCATACCAAGGAACACGGAGGTAGTAACGAACACCAAGGTGCAACGCGATCTCACTTTGGAAGAACTGCCTGAGGATAGACCAAACGCGCGGAAATATGCAGCCAGTCGAGTCACTGAAGTTGCAAAACCTCATTCCCGGGTAGGATCCCATAGGACAGTGCCAGAAATTCCCTTGGATAAGATAGGAGATATGTGTGAAGGTGAAGAAGGGAACACCTATCTTCCCATTACCTACCAGGAGTACACCACCAAGGCAATTTTGGACTCAGGTGCAGGAGTTGCAATTGCCACCACCTCCTTATGGAAGCGTTGGGGCAAGCCAACACTCAGGCCAACGAGAATGAAATTGCAAATGGCCGATGGTCACATAGAGAGACCCCTAGGATTGCTAGAAGGAATAACTCTCACCACTTGTGGTGTTGAGTTTGAGCATAGCTTTGCTATCTGTGACTTCAGCAAAAATCATGCCTATGAGATGATTTTGGGAAGACCATTCATGCGACAGTTGCAAGTGGTACAGGATTGGGGGACCAATTCCTTGTACTTGCAGCACTTGGGTGTTACAACCAAAGTCAATCTCAAGGATTATTCTCATAGAGATGTCCCTCCTATCCAGTGGAATCCCATCCATAGAGCCAAAGATGATATAGAATCGGTGCGTTCCATAGGGTCAGGATCCTCATGAATGCATGAAGACACTCACTTATGGATGTGCAAAGTAGCAGTAGAGGAAGAGAAGAGAGAAAAGGCCAGAGAAATAGGTGCAAAAGAGACACATAGAGCAATTCAAGACCCAGCCTATGCACCTGTAGTTTTTCCTGATGAGGAATTTGAACCCCATGGCTGGGCGGAAATTTTAGCAACCATGGACGTAGCCATCAATGAAGAACAATGGACACCTCACTGTGATGAGGATGGCTATGACATTTCAGTCTTCTCCATAGAGCCAATCATGGGAGAGGCAGTTGATTTTAGAAGAATGCGAACCTAGCCCTGACGCATTTGAGGATGCAAGTGACTCCGATCTAGAGTCAATCATTATGGACCCACCATTTGCATCAGATGAAGAATACTTCCATGAAGTAGAATTTCAACCCCAGAGGCATGGAGAACTGACAAATGATGTAAGATTAGCAACACATGTGAGCCCAAAGGAAGAAGGAAAGAAACGAAAGAAGAGAGAAGTCTCACCAGAAGAGGAAGAATCTTTGTTTGAGGTCCCGGAAAATTTTAAGAAGTATGAGATAGATGACAGGAGAGTCATGATAAGAATGCCTAAACGAGAGGCACAATCAGGAGAGGCCTATGATAACAAAGAAACTACCAAGAAAATTGTAGTGGCCCTAGAAGAAGGAGAGGAGAGATGTACGTACATAGGTCATGACCTAACAGCGGAAGAAGAGCACGAATTGATTGCCTTGCTAAGAGAATACAGAGATGTATTCGCTTGGAGTTACAAGGATTTGAAAGGTGTTGACCCGGATATATGCTCACACACCATCCCCATGACTGCAGAGGCTAAACCCTCTAAGCAAAAGCCCTATACATATAACGATAATTACGCTGCTAAAATCAAAGAAGAGATAGATAGACTGGTTGAAGCTGGATTCATTTATGAAATTGAGCACACTGAATGGGTATCCCCCATCGTAGTGGTGCCCAAGAAGAATGGCAAACTGCGCGTGTGCATTAACTTGAAAAAGGTTAATGCAGCCACAATTCGAGATAATTATCCGCTTCCCATCACAGAACATCTCTTGGAAAGAGTGGCAGGCAAGGAAGTGTACAGCTTCCTTGATGGATTTTCGGGTTACAATCAAGTAGCCATAGCTCCAGAGGATCAGCATAAGACAGCCTTTGCCACAGAATGGGGCATTTTTGCTTTTAGAGTAATGCCATTTGGGCTTACCAATGCACCAGCTACCTTCCAGAGGCTGATGTGCCATGTGTTTAAGGAGTTCCTGAGGAAGAGTTTAGAAGTCTATGTTGATGATCTTTGTGCTCATTCCAATGTTAGACAAACCCATATTCCTGAACTCAGACAAATCTTTGACAAATGTAGAGAATATCAAGTCTGCCTGAACCCAGAAAAGTGCGTTTTTATGGTCAGGCAAGGCAAGATTCTAGGACACATAGTGTCAAAGAATGGCATATCTACCGACGAAGAAAAGGTGCGAGCCATAGCAGAGCTACCGAGGCCAAAGAATGTCAAGGAAGTACAAGCTTTCATGGGGCATTGTGGTTATTATCGACGATTTATACACATGTATGCTGTCATAGCAAAACCCATGTACGGACTTCTGACAAACTTTGAGTGGACGGATGAATGTGAGAATTCCTTCCAAGAGCTTAAACGAAGATTATGTTCAGCACCAATCTTGACCACACCAGATTGGAATAAGCCTTTCCATGTTCATGTGGATGCATCCAATTATGCTATTGGATGTGTGCTTGCACAACCTACTGGTGAAGGTAATATGGATCTTCCAATTGCCTATGCCAGTAGACAATTGAATGCGGCTGAACGGAATTACACCACTACAGAGCGAGAAGGATTAGGCATGGTATATGCAGTTAAGAAATTTAGACACTATTTGCTTGCAAATAAGTTTAAATTTTTTACTGATCATCAGGCATTGCTATATCTCGTAAACAAGCCATGCAATACAGGAAGGTTAGTGAGATGGTTTCTCTTGCTAATGGAATATGATTTTGAGGTTGTGGTAAGAAAAGGGAGGACTCATTTGAGAGCTGATCATCTTTCTAGGCTTACATCGGGAGAAGCCCCACAAGGAGTATCAGATGACCTTCCTGATGCTTACTTGTTTAATTTGGAAGTGGTGCCGCAGTGGCTAAGCCATTGGTACCAGTATTGACATACGGGCCTAACCATCCAGTGGTAAACACACGGAATAGAGAGGTTGTAAAAGCCCAAAAGTACCACATCATGGCAGGAAGCATGTACAAGCACACAGATCAAGGGATCTTGGCTTGTTGCGTAGAAGAGGATGAGTACTCTAAATGGTTGCAATTAGCACATGTAGGTGCACTAGAGCAACACCATTCAAGGCAACGAACGTTACAGACCCTAAGGAGACTCGGAGTACATTGGCCAACTATGGAAGTTGATGTCCAAAAGTTGTGCAAGGAATGCCCAATCTGTTGCACTAAACCACCAGTGGAACATGCCACTCTTTATCAAGTATCCATTGTGCCAGATTGGAGTGAACCTCTAGTATCATTCTTGAGGACAAACACATTCCCTCCAGACATGACTCTGGCTAGGAAAAGGAGTTTAGAACAAGAAGCCTTGGATTACTCACTCATTGGTGATAATCTATATAAGCGCGGTAAAGATGGTTACCTGAGGTTATGTGTCCATGAAAGTGAATATCTCAAGATCTTGGAAACTGCTCACCAAGGTGTAGCAGGAGGACACTTTGGACCAGATCGGGTGATCAAGGCAATTCTATTTGCGGGTTTCTGGTGGCCTACCCTTCACATGGATGCACATACCTCTATGAAACGGTGTGATGTCTGTCAAAGGACTCAGTATCCTATACGCAAAGATGAGATGCCACTGAAACCTATGATGGGTGGACGTGCATTCTCTAAGTGGGGAATAGACTTCGTAGGTCCTATTAATCCCCCAGCTAAAGGTTCTCATGCAGAATACATCATTGTGGCAACAGATTATCTCACCAAGTGGGTAGAGGTAAAGGCTACGACAAAGAACGATGCTCAAACAACTGCCAAATTCTTGTTTGAGAATGTATTCACAAGATACGGGCTACCTATAGAGCTTGTAAGTGATAGAGGCACTCATTTCTTGAACGAAGTGATTGAAAATCTACTCCAAGAATTCTTGGTAATACACAAGAAGTCTGCCCCTTATCACCCTCAAGCTAATGGACAAGCTGAGAGTACTAATAAGATCTTATGCAATGTACTGACAAAATTAGTGAACACTAAACGCTCTGATTGGGACAAACAGCTACACCATGTTGTTTGGGCATACCGAGTTGCCTACAAAACGGTACTCCAAGCCACCCCCTTTCAGATGGTATTCGGCCAAAACGCTGTGCTACCCTTGGACTTCCTGATTCCTACATTGAGAGTAGCACAAGAGCACGAATGGACAGGTCATGAACTCTCCTCTAGAATTTTTGACCTTGAACGATTAGGAGAAACAAGACTGAGAGCTGCTGCAGGAATATATGCTGCCAAGAAGAGACAGAAGGCATACTTTGATGCCCATGTAAAGGATAAGGGTTTGAAAGCAGGAGATCTAGTTTTAGTCTATACACTGAAACAACACGCGAGGAAGCTAGAAAAGAGAGGCTACGGACCTATGATTATCAATAGGATCTCCACGAGTGGAGCAGTACAATTAGCCACATTAGAGGGCGATGTTCTCCCTAACTATATTAGCGGATGCAGAGTCAAGTTGTATCAGGAACCCCTCACGGAGGAAATGCTCAGCCGACTCAACACTGCTAAGAAACGCAAAGAGGAAGAGAAGCGAATTAGAGAAGAAGCTCAAGCAGAAGCTTTAGAACGCATCAGAAGGATGAAATTACGAAGGCAAGGTAGAGAGAAGCCTAGGACAAATGACTATGCAGATCAAGGATATCATATGGCAATGTGTGAAGTCGCAGGAACCAGCTCACCTAGGATAACTGATCGACGTCCTTTCGTAACCTTAGATATAGGACAAGGAAAGAGTGCAAGGACTGTAAGAGCCTTGATTGACTCAGGTGCAGCCACTAGTGCTGTTAGAGTGTCTTACTGTCAAGAGTTATAGTTAACTGTCAATCCTGTGGAAGCATATCTCATAGGATTGGGAGGCGTGGAAACCCCTTGCATGGGCGAGGTGGAACTTCCCCTCTACATTCATGATGAGGCAATGACAGTTAAAGTACTAGTGTGTCAAGATGAGGATCTCACTGAACCTCTTGTCTTGGGTCAAGACTAGATCTATGACCAAGCAGTCAACTTAAACCTAAGAAGTGGACTTCTTCAGGTATGGGTCAATCACAGTCGAATTACAGTAGAGTTGGGTAATGGAGCACTCAAGGAACTAGAAAAGGCACAGACTCCTGGTCCCTCCAGGGGTGCACATGAAGTTGACCTTGCTGTTCTTGTCCAAAACTATGTGTTGCAGAGGAATGATATTCGCAAAAAAGGAGTCAGGGATGCAAAGGAACTCCCTTCTTTTCAAAAGGCCAGAAGGAGGCAACAACCAAAGGTGGAGCAAAGGCAGAAGAAGCAGAGTACTACCTATGCGAACCTGCGCAGCAAAATGTCTCAACAAGTGAACCAAGTGTGGGTGCGAAAAGGCGAACACCCGGTTGCACCCACGCCAACCGCACGGGCAAAGCTTCTTATTAGTAACCAACAACACGTTACTAATAAGAGGTCTTTCGGAAATTCTTCTGCTAACGTGAAATCTATTTGGGTGCCCAAAAAGTCGATGAAGGCTAGCCCACAATCAAGACAAATTTGGTGCCTAAGGCCTGTTTGCGGGCTCAAATAGCTACACCAAGAACACACCCTACACAGCATGATCCATTCACTCGCACAGCCTACATCTACTCATTTTCAACACCAAGGCACATGAGCACGAACAGAGTCAGTTGTAAATGGGCCCCTCAAAGGCCTCATGTTCAACCAAGAGCAAAACCCATCCACTACATTTGGCAGCCCAAGACTTGTAACAAACCCCCTGACCCCGATTGTAAATCCATGACCACCTACTAACCGCTTCACTCTCACATCACGTCATTTCGCTTAGCCCTTAGGTCTACCTAACTTCTAACTACACACACCAGCACCGAGCACTTAATAACCCCTAACCACTCCCGAACTTTAAGTTAATGTTGTAACAAGGGACACCATGTCATTTTTGTGTCCATTGCAATGTTAACGTTTATTCATATATTCTCACAGAATCAGCTGCGACATTTTCAACATGGCGGAGGCAGCAGGAACTAGCTCTCACACAGAAACAAACCCGCAAGTGGTGGACTTGGACAGTTTACCCGTTTTGCCTGAGACAATTGAAAGACCAGAAGAATTGCAAGCCGTCAAAATCATACCTATTGCGGACCCTCCGCGTGGCCACACCATGCCCGTGGGAAAGACTTCACATTGGTTTACCGAGGTGGCAGGACCCTTGGGGGAAGGAACGTACTTATGGGAATCAGAGTTGGACTACAATGGAAAGCAAGGCAGATACCATTTCTTTACAAGAGAATTTGAGAAGTTACAAAATGCGGAAGGTCTACGTCCGATATGGGAAAAAGCCGGATTGAGTGCCTATTTCAGTGCCCGACTCCCAAAACTTGACTTCATGCGATGCTACTATCTCATCAACACCTTGACTCCAAATCCGAACCCAAAAGGTGCAAGCTCATTTGTGATTCCATCTCTGACAAAGGGGAATGAGCTCAAGAGGTTTAGGCTATCAAACAATTTGGTGAGAGAAGCTCTAGATATGCGCGGCATGCATATTCCTACAGAGAAGGAAACCCTAGTACCGGACTACATGAAGAATCGAAGTCTCACCAAACTCAAGGACATGGTATCTATGACGCCTAATATTGCAATACACCTTCGCATGTGCATGCAACACTTTGCTTTCCCGGCGCAGGATAGATTCACCATGCCGCACAAAAAGATTTGGTTTAGCCTGTATCTGGCAGAGACACAGAGCCTCACCATCAACCTACCCCACTGGATAATTGATCAGATACACTTAGCTCACAAACGCTGGCCGCGGAAACAGGTTTTATATGGTTGCTGTGCTCTGACAAGAATTATTTATAGGTGTTTAGCTTACGACATTCCAATCCAACGAGCCCTGATGTGGAATCGGGTAGAGCAGTTTCGAGGCAGGACATCCACTGGACCCCCTTCTAAGAAGATGAGAGGCACGGTCCAAGTCCCATGCGCTCAACCACGTGGAGCCACCCTAACACCAGACGTCACCCCGCCACCCCGAAGAGTCCGACCATTTACACTCCGACTTCCAAGACGCAGCACCGATGGTTCCACCTTGTTATTCCCTCCCATCCCAACGGATCTCGAATTTCCTAGTGGTGCACCTTTGGAAGAACTCACTAATGAAGACTTCGAACAACTATTACAAGATGTAGAGCTGGAGGCAGAAGAGGCACAACAAGCGGAGAATGTACAAACGCAGGCCACAACCTCCCAAGCACCGGTCACACCTGTTGAAGTGGATGCAGAAGATGACGAAGATGAAGAACAGGAGGATGATGAGGAGGAGTATGATCAAGAGCACCAAGAGGAGCAACAAGAAGTGCCAGAACTTGTAGGTGCACCTGCATATACAGCTCAACTACGAAGGCTATACGACACTATCAAAGCAGTACAAGAAAGGCATCAACTCTCTCTGGTATCAGGTCAAGCTTTGATGCAAGAAATGCTATCAGATGAAGGGGTGGACCAACACTTCATTGACACCCTCAAATTAGTGTCAGACTCTTTAGGAGTTCCAGAGGCTGTCCACACCGCAGTCCGCCAGTCCGTAAGGTATGACAAACGCAGAGTGGACACATTACCACGAGCAGGTAAGACTATCAGGATACCCGTCACAGAACCAGAAGTACCCATTGAGACCACAGCCACCTCCATAACCACCACTGACCTCTCCACTGAAACCTTCGTTCAGACATCACCCATCTCGCCCCAGCATCCTCCATCACCACCTTCTCCACCCCCACCACCACCTCCCACCTTGGAAGAAACGACAGTCATCACCTCTACCTTCACTTATAACCCATCCTCATTCAAATCATTCTCATTTCGAGAACCCACCTCACAAGACACCCTCTTCTCCTTCGTCACCAATCCCTTGTACACTTCGTCCCATCTATCCTCTGAACCCATGACTGGCCATCCCATAATTACAAGTGTAGTTGGAAACCCAGCACCCACAGAAGGCACCCTGTGTTTCCCGACCTATCCCCCAATACGGGTACCTCCATTCCATGACCCTCACTTCCCATCTGGCCCCTACACCTCTTTCAACCTGACCGCGCCACCCCAATACCCGTCCCTTGTGGAGCAGATCATCCGCTCTCCAATGTTTCCGAGGCACATCTTTCCGATGTTCGCAACGACATCAACTTACACAAACACCACACTCACTTCACCTACCATACCCACCTACATGGTAGCCCCTATGCACACCACTCTGTCTGACCCAATGGACATTTCACCCACCACAGCACCTCTCCCCACAATTCCACCCTCTTCCCCTCCACTACCCCCCACCTCACCACTCACATCATTGGCACACACAGCATTCACTACCTCCCTACCCAATCCCATCTCCCCTGCATTTCAAACTTTTCCCCTTGCATCTCATAATGTAAATAGCACGTTCAACACATTACTTCAGTGTGCACATCAGCTACAACAAGACTACCATCAATTGGAAGAACGCACTGCTGCCCTCCAGGCAGAATCTCAACGTCTGCAAGCTAGAGTCACCACTCTTGAAGCTGACTACCAGACGCTCCTAACCGAGCATACCACACTACAGCAGGCTCACTCCGAATTGGAATCAAAGACATCAACTGTAGATGACCAAGCAGTCAAGGAACTAGAATCAGTGCTTCAAGCGCAAATGATATCTAACGCTACACTCAGACGCAACATTGGGCTATTAAGGAAGCACATGGCCGCAGCACTAGAAGAGAACAAACGACTTCAACAACAAAACCAAGACAACTTTGAAGCGGCTATGGAAGGAACCGTAGGAGCAACCATTAGCCCTACCAGATATAGAGCAGTTCCATCAGAAGACATTCGCATCTTACTTGAGGAGCATGCAAATTTCTTGGAATCATATGAAAAACTAGAGACTGAATGTGCAGATCTTAAGAAACAGATTGCCAGTGTGCCCACAGCTCAACAGGAGCCGGTAATCTTGCAGCACTCTACAGAAGAAATGGAGACCCTCCGGAAACAGGTGGCAGAACTCCAAGCACGCCTCCTCCCATATGAACGACCACCCTCGCCCATTGAAGAACCAGAACCTGAAATAGTAGTGGAAATCCCCGTCGATGACAGCTATGAAGAGCCATATGAGCCTATGCCGACGCCTGGTGGTCGAACTACGGAAGAAGGACAAGACACGTTAGAAATTCAAGTTCCAGATTGGGTCAAAAGGGTCGAGAAAGTGGGTAAGACACATGATTATCGTGTGGCCGTGCAAATGCAATCTCTCACAAATCTGGAAGAAACGGTCCTTCGGTCTTCCTACTTTCAACATTTATCCCATCAACGATTAATCACAACATCAGAATCGCAATACATGCCTTATTTTGTCTTACTACATGATTATAATGCAGAAGTCAAAAGACATACAGGGAAGGAGCCCACATTCGCTACTCAATTTGAGATAGGGGATTTACCGACCGATGCACGTGCTGGCTCGATCTTCCAACCTAATTGGCGTGCACGTTTACTCACCGATTACCCAGAGATGATGAGTACCTGGGCAACCATGCCACTATATATCAAGTATAATCCATGCTATTGTCCAGTGGTACGTCGCAGATCCTGGCAAGCATTTGCAATCAAGGTACGCAACAATAGCGAGTGCTCGGCTTGGGTTAACTACCCATATTTTGCTCCACCTCGAGGGACCCCAACCGTAGCTTACATGATATCAACAATTCGGCACTGGTCCGTACGTCTAAATAATGTACCCGACATAGCAGCGAAGATGTGTATGAAGATATTCGAGCTCATGACCATTGTCTTCAAAACCTTTCGGAATGTCCAAGCTCCATACATCTCCGCCCCTGGATTCGCTCAAGGCAACAAGGATTTAGTCTAGGACATGAGCCAAACCCCCTCGGTCACTATCATCTTTGCTTGGCATGCACGAATAAAGTACTTGCCCGCATGCTTCAAGCAGACATTTGAGGAAATGTTCTCTACGGGATTCTGGGAATACAATTCCGAAATTTTCATTCCCAGACCCACACATTTGCTACATCTATTCGCAGTAGAACAAGCAATCCATGCAGATCAGTTACGTCTACCACATCCGGACATTCCAGGACCAATCGATTGGGATCGTATGATGACAGATTTGGCCAGAGGACTACGCATACAAGAACATCAGCTTGCCACTCAGGTTGTGGAATATTACATCCAACACTCCCAGCAACAAGGGTCTGTCAGGGACGACAGACGCGAGAGAGGGGGGGGTGTTGAGAGCAGTATGGGCACCCAAGGACTGACTAGACAAAGAAGCCAGCGGAGAGAGTCAGAACAAAGTGAAGGAGTAAGTAGACAAAGTAGTCGACGCAAATCTGGCAGATAGGCCCTTCAATTTTTCCCAAATCTACATCTTTTAACAGTGATTCTTATCACTAACAATCATTGTAAATACCATTTCATATTTTTGTAGCTCCATTTTGTGCAAGCCAAGGAGTCCTTGAGCTTGAGGAGCCTTAGAAGTACCTACATATCAATTTTCGTATTTTTTAGACTCCGTTTGAGCCCTCAAATTGGCCCTGGAACCTAATTTTTAACTAGGCCGGACACTAGGTCTGGACAGGGCCAAAACCTAGTCAAAAACTATAAAAAGAGCTAGAGAGCTCATTTTTGAGGTTAGATTGTAATTGAAACAAACTTGTAAGAGCTCTTGAAAGTAATCTAAAGAACTCCATTGATTCTCCCTCTTTGTCTTGCCGTGTGTGCGCGTGTGTGTGTATGTGTGTGCATGCTTGTGTGCTTCTCACTCACGCACTTGTGCCGCCACTTGCTCGAGGTCTTCATACCATCCTCACGTCTTCCCGGATTGACATTAAAGGAGGTGCTACTCATCATTGAGCTACATTGGGCAGCTGGGCATAACAGATAGATCAAAAATAAGGATATTTGTGCCTTGGTTAATACCGATAAAATTTAAAAATGTATATGCTGCGTGTTTGAACACTTTCAAAACTGTAAGTATCATGCTGAGGATTTTATTAGTCATCTTGATAGTTAGATCAAGTATTGAGGCATATCGATCTAGCCAAAATTCAATGGTTTTCACCATGTAATCCTCAGTCGGTAAGTAATTGTGAGGTGGCCTTGGAAGTAGAGGATAATTTAACCACTGTTTATTGAGCACACCACTCTTTTGCATATCCAAAAATTTGTGTGGTTCTCTGCGACATGGTGTTGGGCAAAAAGAAGGATTTACCTGTAATAAATATGGTGATGCTTGCTAGTGCACCCGCAAAGTAGGATTTTTCTCCAAAAATTTTCTTCTCCATGAAGGTTGTGCAGCTTCAAATTCTTCTTGAGTATAATTGAATGTGTTTTCCTTGAAGTGCAACTGCTCATCTGGATCCTTTTGTGTGATCTTCTTTATATATTGTTGTGTTTTCTCTTTGAAGAGCCCATACGAAATATTGAAGGGCTTCATGATTGTATCCAAGTCTTTTCCTTTAATTTTGGCTTCTTTCATTACTTTGACGACTTCATTTTCAAAATTTTCTGTCAATCGGGACACCAATAGTGCCCGTTCCTTCTGACCTATTTTTGCACTATATGGCATGGGATGATCATCACATGGTTCTGTCATCTGCTCTTTTATTTGAGAATGATAGATCGGGGGAGATAGAGGACATACCTCTACCTCGTCAGAAGGATTCTCTGGTTGTGGCTCTACTCGTGTCCCGATGTTTGCTTTTTGTTCTACTTGAGCTTCCAATTGTACAATACGCTCAGTCTTTTCTTTAACTTCGTGAAGGGTTGTCTCGAGCATGTCTTTAGCCATGAGAAGCTCATTGCCAATTTCTGCTACTTGATCCGCATTTTCATTATAAATTACCAAGAGTTTTGCTTCAGTAGCTTTGAGTTGTTTCCTAAGCTCATTTGTGTCTTGTATGTACTTTTGTTCCCATTCTTCTTTTAGGCTTTGCTCTTGTTTTAGTAGATTATATTTTGCAATCTAATCGTTTAAATTCCTTCTGATCAATTGTTGTTGTCTCTTGTTTATCTATTGGTTGGTCGTAAAGCAGTGCCTTCATCAGTTCTTCATTCCTATTGCATAGATTATCATTTTCCTCCATATATACTTTGAGCTGCATTTCTAACAGATTACTTCTAGCTTTCATTCTCTCTTTGTCTGCTTCACTTGCTTCATGTTGTCTTTGTAGCTCCATCAATTGTTCTTGGAGCTTGTGATTCTGCTCCATTAATGTAGTGCATTGGCCTCTGACTTCTATTATTTCCGTCTCTTTAGCTGAAACCACTTGTTGAACTTTGATCAACTATGCAGATAACTGTTCACTCATCACTTGAGATTGATTCTTTTCTCGCATGGCTTTTTCATAATCTGCATCTGTTTCCATCATTTGATACTGCATATCCATGGCCGTTTGTATCATTTGTTTGACTATTGGTTTTAGTTGAGTAACATTGACATTTAACCATGTTGTGGGGATGGTAGGTTCTTCCCCTGTGGTAACATCTTTTCCTTGTGCCACATGCAATGTTGTGTCATGGGGCTGCCGAATATGAAGTTGTATCTTTGGCTCAGCATCCTTATTTACTGTCTTACCTTGTGGCATGTCATCATGGATCTCATCACAATTTGTTCCATATTTTGCTGTAAACACCTTTCCTTTTCTACATATGTTTGTATTTCTTCTTTCATGGGTAGCACCACATCTTTATGTGTGATTGATGCTTCCTTTATGTTGATTTGTGACTTTTCATTCAATTGAATGAGGTGTGTTTGTTCAGTGGATGCTTCTTGGTTCTGTATACGTGATTGTTGATTGTCGGGTGTGACTTCAACCTGGTTTATCTCTGTCCATTCCTCATTTTTTGTTTCTATTCTTATGTCAATGCCCAAGGTATCCTTCTAAGGGCTAGATTCCTCATTAGAACTTGAATCCTCCATTCCCAATTCTTTATACCCGGAGGCTAGTTCTGGAGTATATTCTTTGTCCTTTTGTTGATGTCCTCCTCTTGTCTTTCTATATTGATGTCCTTGGACATTGAGGTTCACTTGACCCCGCATGTACGTATGCGTTTCTTCTAGTGCCACTGAGAGATCTCTTTTTGTGATGGGCGGTTGTGTCAGAGGGATCTTTGGTAACGTATGTGTCCGCTTTGATTGTGGTGTTTCTTGCACTGCATCGTCTCTAGCGCGCTTAGTCCCTGTGATGCGCGGTAATCCCTGTATTATGGTTTGGAAATCTTGTGACATGATTGGTAAGTAGTGATTCATATCCATAATCTTGATGGTGGCCATGAAAAGAAGATCGGACACCAACTGGTCTTCAAGGAACCAATGACCTATTGCCTTAGAAATCGATTCCAAGGGAAGAAGTAGGACTTCTTCCTCTTGCATGGCCTCAGAATTTGAAGATGCCATCTGCACTTAATACATACCAGTAATCAGTGTAGAGCTGGTATCATGAGTTATCCTTTATTTATCCTTCATGAAATTGGCAACTCTCCAAGTGACTTGTGTCGTCCCTTTCCCGTGGGTGTGAGAAAGGTAGTACCTGGGATTTTTCTTCATTCATATATTTTTTTTTCTATTTCATATTGAAAGAAAACAAAAGTGTGAGTACCTAGCCGAAGCTTTTATTGTATCGTTAGTTATTTTCCTTGAGATTATTGTACAGGTGCTCTCATGTTCCCTAAGAGGGAAATGTGTTTCACTATCCAGTAGAAGAAGAATTAGGTGCCGAATGCATGGCCTTGTAATGTGGACCTATCATGCATGCTCGGGACTCTTGCAGTTCAAGATGTGTGCAAATTGAAATCTCTGGCCGATGCATACTAATTATTTTGCCTTTAGGCATCTAGATCTGCTTTATTCTTCTGTGGCAGACTATATGTCCAGAATTCCTAGTGATTGTTGTGCTTCTCACGTTGTACCTCCAGTTGGCTTGTCCTTCAAATCCTTGAAGTGTTCTTGTTGCATATTTTTGTTCCTCCAATGTCTTGTAGTTGTTTGTTTCTTGCTGCTTCGCCTTTATGTGGTACTGATACTTCTTGTGCATTAATACATCCCTTTTAATGATTGTCTTTGGTGCACATGATTTGGGAATCCATATCTGCGTTCGTGTCGTTTGAGCGGCCATTACTTTCTTCGGAATCCATACTCTAGCAATCCTTTGTGGACCTCGGAGTCTAGCTTGACTAGGGTCCTCGTACTTTTGTTGTTTCCTGTGTAGGATATAGCTCCGTTGTTGATGATATGCTATCACCTGATCTTTTTTGATCCAAGCCTGTCTAGTGTGAGGAATGGGATGGATCTTAATGCATGAAAGTTCGTGACAGTCTTGCTGACTAGTCCCTCTTGTGCTCGATTCCTCACAGGGGCTTTTATTGGAGATGATGCTAGTAGTGAGGTTCACTGGTTTAGGAGACTGTGCGAAACTGAGATTTGGTGTATTCTCACATGAGGTACTTGATGGTGGGGTTTCCATAGTGGAGGTGAATGTACATTCATCATCATGCATGCGTGAGTGATCTCGCGGGCCTATACATTTGGCTTTGACAGGTCGTTCTTCTAATATGTTGAATACCTCTCGGTGCCCTATCTTGGCCGATATGTGACCCAAGGCTAATTGGATAGTCACTTCATATTCATATATCCAATCTTGACCCAACATGAGTTCTTCTAATAATTCTTGATCATGACACAAGAGTTTTTGTTGCATCGTGTTATTTCCGAGATGTAGTGACAAGGTAATCTCACCTATGCATTTAGTAACTTTTCCCCCTATTCCAATCAGGTATGCTTTAGATGGGCGTAATTCTTCCTTGAGTTTCTGAGTCAATGAAGACTTGATACAGCTAACAGCTGCTCCTGTGTTAATGAGAGCATCCACCAAGTGGTACTCTTCTGTTCCAGCACCCAAATTCAAATATGGTTGCTTTGTTTGTTGTCCTAGGTTTTCAGAGGCTCTAAAGTTAGCCATTGGGATGAGTTCATCTCCTTGTCGATATCTTTCATCTCTCTCTCATCAATTCCTTTCGTTTCCTGATTCGTTCTAGAGCTTCCTGTCTTGCTTCTTCTCGTATTCTTTCGTCCTCTTCTCGTCTATTTTTAGCCATTAAAAGTCATGATATTTTTTCCTCTCTCAATGGCTCTAACTATTTTTTTACTCGGCAACCACTTATATAGTTTGGCAATACTTCTCCATCTAGGGTTGCTAGGCTGATGGCTCCGCTGGTAGATATACGATTGATTATCAAGGGCCCATATCCTCTTTTTTGTAGTTTCTTTGCATGTTGCTGCAAAGTATAGACTAGGACCAAATCTCCTTCCTTCAGGTTTTTATCTTTAATATGAGCATCAAAATATGCCTTCTGCCGCCTTTTTGCAGTGTAAATACCTGCCACAACTTGTAATCTTGTTTCGTGTAACTTTTCTATTTGATCCAATTGAGTTGATAACTCATGTCTAGTCCATTCATAATTTGCATCTGAGAGTAGGTAGCAGGAAGTCAATTGGCAAGATGGCATTTTGTCCGTACACTAGAATAAAGGGGGTAGTTCCTATGGCTATTTTGTAGGCTACTCGGAATGGCCATAAAGCATGATGTAATTGCTTGTCCCAGTCGGATCTACCATTGTTAACAATTTTAGTGAGGACTGTGCATAAGATTTTGTTTGAACTTTCAGCCTGTCCGTTGGCTTGTGGGTGATAAGGGGCTGATTTCTTACGAATCACTAAGAATTCATTCATTAGGGCTTCTATCACTTCATTAACGAAGTGTGTGCCCCTATCACTCACAATTTCAATACGCAATCCAAACCTAGTGAATATGTTCTCAAAGAGAAACTTTGCCATAGTCCTCGCATCGTTTTTCTTGGTTGCTTTGACCTCTACCCATTTGGTCAAATAATATGTTGCTACAATTATGTACTCTGCATGAGAACCTTTAATGGGTGGACTAATTGCTACTACAAAATCTATTCCCCATTTGGTAAACGCTCTGGCACTCATCATAGGTTTTAGGGGCATTTCATCTCTTCTAATAGGATACTTTTTTCGTTGATAGGTATCGCATCTTTGGACGTAAGTGGCTGCATCTTGATGTAGAGTTGGCCACCACATTCTTCCAAAGAGAATCATTTTTGCAGTTTTATCTGCAAAAAAATGTCCTCCTATAGCTCCTGTATGCGCCATCTCTAAGACAGAAAGATACTCGTCTTCATGAATGCACATTCGTAGATGATTGTCTCTTCCTCTCTTGAAGAGGTGTTTTCCTATAAGAACATAGTCCTTGCTTTGCTCTGTGAGGGCACGTTTCTTGCTAGAGTAGCTCCTTCTGGGTACTCCTGGGTTTTCACGAATTTTACTAGAGGCACACTCCACCTTGGTGCTACAGTGGAGTAACATAGAGTAGAGTTCTCTTCTGGCCTTCATTCTTGACAAGTTGGGCAGGTAGATACATAGTTATGTGTATCCCTCTGCATGGTTGGCTAGTATATGCCTAATCTCTTTAGTGTTTGCCATGTTCCATTCACATTTAGATGAGTTTTCCATTGATTTACATGTGCTTTTTGAAGCCAAATCTCTTGTTCCTCTTCCTCCACGCATCTCAAGAGTAACCCACTTGGATCTTGGTGATATAACCTTCCAGTGATGATGTGGAGATTTTTAGTCTTCCATAACTCCTGACTTTTGTTTGTAGTGATCCCATGTTTAGGTCCGTATGTGAGGATAGGGATCAACTTTTTGGCCCATTGGGGACATATTTCGAGATTGAAAAGATAAGTATCTAGCAGATCATCTGGTACTCCTGTGGGGGGCTCTCCATGTGTCATTCTTGATAGGTGATCTGCTCGGATGTGCGTATTCCCTTTCTTGACTACTACTTCAAAATCAAATTCCATCAGCAATAGAAACCATCGTACTTGTCGTCCTATATTACAAGGCTTATTGACTAAGTACAGTAGCGCTTGATGATCGATGAAGAATTTGAATTTTTTTGCCAATAAGCAGTGTTGAAACTTCTTTACTGCATACACCATCCCTAAACCTTCTCGCTCTGTAGTGGTATAATTGCGCTCTGCTTGATTCAATTGTCTACTGGCATAGGCTATAGGGTGGTCTAACTTTCTTGTATCTATTGGCTATGCTAAGATGCATCCAATGGCAAACTTGGAAGCATCCACATGAATATGAAATGGTTTGTTCCAAGTAGGCACTCGGAGTATTGGTGTTGAACTCAAGCGATTCTTCAATTCATTGAAAGCCTTTTCACATTCTTCCATCCAAATAAACTGAGACAGTAATGCATAAAGAGGTCTAGAAATTATGGCATACATGTGTATAAATCTACGGTAATATCCGCAATGTCCCATAAATGCTTGCACTTCTTTAGCAGTCTTTGGTCTCAGCAAATCCAGAATCACTTGAATTTGTCTTCATCCGTGGAAATCCCATTTTTAGAGACAATGTGTCCTAATATCTTCCCTTCTCAAACCATGATTCTATGGGCGCAAATAGAGGGATCTACTCCTTTTAAATCCTTATATGTCCAAGCAAAGACGTCCCTATATTCTCTTATGAGTCGTATTAACTCTTGTTCTTCCTCCATTAAGACATCCTGTCCTATAAAAGTACATCGCTCTTCTCCTTCCTCCAAAGCTACTACTATTTTCTTGGTCTGTTATTTGTTGGCATATGCTATTCCTGGTTGTGCTTCCCATTTTGGCATTTGGATAGCAATCTTCCTCTCTTCTACCTCATATTTCTTGAAGTGGGCAGGTACTTCGAATTGATCTTGAGGCTTGTTTTCTCCCCCTTTGTTTTCTTTATCCACTTCAAGTTCTTCTCCTTGTGTCATTCCTTGATTCAACCCATTAGTTATGACACTTACTCTTTGATTTTTGCTTTCTACCTCAATTTGTTCATGCTCCATTTCAATGCTCTCATAATCCTCCTTCCATTCTTTTTCAATTACTTCTCCTTCTTCGGCTTCTTGGAGAACAACCACGTATAAACTTACATCATATCCTTCCTCGTCAATGCATTCATTCATGGTTATTACCTCTTCATTTACACATACATCAAGAGTAGCTAAAATCTCCATCCAACCATGAGGTTCGAATTCTTCATCTAGGAATATTTGGGGCATGTAAGCTGGATCTTGTACAGATCTAACAACTCCCTACCTTTGCTGCCGTCCTTTCTTCCTTCTTCTTCCCTTTTAGCTTCCTGGCATATCCATAGATGAGTCTCTTCGTTCATCCATGTTTGGTCACTCGAACCTATACTGTGGATTGATTGATTGTCTTCGTCCTTATGAATCAGATTCCATTGCAAGGGAGGAACATCTGTTGATATATTTAGGTAGTGATGTGTGTGAATACACTAGGACCGCCATGGCACTTTTTTCCCTCTTTAGGAGGTTTTTTTCCCCGGCTTGTATATACGCCTATTGCCCTAATGGGCTACTTATCTTTGTACATTCTCTAGTAATACATTCAATATTGTGTGTTTGTGCTCCAAGCTTCTTCTTCTTCCTTGTGCTGTTCGCGTGCTTCCGCAGACGTCTAACTCCAACAATTGGTATCAGAGCAGGTCGTCGCTTCATCTAGGGCGCCGTCAACACTCCTCTATTTGCAGTCTCAAATTCACACGAAATTTGGTGAGCATACTCAAGGTGTTTCAGAGATCAAAACAGCTTCACTGTGTCATGCCGAAATCGCAATCTGAGCTCGTTTCAGCCTCCGAACGCACTATCGCAGCGCTTGTGTACGCTATTTCGTCTTTTTGTGCCAAAGGTATATACCAGTTTCTGTTTGCCAGTATAAGCATCTCAAAGTCTGCTACAGGTCTAGCAGAATTTGTTGGGGCAGTTCTGTTCAACTTTTTGAGATACAGTCAATTTTCTGCATCAAGGTATTTTAGTCATCGGCCATGGATGAAAGCAGTGATGTATTCCGTATGTTGGCTGTTGAGGATAAGTTGGATGGTACCAACTACCCATTATGGACTTATATGATGCAACATGTATTGGTTGCAAAAGGATTGTGGAACATTGTGTAGGGTGTTGAAAGACGTCCGGTTACACCTCTGACTACAAGTACTGCAAATACAGGTGCTGGAGCTGATGAAGATGGTGTCGAGGATGATATTCCGCAAATTCATGTTCATGCTGCTGTTTCTACTGCACCTACTACAGAGCAGATTTGCTCGGATGGCAGAGATGCCTAGGCACATGCATTGATAGCTTCTGTCAAACGTGCCATTATTCCTCACATTCACTCTTGCAGAATAGCTACGGATGCTTGGGATACACTTAGCACATTGTACCAAGCTAGGAATGAGGCTCGTGTTGCTTAGCTCCGAAAACAGTTTGAGAGTGAGCACATGAATGAAGGTGATTCTATGGACAGTTTCCTAACAAAGATCAAAGACTTGAAGGAACAGTTGATTTTTACTGATGAGGTTATACCAGATAGCTCACTTGTGCAGACCGTTCTGAATGGTCTTCCTAATTCATATCAGAGTTTTGCTTCTACTCTTCAGTTGATGATGAAAGGCAATCCTCTAAATGCCTTGTCATTTGAGGAGTTAGTCTCTGTTCTGTTGCAGGAAGATCAGTCCAGGCAGAACAGGTCCATTATGCATGTTGTAGATCAAGCTTTCCTAGCTAGTCAGAAGGGCAAAGGAAAATGGAGCTCTTCTACTAGTAAGCGGAAATCTGCAAATGCTGCACATTCGAAGAACCAAGACAAAGATGAGAAAAAATCAGAAAAGCAAAAATTGTTTTGTAAGTACTATAAAGGGAATGATCACATCATAAAGAACTGTCCAAAACTGGCTGCAAAAGAGGAAAAGAAGAAAGAGGCTGGAATGGTTGTTGCAGAAGCCTCTACACCAAAAACGGAGTCTGCAAATCTTGTGCAGGAAGAAGAATGGGCGTTTACTACTGTTTGCAGTTTTGACCCATCTTCATATGATCAGTGCATGTTTGCAGTAGACTCAAATGTTTGGTATTTTGATAGTGGTGCAACCAAACATATTACCTCGTAGCGCAGTTTCTTCTCTTCACTCGAGCCTGCCCCTACAGGGAATACTGTTACATGCACCAACAACTCCTCTTATCTTGTTATGGGAGTTGGTAAGATCATTTTGACTACTGCTGATGGTAGTTCTTTCACTTTGTTAGATTCTTTATTTGTGCCAGGGATCAAGAAGAATCTCTTATTAGTTTCTGCATTAGCCAAGATTGGCTTGGTTGTGAAATTTGTTGATGACAAATGTACTGTTCATGATCTGTCAAATGGCAATGTTATTATTGCTTCTGGAATTTTATGTTGTGGGCTGTATAAGCTCATAGACTATGAAAGATCTGAAAATGATTTGGCATGTGTAGTAAATGATTCTCACCCTATGCCAGATGCAAAGCTTTGGCATGCACGCTTTGGTCGCTAGTTTGCTACACCTGCAGAAATCTGAAATGGTGTCCTCTTTGCCCAAACTTGAGGCACCTGGAAAACATGTTTGTGAAGGCTGTATTTTGGGCAAAATGCAACGTTCGTCCTTTCCAAAAGATGGTTCAATTCGGGCTACACAGAAATTGCAGCTTGTACATAGTGATGTCTGTGGTCCTATGCAGACACCCTCTTTTGGAAATTACCTTTACTTCGTGACTTTCATTGATAATTTTGCCAGGCATCCATGGGTATATCCACTCAAAGCAAAGTCTGAAGTGTTCATGTGCTTCAAACAGTTTTTGGTTTTGGCTGAAAATCTGTCAGCATGTAAAATGGGCACCCTCCATTCTGATCGAAGGGAGGAATATATGTCTTCTGATTTTAATGCATTTCTGGCTGAACGTGGGATAAAACACCAGCATACAGTGCCGTATACACCTCAACAAAATGGAGTTGCTGAACGAAAGAACAGGTCACTCATGGAGATGGCGAGGTGCATGGTCAAGAGTCAGGCTTTACCACATAGTTTCTGTTGGTGCATGACAATCATCAATTGAAGGATTATGGAGAAATGAAGTCAAGAAGTCAAGAAGGAAACAAAGTCAGATGGTTGAAGGAAGGACATTTTCAGAAAACTCAAAGATATGTACACATATGTACATTAGCTGACTTATATCCTTGTTTAAGTCATACACTTGTATATATTCATCTATAAATATGTTTGAAAATGTCGGGCAAAGAGAGCAGAAGAGATTTTGAGAATAGGGAGAGAGAAATTAGTGTCATTAGACACATGAAGAGTGAGTGAATTGTCCATCCTCACTTAGATGTAAATTTTCTGAGAAATCGAAAAATTTTGCGCCCGATATTTTGCTGTCTGCTCCCTCTGTGTTTAATCTTTTGAGAAATCCTTTTGCACGTATCTAAGTCCATAGCTAATCTATTTATGGCTAGAATTTGAGAGGTTAATTGTAATTAGGCTGTGAGAATTTTGATTAGGAACATTCATATGTAAGAATGTTCTAACAGTCGAGAAATCTGGCGCACATTTCATCTTCAATGAAATAATCATTGCTCAGTCTACAGTGTAAAGTTTTACACAAATGAGGGCTTAAAATCTAAGTTGGAAGGTAAGCTATCTATGGCTAAAAGATCTTGATCAAACGGGATTTACTTTGGGAGAACCAGTGCTAAGAAGTTGCAGGTGTCAAAGTCGTCATTGCAGAGAAGCACTTTCAGACATAGGTAAAGTGTTTCACATATTTCTCAGTGTGTACTTAATCTTTTTGAGAGATTTAACTTGGCAAAGTTGCGCAACCTTAAGGCGAAGTGTTGTGCAAAGTTTTATCAAAAACTTTACAGGATTGATTAGTCAATGAGTGACTAATCTGCAGCAGACTTTTCTGAAGAAACTGAAATTTTCAGAATAATCAATTTTCTGATAATTTGGTGAAGATTCTCTAAAGTAGGTGGAGTCTAAAGTTGATCTTGATATAGAGGTGATCTAAATTCAAGGTTAACTTGTTCTTTTGGAGATTAACACTCTCCATCAGTGGTATCAGAGCAGGTTGTGTCAAAATTGAAGTGAAGAAGACTCCGACTATTGCAGAAATACAAAACTTTACATTTTGAAGGTGCAGAAGGGTAAAGGTTGAAGAAAGATCAAAGGAAGACATACAAAGAGCATCAAAAGGATCATAAGGAGCAACATTCGAAGTAAAGGTACATTTATTATCTGTAAAGGTTAAAGATTTGAAGCTACAGGTGAAGTAAAGATGGGAGATAGTCTCCAAATTGAAAAATTGGATAGAGAGAACTATCCTGCATGGTCTATGAGGATGGAAGCTCACCTTATGAGCAAAGATCTGATAGGATACATCACAGGAGATGAAGAAAAGCCAGAATTCAGAGATCCTAGTGTTCCAACTAGGGAGGAGCTTGCAGATTTGAAGAATTGGATGAAGAAGGATGCTCAAGCAAGAAGCATCATCTACATGGCAGTCAATGACTATTTGCTTCCTCACATTAGAGGACTTGAAAGTGCTTGTGACATTTGGAATGCTTTGGAAGAGCATTTCCAAAATACAACCAAATCAAGGAAGGCTTCACTATGGGCAGAGTTTACTACCTTCAAGAAGAAGGCCTCACAATCAATTTCTGATTATGTGACAGAGATGAAGGACATTGCAGATTCTTTAGGTGTAGTTGATGAAGATATTGAAGAAGACAAATTGGTAAGACAAATACTCACAGGACTAAGAGGAGATGAGAAATGGAAGCCTTTCATTTTATCTACAGAACTTTCATTAGATCACTTTACTCCTGATTTGAATCAATTGTTAGGTCATATGCTAACTTTTGAGAATGATATCAAAGGAGATGTTGATAAGAGTGCAGGTCATGCAATGTATTCTAAAGACAAAAAGAAAGTCAACAAAGGGAAGCAACAATCAGGTGAAGAAGAAGGTACATCAAACCAAGCAAACTTCATAAGAGGAAGAGGAAATGGCAGAAGTAGAGGAAGAGGCAGAAACAACAAAGAGAATGCAAGAGCTTGTTGGATATGTGGTAAGACCAATCATCTATCTCATGATTGTTGGCATAATAATCAAAACAATGGTAATTATCAGAACTTTAATCAAAGAGGAAGAGGAGGTAGATTTCAGAGAGGAAATTTCAGAGGTAGAGGTGGTAGGAATTCTTTTGGAAGAGGTGGTGGAAGAAACTTCCAAAGTCAATCCTATAATAACACCTACTACAACTATGCATCAGATCAAAAGGAGGATTCGACTCTCATTATGAATACATGTGAAACCTCACATGAGGACATGAGAGTGTTCTATATTGATTCAGGATGTAGTAATCATTTAAGTGGAAATATTGCTTTAATGACTGACCTAGATCATAATGCAATTAATCATACAGTGCAGACAGGTGATAATACAAAGCATAAGGTAAAGTCAATTGGTTCAGTCAAAGCTAAGGATGGGAGCACTCTTCTGAGTAAGGTACTTTATGTTCCCACAATTCCAAAGAATTTGATCAGTGTAGGTCAAATTGTGGAGAAAGGATATGAGGTAAGGTTCACAAATGATGGAGTTTATGTGGAAGACCCTAGTCAAGGGTATAAACAAGTTATTGCAGGAAAGAAAGAAGGAAGGCTTTTCACATTGAAGGTACAAGGAAATGTTGGACATGCTATGTTCACATATGGAGAGCAGAAGGTGTCAGAATTGGATCTTTGGCACAAAAGACTTGGACACTTTAATGAAAGAGGTATCAAAGAAATGATTAACAATGATTCAGTGCTTGGAATGCCTAACATTGCAGGTCAACACATGACATACAGATGTGAGGCATGTCAATTAGGTAAGGCTCATAAGCAATCCTATTCCAAGCATGGATTTATGTATTCAGAAAGACTTGAATTGGTGCATACAGATGTGTGGGGTCCTTCAAAGGACTTTAGTATAAATGGTTCAAGATATTATGTCATATATGTTGATGATGCTACCAGGTGGATCACAATTTATGTGATTAAGGAAAAGTCAGAAGTGTTTAATACATTTAAACACTATCATGCATATGCAGAAAGGATTACAGGTCAAAAATTGAGGAGACTAAGGTCAGATGGAGGGGGAGAGTATTTTTCAAATGAGTTCAATGATTATTTGTGGAATGCAGGTATAAAGAGAGAAGTTACTTGCAGGTACTCTCCTCAACAAAATGGGGTAGCAGAAAGAAGAAATAGGACTCTTGTTGAGTTTGCAAGGTCCATGATGAAAGAGAAGAATTGCCCAAATTATTTGTGGGCTGAGGCTGTTAATACAGCTACATATTTGGTTAATAGATTGCCTTGTAAAGCTTTGCAGGGTATGACACCATATGAAGCTTGGTGGGGTAACAAACCTACCTTCGATCATTGCAGAATATTTGGATGCTTGGCATATGCATATGTGCCATCTCAATTGAGGCATAAGTTGGAGCCTAAGGCAGAGAAGTATGTATTCATTGGTTATGATGATAAGCAAATGGGATACAGGTTGTGGAGTCCATCCACAAAGCAATTTATTGTATCCAAGGATGTTACATTTGATGAGCAAGGTACTTGGTATGCAGGTAAATATAATGTACATGCAGATGATGAAGAAGTAGTGGAACAAAGAAAAGGTAAAGCAAAGGTTCAATTACTTGATGAAAGTGAGAGTAATGAAGTGCAGATTGAAGTTGAAGAGAGGCCAAGGTTTGATCCAGAATGTGATGAACCAGAGACCTCAAGAAGTGCAGAAGTTAGGAGATCATCTAGGCACAAATGGCAACCTACAAGGTATAGCTATGACACTTCATTCTTGACTACTAAAGATTATGCTTATTTGGTAAAAGCAGATGAAGACCCTTCTACATATGAAGAAGCCTATGCAAGAGGAGTATGATGCATTGATAGAGAATCAAACATGGGATTTGGTTCCTAAACCTAATAGTCAGAAAATCATTGGTTGTAAGTGGGTTTACAAAACTAAAAGGTTTGCAGATGGAAGTGTGTCTAGGTACAAAGCTAGACTTGTTGTGAAAGGGTATGCACAGTGTGTTGTCCTAAGCTTCAACTTAGGGACTTGCGGAGAAAGAGACTGTACCTCAATCCCCTCACAAGTGCATATAGTGGGGATACACGCTTTTAATTTATCAATCCGAAGAGTATACTAACCTAGCCGAGTGTATGAAGACATGCAAATGCGTAATGGTCAATGCAAAAGTATTACTCAAAAGTGAAAATGAGAAAAACACTTATCCTAACAAGCTTCAACTGTAGGTCAAGACGAAACGATACTTGGTGCAGCAGCCGTCAGTATTTTGGACTTTTCTCCTAGCTCCGAGCTCCAAACATAGCGAATAGCATATGCGTTTCGAAGCTCTCGAGAAGACGCATCCAATGGCAGTGGTTTCACGCAATTCCGACACTCCTACTTCAAGTTATGACAGAAATACTGAGTCGCGGGAATACTTTCCTACACTTCAGCACTTCCTACACCTCGCACACACCTCTCCTACAGCAAAGAAACACTCTCAAGGATAGATCACACTCACAAGCACTCTTTCCAAGCAATACACATGCATACAAGCTCACGAGGAAGAAGATGAAGAGGGAAGAAGACACAAATTCGAATTTCTGTGCTCTCTATTCTCACAATGGCAAGAAGTCTTTTACAAAGAGTCACATTTGACTTATATACCAGTGCCGTAAAAATGGTCCTTTCACACAAGTGACCGGCACTTTATTCCCTAAGAGCTAATTTCCTACTATTTTACATGGGTAAGCTTCTATTCTTCTATGGGAATGCATCTAGAGGACTCCTCTAGTGCCTTTACAAGGGAAATATATTACAGAAATGAATATGTTACAAAAATATCTGGTCCAAATCGGAAAAATTTTGGGGCCCGTCTTTTTCTCTGCTTTGTGCGCTCTTTGGCTCTGCAACACTCTCCCCCTCTTCGCCTCTGTCGTCCCTTGACAGACTTCGCTTCCTTTGACAGACTTTGCTTCGCGCACGCGCCCTGTGGTCAGTATTGTCTGCAGTTAAACAGACATGCAGATTCGATGGCCTTCTTGATTCAAGCTCTACTACTCGAGAGCCTGATGTAGTCGCCTTGCCTGTTGACTTGGGTTGCCACGCACGCCACCAGTGACTAGGAATGTGCTATTCTTAGTCACCCTCTTCAACTTTTCAGCCTCTACCCCTTTCTAACTTTTGGTCCTACTCTGATGTTTGAAAAATCCACTCCTCTGGACCCCGGGGTTAAGCTTTGTAGCCTGGTGCGTGCCCCTGCGGGGCTCTGTGCAGAGATGGGTGTTGCGCCCCTGCGGGGCTTCCTGCAGAGATGTATCTTTACCTTTGTCTATCTTCAAATTTGGCTTTTAGTGAAGCTGTTTCTTTCGTTGCTTTCTTTTTTTCCTCTTCTTACTCGTCTCGCCCTCAACACTGCCCCCCTCCTGAACTCTGTCGTCCCCGACAGGCTTTGATAAGCGCCGGGCATATGTTCTGTATACTTGTTGCTCTGTATCGTTTAGCAGATTAGCTTCACGTATCATGATCTGTTTCCATTGTTCCGCTTTGACTCCATCGTTTGGCGGTTGTCTATGATCTGCGAAGAAGCTTAATTCATATGCCACAAGTCTGGCATTCAGATTTGATGACATCTTTAAAAATACCTCTGAATCTATTTCAAAAAATCCTGTAAAAATGCTTCTTCAAATATTTGCATGTATGGACTTGGCAAAAACATGAGTCTAGAATAGTATGCCATTATTGTGGGGCGGCTCGGCATTACTGATAGATCAAAAATAAGTATATCGGTGCCTTGATTTATGCCGATGAAGTTCAGAAATGTATATGCCGCATGTTTGAAAACCTTCAGGACTGTAAGTAGCATACCAAGTATTTTATTTGTCATCTTAACTGCTAAATCTGGTACAGTCGCATAGTTTTGTAGCCAAAATTCTATGGTCTTGATCATATAATCCTCGGTTGGCAAATAATTATGTGGCGGGCTAGGTAACATCGGATAGTTTAGCCACTGTTTATTAATAGTGCCGCTGCGTTGTAAAGCCAAAAATTCTGTTGCAACCCTTCTGCGTGGTATGGGACAAAACGAAGGGTTTACCTGTAATAAATAAGGTGCGGCCTCCCAGTGCACCCGTAGTGTGGGATGTTTCTCCAAAAACTTTCTCCTCCACACTGGCTGTGCAGCTTCAAACTCTGCTTGAGTGTACGTGAATGTGTCATTCTTGAAATTAAGCTGCTGATCCGGACTTTTGTGTGTAACCTTCTTTATATATTGCCTTGTTTTCTCTTTCAACAGTCCATATGGAATGTTGAAAGGCTTTATGATCTTCTCCAAGTCTTTACCTTTGATTTTGGCTTCCTTCATGACCTTGATGACTTCATTCTCAAAACTTTCCGTCAATCGGGACACCACTAGTGCCCGTTCCTTCTGACTTATTTCTGCAGTGTATGGCATTGGATGATCATCATGCATATCCGCCATCTGCTCATGCATTGGAGAATGATAGATCGGTTGAGATAGAGGGCTTACCTCTACCTCGTCAGTAGGATGTTCTTTTTCTGGCACTACTGATGTCCCGATCGGTTCTTTACCTTTCTGCTGATTCTGTAGCTCTTCAATGCATTCTTCTTTTTCTTTTATCGTTTGCAGGGCTTCACCGAGTTTTTCTTTAGTGGCTAGGAGCTCCTTACCTATGTCGGCTACGTGATCCATGTTTTCACTGTAGCTCTGTACCAATTTGGCCTGTGCTGAATTCAGCTGCCTTTTGAGCTCACTCATTTCTTGATCGTGCCGCCGTTCTGATTCTTCTTGTACTTCCTTAGCTTGTTGTAGCAATTTGGCATACTCCGCTATCTGTTCTTTTAATTCCTGTTCTTTAGTTTCTGAGGGGCCCTGTTGTATCAGTGGTTGATCATATAATAATGATTTCATTAATTCTTTATTCCTATCGCGCAGGCTGTCGTTCTCTTCGAGATATAGCTTGAGTTGTTGCTCTAATAGTACGCTTCGCATCCTCATTTTTTCTTTCTCAGCCTCGCTTGCTTTGTGTAATTGTTGCAACTCTTCTAGTTGTGTAAGCAGCTTTTGATTTTGGGCAATGGATTCGTCATATTGTGTCTTAATTGCTAGCACTTTAGTATTTTTGTTCGCCACTTCTTTTTGTGCTGCAATTAGCTGTGCCGATAACTGTTCGCTCATGAGTTGAAGCTGATTTTTTCTCTTCGTGCTTGGTCATATTCAGCATCTGTATCCATCATTTGCTGCTGGGTGTCCATGGCTGTCTGGATCATTTGCTTTACCACAGGTTTTAGTTGAGTTACATCCACATTGAGCCATGTTTTCGGTATTGAAGGTTCTTCTCCTGTAGTCACGTCTTTGCCTTGGGCAATGTGTAAAGTGGTATCATGGGGCTGCCTGATTTGAAGCTGTATCCGTGGCTCAGCCCTCATGTTTTCATCCTGTGCTTGAGGTGTGTCATCAGGCACCTCGATTATTGTTTGTTCTTTTTGTGGGATCTCTCCCGCATCCATATTCTTTGGGGTTTGTTCTTCCTCTTTAATAGGTATCTTGACATGTGTAACCCCAGTAGTTGTGTCCTCCTTGATGCTTACTTTGGTAGTGTCATTCAATTGAATGACATGCTCCTGTTCCTGAGCATCATCCATCTTCTTTTCTTTTTCCTTCTGGCTGTCCGGTGTCACTTCCATTTGATTGAATTCCGGTCCTTCCTCTTCATAGGTTTCTGTCCTGATATCAGTATCTAGCGTGTCTTTCTCAGGACTGGATTCCGTATTTGTACTTGAGTCATCAATGCCCAATTCTTGGTATCTTCCAGGTTGTTTTGGAGGTGTTGCTGTACTCTGTTTTTGCTGACTTTGACTCGCTTGTCTATACTGATGTCCTTGGACATTTAGATTTACCTGCCCTTGCATATACTGGTGTGTTTCCTCGAGGGCAGCAGACAAGTCTCTTTTTGAAATCGGTATTTGAGCCGTCGTGACCTTAGGCAAGAGATGTGTTCTCTTGGACTGCGGTGTTGCTTGGGCTTCTTCTTCTCGCAAGCGTTTTGTACCCCTCATGGGCTTCTGTGTGCTGGTTCCGGCCTCTTCCACTACAACTGCTGCTTTCTTTTTCTTAGGGACAGAAGCGGATTTTGCATACCTTGCTAGTCCTTCTGCTGTTGGCATCTCTCTTATGCAGTGTCTCATGTCTAGGGCTTCATATATCAATAAGGTCAAAGCTGAACCACCGTTCAGGAACTTCTTTTGCCCCCATTTCTTCTGAGCTTCAAACAACCGCTCTTGTACGTAGCCTGTGAGATTCACTTTGTTTCCTATCTGTCTCATGGCATGCGATAGGAGTTGTACTACAATTTTCTGAGGTGCAGTGTATCTGTTCATGCCAGGAAAACAGAAGTGTTGGTGTACCAAACGTACTGCATCTTCAATATCCACTCTGTTAATCTCCAGGAATGATCTTTTCTTGGGGTCGTGGCATTCCTCTTTGACATTGGTAATGCCTTCTTGATTCCATCCAAAGGTCTTATTGATCAATTCATGAGTGAATTGGATGGTCTTCCACTTGCCCACCTTGTCCAAAACCTTTGCTTCTGGAACCGAAATCTTTGTAGCAGCCGGCTGCATAGTATTCATTACTTGTGTACATCTTTGGAAGTCTGGTACACATATAGGTATCTTCAAAAATGCTTCAATGCCAGCTTGAGTCCATACTTCTTCGATATGTGGTAACCCTTGTATTATGGTCTTGAAATCCTGTGACATAATAGGGAAATAGTGGTCCCTGTCCATAATCTTGATGGCTGCCATGAATAGAAGTTCCGAGATAGGTTGGTCATCTCGAAACCAATGTCCTCTGACCTTGGTTATTGACCCCAATGGAAGAAGTAGTTCCTCTTCCTGCTGTGTAGCTTCTGAGTCAGAAGATGTCATCTGCACTCAATATAGAGGATGAATTAGTATCCATATGTTTTTTTCATAAATCCTCCTCCATATGTTGATTATTAATTCGATGTTGCTCCGAGTGCATGGTGCCGTCCCTTTCCCGTGGGTGTGAGAAAGGTAATACCTGAATTTTTCATGCATTTTTATATTTTTTTGCTGAAAGGAAAATATAAAAGTTAGTATAAAGCCGAAGCGATTAGTGAAAAAAAAAATTTTTGGAGTCATTTTTTTAAGTATGTACAAGTGCTCTCCTATTTCCAAAGGGAAAATGTGCGATACTATCTGAAAATAGAAGAAGGACGTGCCGAATGCTTGGCCTTGTAATGTGGCCCTATCATGCATACTTTGGATCTTGGCAACTCCTCATGTGTGCAATTGGAAGTAGTTGCCCGATGTATGCAGCTTGTCTTGTCTTTCGGCCTCCAGATTTGCTTCACTTGGGTGCGACGTACTGTGTTCTCCACCTTCTTGATGAATGCTGTTCGTTTTCGGCTGTATGTCTTCTGATTCTGTTTTGGGAATCTCAAGTCGGTTTGTATTGCATTTGGAGATTCCTTCTTCCTCCAATATGTCCTCTTTCTCGTTTGATGTGCCTGTTGACCCTGTTGAGTATGATACCCCTTTCGATGTTGCTCCTTGCTTGGGATGGTTGTCCTTGGAGTACTTGACTTTGGGATCCATATTTTGGTTCGATCAGGTTGTGCAGTTATCAGCTTCTTTGGGATCCATATGCTCTTGAGTCGTGGTTGCTGAAAGTGTCCGAAATTCTTTGTCTTCTTATACAAGTGCTCATGCTGCTGTCGAAGACTTTTCTGTTGCTGAAGATAGGCCTTCTTTTGGTCCTTTCTTATCCAAGCTCGTGTGGAATGTGGAATAGGGTACACTTTCACGGTTGTAGACTTTACGTCTTGCAGAGGAATATTTTTTCTTGGGCTTTGTGGTTCTCTGTGCTTGATTTCATGTTCTTGTGCACTCTTGTGACTCTCTAAACTCAAGGATGGAGTGCACACAGGACTCACAGTATTTTCACATGAAGTACTTGACGATGGGGTTCCTATATTGCTAGGGAACATACAATCATGACTTTGTTCATTAGGATGAACTTCTGGCTCTATAATAGCAGCTTTGGGTGGTCGTTCGTCTAGCAAACTATATACTTCACGAGGTCCTATTCTGGCAGAGATGTATCCTAAAGCCAATTGAATTGTTACCTCATATTCGTAGATCCAATCTTGGCCTAACACCACATCTTCAAGCAAATCCTGGTCCTGACATACTAAAAGTCTCTGCTCCATTGTGTTGTTCCCCATATGTAAAGGTAAAGTGATCTCACCTATGCATTGAGTAACTTTCCCTCCTATTCCAATTAGCAGCGCCTTCGATGGCCGTAACTCCTCTTTAAGTCTCTGAGACAAGGAAAATCTAATACAGCTTATTGCTGCTCCTGTGTCTATAAGAGCATCCACTAAGTGGTACTCTTTTCGTCCTGCCCCCAGATTCAAATAAGGTTGTCTTCTTTGTTGTCCTGAGTTCTCAGTGGCTCTAAAATTAGCCATGGGGATGAGTTCTTCTCCTACTCGATATCTCTCGTCTCTTTCTCTCATCCACTCTTTCCGTTTTCTGATACGTTCTAGGGCTTCTTGCCTCGCTTCTTCGCGTATGCGTTCTTCTTCCTTTTTTCTACTCTGAGCTCCTAAGAGTCGTGCTAACATTTGATCCGTTAGAGGCTCCATAAATCTTTTCACTCTGCAACCACTGATGTAGTTGGGAAGAATATCTCCGTCTAGTGTGGCGAGATTGACTGCACCACTAGTTGAGATTCGATTTATGATCATAGGTCCATATCCACGTTTCTGTAGTTTCTTTGCATGCTGTTTGAGTGTGTATACTAGGACTAAATCGCCTTCTTTCAGTCCCTTGTCTTTTATATGTGCATCATAATATGCCTTTTGTCTCCGTTTAGCGCCATAGATGCCTGCTACTGCTTGCAACCTAGTCTCATGCAGCTTTTCTATTTGATCTAATTGCTGAGACAATTCATGACCGTTCCACTCATATTGCTGGGCTACTTTTAATGTAGGCACTAAGAAGTCAATTGGCAAAATTGCATTTTGCCCATACACTAAATTGAAAGGTGTAGTTCCAATAGCCGTTTTATAAGCCACTCGGAAGGCCCAAATTGCGTGATGCAATTGTCTGTCCCAATCTGACCTTCCATTATTGACAATCTTTGTCAATATAGTACAAAGTACTTTGTTGGAACTTTCAGCTTGTCCATTAGCTTGAGGGTGGTAAGGGGCTGATTTTTTATGAATCACTAAGAATTCATTCATTAGCGATTCAATGACTTCGTTTAAGAAATGCGTTCCTCGATCACTTACTATCTCAATCGGTAGTCCAAAGCGTGTGAATATATGCTCAAAGAGAAATTTTGCTGTAGTTTGAGCATCATTCTTTCTAGTGGCTTTTGCTTCTATCCACTTAGTCAAGTAATCAGTGGCTACTATGATGTATTCCGCATGTGATCCTTTCGCAGGTGGATTGATAGGTCCTATGAAGTCAATTCCCCATTTGGTAAATGCTCTTGCACAAACCATGGGTCTTAAAGGCATGTCATCTCTTCTAATAGGATATTTTGCTCTCTGACATGTTTCACAGCTTCTCACGTATGTCTCTGCGTCCATATGTAGAGTTGGCCACCACAGGCCTGCAAAGAGAATCATCTTGACCGTTCTATCTGCTGAGAAATGTCCTCCCGCAGCTCCTGCGTGTGCCATTTCTAATACTGAGAGATATTCATTCTCATGAATGCACAATCTTAGTTGGTTATCCTTTCCGCGTTTAAAGAGTTGTTTTCCTAGGATGACGTAATCCTTGCTCTGTTCTTCAAGAGCACGTTTCCTTGCTAAGGTAGCTCCCTCCGGGTACTCTTGAGTTTTCAAGAACTTTACTAAAGGCATGCTCCACCTTGGTGCTATTGTAGAATAGCATAACGTAGAGTTCTCTCCTGGGATTTGTTCTTGACAGGTTTGACAGTTTGACACATAATGATGTGCATCTCGTTGCATGGTTGGCCAATATATGCCGAATCTCTTGAGTGTTTGCCATGTTCCATTTGCATTCAAATGAGTGTTCCATTGGTTTATGTGTGCTTTCTGAAGCCACATTTCTTGTTCCCCTTCCTCCACGCATCTCATCAACAGTCCGCTTGAATCCTGGTGGTACAAACTTCCAGCAATAATGTGAAGGTTTTTAGTCTTCCAGAGATCTTGCTTTCGGTTTGGTGTGATCCCATCTTCAGGTCCATGTGTGAGTATCGGGATCAACTTTTCTGCCCACTGAGGACATACTTCCAGGTTAAAAAGATAAGTGTCTGGCAGATCATCAGGAACTCCTATAGGTGGTTCTCCATGGGTCATGCGAGATAAATGATCTGCCCTTATGTGTGTGTTTCCTTTCTTGACTATTACTTCAAAATCAAATTCCATTAGCAATAAAAACCATCGTACTAGACGTCCTGTATTGCAAGGCTTGTTGACTAAGTACAATAGAGCTTGATGATCAATGAAAAATTTGAATTTGTTTGCCAATAAGTAATGTCTAAACTTCTTGACGGCATAAACCATTCCTAGGCCTTCTCTCTCCGTAGTAGTATAATTGCGTTCAGCTTGATTTAACTGTCTACTGGCATAGGCTATCGGGTGGTCTAATTTACCTATATCCGCTGGTTGAGCTAAGATGCAACCAATGGCAAACTTGGAAGCATCAACATGAATATGAAACGGTTTATTCCAGTTAGGGACTCGAAGAATGGGTGCTGAACTCAATCGATTCTTCAACTCATTAAAAGATTTTTCGCATTCTTCGGTCCAATTGAATTGAGTTAACAATGCATAAAGAGGTCTAGCAATTATGGCATACATATGTATGAATCTTCGATAGTAACCACAATGTCCCATAAATGCTTGAACTTCTTTAGCAGTTTTCGGTCTTGGTAAATCCAAAATGACTTTGATTTTGTCTTCATCCGTGGAAATTCCATTCTTAGAAACAATATGTCCTAAGATTTTCCCTTGTCGCACCATGAAGACACATTTTTCTGGATTGAGGCATACTCGATATTGTCGACATTTGGCAAAAATCTTTTCTAGTTCAGGGATGTGCTCTGATCGTATAGCTGAATATGTACACAGATCATCCACGTATACCTCCATGCTCTTTCTCAAAAATTCCTTGAACACATGACACATCAGTCTTTGGAACGTAGCTGGGGCATTCGTCAAACCAAAAGGCATGACTCTAAAGGCGTATACTCCCCATTCAGTTGCAAATGCAGTCTTATGTTGGTCCTCAGGAGCAATGGCTACCTGATTATACCCTGAAAAGCCATCCAAAAAACTATAAACTTCCTTCCCTGCTACCCTTTCCAAGAGATGGTCAGTGATCGGTAAGGGATAGCTATCCCTTATGGTGGCGGAGTTCACTTTTTTCAAATTGATGCACACTCTTAACTTCCCATTTTTCTTTGGTACAACTACCAAGGGTGATACCCATTCCGTGTGCTCAATTTCGTAGATGAATCCAGCGTCTAACAACTTATCTATTTCTTCTTTTATCTTGGCTGAATATACATCATTATAAGTATAAGGTCTCTGTTTGGAAGGTTTGGCCTCGGAAGTCATGGGGATTCTATGCGCACATATAGATGGATCTACTCCTTTTAAATCCTTATAGGTCCAAGCAAAGACATCCCGGTATTCTCTTATGAGTCGAATTAGCTCTTGCTCCTCTTCCTCTGAGACATCCTGTCCTATAAAGGTACATCGTTCTTCTCCTCCTTCCATGGTTACGACTATTTTTTTGGTTTGTTCTTTATTATCATATGCTATTCCCGGTTGTGCTTCTCTTTTAGGCATTTGAATAGCAATTTTCCTCTCTTCCACTTCATATTTTTTGAAATGAGCTGGTACCTCAAATTGGTCTTGTGGCCTGTTTTCTTCATCTTCTAATTCCCTTTCAACTTCTAATTCTTCTTTTGGTGTGTATTCATTATGTTTTTCATTGGCAGTGATATCTATGTTGGTGGTACTAATCCCTAGTTCCACGGGTTCTGGTTCCATTTCGATGCTCTCGTAGTCCTCCTTCCAGTCTTCCTCAATTACTTCTCCTTCTTCTGCCTCCTGAAGGACTACCATATACAGACTAATGTCATAACCTTCCTCGTCAATGCATTCGTTCATAGTCACCACTTCTTCGTTTACACACACATCGAGGGTGGCTAAGATTTCCATCCAACCATGAGGTTCGAATTCTTCGTCTGGAAATACTTGTGGCATATAAGCTGGATCTTGTACCGATCTCACTACACCTTGTTTCTGCTGCCAACTTTTTCTTCTCTCTTCTTCCTTTTTAGCAGCTTGGCATATCCATAGATGAGTGTCCTCGTTCATCCAGGATTGGTCACTAGAACCTGCACTATGAATCGATTGATCGTCTTCCTCTTTATGGACTTGATTCCATTGCAGAGGTGGTACATCTTGATATGCATACGTATGTAGGTTGATCCTAGTGGTGACTCCTGTGTGTTGTAGGTACACTGCATCCTTTCCCCAATCTTGTACTACCTTTAGCTGTCTCATGAATGGCCTTCCCAAGATCATCTCGTAGTTGCTCGGCCTTTCAAAGTGACAAATTGCTAAGGTATGCTCGAATTCCACTCCGCACGTAGTGAAGACTACTCGTTCCAACAATCCTAAGGGTCTTTCTGTATGTCCATCAGCCATCTGAATTTTCATACGTGTTGGTCTCAATGCTGGTTTTCCCCATTTCTCCCAAATTTCTTTGGTAGCAATGCCTACACCAGCTCCTGAATCTAATATGGCTTTGGTCGTGTAACCCTTGTAAGTGATTGGTAGACATGTATTTCCTTCATCTCCTTCACTAAAGTCTCCTACTTTATCCACTGGAACTCTCACCGTTTTCACTTCGTCATCTACCTCCTTCTTTGCCTCCTTGACTTCCCACTGATTGATCAATTTTTCCTTTAGATGTGGTTTTACCTTTAGCAATTCTTCGAATGTTAAGGTACATGGGATTTTCACTTCCCTAAGGCGTTGTATGATTTCCGATGTTTGAACTGATGGATTCGTTTCCCGTCTTTGTATTGATGGAATGCGATACAATTCTGAGTTGTGCTCGTATTCCCCGGTGTAATTAGGTAGCTCCTTTACATCGTCTTCGGCTTCTTTGTCACTTGCATCCATTGGAAAAATTTCTTCTGAATTAAGTTCAGGTATTGAATCTTCCATTTCGTTTTCTGCTTTCAGTTCTTCAAAGGGCGGTTCCATTCCCTCTACTTTTTTCCACTTGTCCTCTTGAACTCTCGCCCATAAATCCTTAGTCCAGTCTCCTTCTGTTTCAGGGACTATGGATCCTTCCTTTCTTTCAACACCAATTTCATTATCCAGAGGTCTATTTACGTTAGGCTTTTTCTGATTATTTAGACACTCTTGGAATCTTTCTTCGCAAATTCGGTTGTTTGGTAATGGTGATGTGGGTTTTTCTAATGTTTGTTGGGCAACTTCTATCAATTTTCTGCAGATTTCCAATCTTTCTTTCTCTAGGTCACCTCTCAGATATTCTCTCTCATGTTGTTCTATGGTAGGTCCGGCTTTAATTCTCTCTTTGTATGCCTGAATCCACATCGCTAAATCTTCAGGCATTGTGTCTGCTAATACCGATTCTACCTCCTCCTTTTTATTCTCCTTTTTATTGTCTTCTTCCTCTTGTGATTCCTCTGTTGATTTCTGTTCACTCTTTTCCTTTTCCTTCTTTTGCACTAACTTTTTTTCTTTTATCCTGTCTCTCCTTTGCTTCCATTTTTGGGATCGTTTACTGATGATACTTTTTTCTGGTTCTTCGGAGCCTTCTACTCTGTGAGGGATGGGTGTATTTCCCTCTTTGTCACTTTGATTATTTTCTTCGGTTTTATCAGGGTTTTCTCTAGCCTTAGCTCTTGTTATGGCTTTTAAAGGTATAGTGTACTCTTTATCACTCCCTGACGATTCAATTACCTCTATCACGTTAATCTGTATGTTAGATGTGACTTTGTTTGGGTTCTTAGGACAATCTCTGAAAAGATGTTCCTTTCCACAATCGCTACAGTAACCTTCCCAAATTCGTTGTGGTGGTGGTGGGTTAGGTAATGTACATTCTCTGATATAGTGGTCACCGCCACATCTGTAGCATGGTCCTCTAGATACAGGTGGTCTATTCATTGGTCGAGGTGGCATGGTTGCTCTAGGAGCTGTGTACATTAATGGTACATAATCTTGCTCGTAGTTATATGAACTCTCCGGCGTCTCCATGCCATAAGCATATGGGTCGTATTGTTGCCCATATTCCATTGTTGAGTTTTCATAACCTGGGTATGCTCCTTGACTAGGTTCGTAAAATGAGTCATATGGTTCACTACTAGTCAACGGTGTTGCTGGCACTATGGCCCTTTCTAAGTTTTCCTCTGGCTGCGCTATCTTAACTGGGACAACGTTCTGAGGGTGGGGCGGTTGTTGTCCTAGCACTGGTTGAGGCTGTGTATATCCTTGGTATGTGTATGGTCGTGCTATTGGTGCCTGCGGCTGATATGCTGGATATCTGAAGGCTTCTCCTCCTTGCTGGTTCTGCGGATATCCATATGGTCTCACATAAGGCTGGGTGGGTCTGGTTTGCCTATTGTAAGGGCAGTTCTCCGTGCTATGATTTGTGTATCTCTGCTCTATGCTGCAATACTGCAGTGGTCCTGGGACAGAGGGTCTATGAGGAGCATAGGCAGGTGGTGGGACTACTCCCCTAGTACACAAGTGAGAAGGATGATCCCCTCCGCACTGCATACATCTTCTAAGCATAGGCGTTCTCATAGGATTGGTGGGATAATTCCTCTGTCCTTGCATATTCAGTTTTTTTGCTAGCAAGTCGGCAATTTCCTCAATGTTGTTTTTAGGGTTCGATGTGCTATTTGATGACTCTTCACTTTTCACACTTCCTTGGGGTATTTTCAAGTCTCCTGCAAGGTTATCCTCTAGGTCTATACATTCCTTCATACACTCTTGCAGAGTTTGAACTCTCTTCACGTACACTAATGACCTCAAGGTTCCGTTCAATAGTCCTTCTAAGAACAATGATACCATCTTGTTTTGTGTTGGTCTCTCCTCTACGGGGCATCTATCCACATACTGCTTGAATCTCCTGGCAGCCAATCTGACTGACTCAGTTGGAGCTTGCTTGAAGCTGTGGATTAATGACGAAGAATTGTTCTTGATTCCAGAGATGGTAAATTCTTCAATCATTTCTTGATACACTTGATCCATGTTCTGAAAGGTATTTGGATCCAATGGCTGAAACCAGGCCAGGGCTGTGTCTGACAAGGTGAGGCCAAAGGATTCATATTGAATCATGAAGTCATCTACCTGCTCGGCTCTAACTACTTGTTTAAATTCTGCTATATGATTATAGGGTTCACTCGAGCCATCATAATGATTTCTCATGCATTTGGCCACTTGAATCGGTCTTAGTCTCCTTCCTACTTCAGGTTGTCTCGGCATTACAGGGTAATTTGGTCTTCCTATAGGTATGCCTGGTCCTCGTACTACCTGTGGTCTGACTGGAGCACGAACTCCTTGTCTTGGGTCCATAGCTGGTTGTGGCCGGTAATTAGGATTAGTGGCTGGTATTGCAAATTGCACATGAGGTCTGATAGGGATCTGGGTTTGTTGAGTTTGTTGTGTTTGTCCCGAATGTTGACTTGAGTCATTTCGGGAAGTTCCATGTGGGTTCCGTGAAGTGGTTGCTTGGTCCCTTGGGGGGACTACTGGAATGTTCTGATATTTCAGCTCAGCTCTCTCTAATTCAGTGACTGGCCAATATCTTCTGTGGTCTTTGTCCAAATATGTAATGATGGTGGGGAATTCAGGATCTTGTAACTCATAGATGGTCACTGGATTAGGAGCAGCGTCCCAAATAGAGGAATGGGTTCTGAGCAGGTGCTCCATCCCATTGATCAAATACACATCTATTAGAGTGTCATCCTGGGGGACTAAGTCTCCTCTCCAAAGTTTAGTAATTGTCGATCTACCTCTAGGAGTTGTTACTTGTTCCTCAGTTCCATGTCTATTTAAACTTGAAGTGTCATTTTCCTCACCACGCTCATTAATGATTTCCGGGTGTTCAGTGACCATGTATTGAATGTCTTGTTTATCCATGTACAGTCCTCCTATGTATTTGACTGCTGGTCTTGGCACTATGCAGGCCTCTGAAGCCTTCCTCAATCTGGCCACTGATCTGTTTAGACCATCTAAATAGATAGGGATCTCATTGTGGTTAGTGCTCACATATTCTAAGAAAGTTCTGTATTCGCCCTCAATGATGGACATCTGGCCAATCATGGGCACGGTGTTTTGCATATCCTCGGAAGCCATGGGGATTTCTCCTTCTGACTCACTGGAGGTCTCAGAATCGTGTGATCGGTTACTTGGTTCGGCAACACTCCCTACGGAAGAAATTACACTTCTTCGGCTTCCTAGGGTTCTTCCTGATCTCAAGTTCATTCACTTAAGAGCTTTAATCAAATCTTGTCCACCTTTAGTCTCTAGAGTTCTAAGTTATGGCTCAGAAGTCTAGGAAAACTTAGGCTGGAATGTGACTCAAAGAAAATTTCAAGTCACGATACTTGACTCTCACGACCTCTGAAAAACGATCGCTGACAGACGATACTTGGGTGAAACGATCGCTGGAAAACGACCTTTCCCCAAACGATCTCTGACTGGGAACGATACACGACCTTTCCACAAGACGATCTACGATCTCTGACCCAAAACGACCGCTCACAAACGATACTTCATCAAAACGATCGCTGGAAATCGACACTTGGGTCTAACGATACTTGATCAACACGATTGCTAGAAAACGATCTTTGACCAAACGATCTCTAGCAAAACGATCTCTGGCAAAAAGCGATACACGACCGACGATCTCTGAGAGAAACGATCGGCGACACTTGGGCTGAAACGACACACGATCTCTCACTAGACGATACACGATACTCGAATATAAACGATCTACGACCTTCACTAGAAACGATCGACGATACCTATCTGAAACGATACCGACCTTTGACAGGTGTCGCGATCTCTGGATCACGATACTTGACAAACGATACACGACCGACGACCTTTGATCAAAACGATCTCTTGCGAAACGATCTACGACCGCTGTCTGAAACGATCTCTAGCGAGACGATCTCTAGCGAAACGATCGACGACCTCTGTCTGAAAACGATCTACGATCTCTATCTGAAACGATCTACGATATCTCACAAAACGATCGACGACCGCTGGGAAATATCGCGATACTCAACCGCAGGAGTAAAACGATACTCGACCGCAGGAGCAAAGCGATACTTGACCCTTTTTCAAATTTTTGTGTTGTTTTTTGAGGTTTGGATGTTTCCCCCTTTCTCTCCTAGGTTCTCTCTCTTATCCCTACCCACTGTATCAATCAACAAGCTACTTTTAACCCCCTGAATGCCCAAACGACACTCAGCGCAGGTCGTTTTTTCCTTCTCCTAGGTTGAAATGCTGAAATTTTTGAGCAAGGAGGTGGTTTAGTTTACCTTGGAAGCTCCCATGATCTCTTGGTCCAACTCCTTTGCACAGAACTCTCCCCTATTGCTTGCTTGCCTCAAAACGACCGCTGGGCTCACACGACACTCGATGCAGCTCTCCACGATACTTGTTCAACAAGTAACTTGAAAATGAAAAATTTTTTGGCTTTTATACTTGGGAATTCCTAGCTTACTGAAAAATGAAATTTCTTGAACAAACCTAAAGCCTACTCTACTCTCCACTCACTCCTATTTTACTTCTTCTACTCACTCCCCTAATCTATCAACTTACTACACACACTCCAAGAATGAGAAGTAGCAAGTGCGGTTGAAATTGACTTACCAAAGAAGAGAAAATTTCCGCTCCTCCAAGTTCTTCAAAGCAAAAAGCTACTTACCATCACGCGGATGCCTCGGTTTGATTCGTCACTCCCCGGCAACGGCGCCAAAAAGTGTGTTGTCCTAAGCTTCAACTTAGGGACTTGCGGAGAAAGAGAATGTACCTCAATCCCCTCACAAGTGCATATAGTGGGGATACACGCTTTTAATTTATCAATCCGAAGAGTATACTAACCTAGCCGAGTGTATGAAGACATGCAAATGCGTAATGGTCAATGCAAAAGTATTACTCAAAAGTGAAAATGAGAAAAACACTTATCCTAACAAGCTTCAACTGTAGGTCAAGACGAAACGATACTTGGTGCAGCAGCCGTCAGTATTTTGGACTTTTCTCCTAGCTCCGAGCTCCAAACATAGCGAATAGCATATGCGTTTCGAAGCTCTCGAGAAGACGCATCCAATGGCAGTGGTTTCACGCAATTCCGACACTCCTACTTCAAGTTATGACAGAAATACTGAGTCGCGGGAATACTTTCCTACACTTCAGCACTTCCTACACCTCGCACACACCTCTCCTACAGCAAAGAAACACTCTCAAGGATAGATCACACTCACAAGCACTCTTTCCAAGCAATACACATGCATACAAGCTCACGAGGAAGAAGATGAAGAGGGAAGAAGACACAAATTCGAATTTCTGTGCTCTCTATTCTCACAATGGCAAGAAGTCTTTTACAAAGAGTCACATTTGACTTATATACCAGTGCCGTAAAAATGGTCCTTTCACACAAGTGACCGGCACTTTATTCCCTAAGAGCTAATTTCCTACTATTTTACATGGGTAAGCTTCTATTCTTCTATGGGAATGCATCTAGAGGACTCCTCTAGTGCCTTTACAAGGGAAATATATTACAGAAATGAATATGTTACAAAAATATCTGGTCCAAATCGGAAAAATTTTGGGGCCCGTCTTTTTCTCTGCTTTGTGCGCTCTTTGGCTCTGCAACACTCTCCCCCTCTTCGCCTCTGTCGTCCCTTGACAGACTTCGCTTCCTTTGACAGACTTTGCTTCGCGCACGCGCCCTGTGGTCAGTATTGTCTGCAGTTAAACAGACATGCAGATTCGATGGCCTTCTTGATTCAAGCTCTACTACTCGAGAGCCTGATGTAGTCGCCTTGCCTGTTGACTTGGGTTGCCACGCACGCCACCAGTGACTAGGAATGTGCTATTCTTAGTCACCCTCTTCAACTTTTCAGCCTCTACCCCTTTCTAACTTTTGGTCCTACTCTGATGTTTGAAAAATCCACTCCTCTGGACCCCGGGGTTAAGCTTTGTAGCCTGGTGCGTGCCCCTGCGGGGCTCTGTGCAGAGATGGGTGTTGCGCCCCTGCGGGGCTTCCTGCAGAGATGTATCTTTACCTTTGTCTATCTTCAAATTTGGCTTTTAGTGAAGCTGTTTCTTTCGTTGCTTTCTTTTTTTCCTCTTCTTACTCGTCTCGCCCTCAACACACAGACATATGGAGTGGACTATGATGAGACTTATAGTCCTGTGGCAAAGATGACAACCATCAGGACACTTATTGCAATTGCTGCTTGTAAAGGTTGGAAGTTGTCTCAATTAGATGTTAAAAATGCTTTCTTGAATGGTTACATTTCAGATGAAGTCTACATGGAGCAACCAGATGGGTTCAAAGATCAAGTGAGTCCAAATTATGTGTGTAAGCTCAAGAGAGCTTTGTATGGGTTGAAGCAAGCCCCAAGGGCTTGGAATTATAGGCTTGTAAAATTCTTGAATGATCTTGGTTTTCAAGCATCAAAGGCAGATAGTAGCTTGCTAGTCAAAGCAAGTGAAAATGGATTCATTTATGTGTGTATTTATGTTGATGACATAATACTTACAGGAACAGATGATAAGGGGATACAAATGATCAAAAAGCAGATGGAGAAAGAGTTCAAAATCAGTGATTTGGGGAACCTATCATTCTTCTTGGGAATGGAGATCTCTTATACTCAACATGGAGTATATGTGACCCAAGAAAGGTATCTTAAAAATTTGCTAACCAAATTTAAAATGGAAGATTGCAGAGTTGCACCTACACCTTTGGAAGTGAACCATAAATTGTCTAGGTTTGGAGGAGAAGAGTTCAGAGATATGAAACTCTATCAAAGTTTGGTTGGTAGCTTGATTTATGCTACATTGACAAGGCCTGACTTGTCATATGCAGTTGGTATGCTTTCACAATTCATGCATTGTCCTAGAAAGGAACATTGGATTGCAGGACAAAGAGTACTTAGGTACATCAAGGGTACACTCAAAGAAGGGTTGTACTATGGGTTTACTTCAGATACAAGAATCAAGATATATAGTGATGCAGATTGGGCAGGTAATGTGGATGATAGAAGATCAACACATGGATACTTGTGCTATGTAGGAGACAAATTGATTTCATGGTGTTCCAAGAAGCAACATACAGTTGCTTTGTCATCTACAGAGGCAGAATATAAAGGTATGGTGGAAGCTGCAAAAGAGGTAATATGGCTAAAGACACTTTTGAAAGTTTTTGATGTGATTCAGAGTACTCCTATTATTTGTGGAGACAATATGAGTTCATTATACTTGGCAGCTAATCCTGTATTTCATGCTAGAACTAAGCATATTGAAATACAGTATCATTTTCTGAGAGAGAAGGTCATTGAGAAAGAGATTGAAGTCATACACACTCCCACAAAAGATCAAGTTGCAGATATGATGACTAAAAGTCTAGATGGACCAAAACTACAAAGATTCAAGGATATGGCTGGAGTAAAGAAGATAGAGAAGAGCCTCAATTAATGATTGAGGGGGAGCTGTTGGTGCATGACAATCATCAATTGAAGGATTATGGAGAAATGAAGTCAAGAAGTCAAGAAGGAAACAAAGTCAGATGGTTGAAGGAAGGACATTTTCAGAAAACTCAAAGATATGTACACATATGTACATTAGCTGACTTATATCCTTGTTTAAGTCATACACTTGTATATATTCATCTATAAATATGTTTGAAAATGTCGGGCAAAGAGAGCAGAAGAGATTTTGAGAATAGGGAGAGAGAAATTAGTGTCATTAGACACATGAAGAGTGAGTGAATTGTCCATCCTCACTTAGATGTAAATTTTCTGAGAAATCGAAAAATTTTGCGCCCGATATTTTGCTGTCTGCTCCCTCTGTGTTTAATCTTTTGAGAAATCCTTTTGCACGTATCTAAGTCCATAGCTAATCTATCTATGGCTAGAATTTGAGAGGTTAATTGTAATTAGGCTGTGAGAATTTTGATTAGGAACATTCATATGTAAGAATGTTCTAACAGTCGAGAAATCTGGCGCACATTTCATCTTCAATGAAATGATCATTGCTCAGTCTACAGTGTAAAGTTTTACACAAATGAGGGCTTAAAATCTAAGTTGGAAGGTAAGCTATCTATGGCTAAAAGATCTTGATCAAACGGGATTTACTTTGGGAGAACCAGTGCTAAGAAGTTGCAGGTGTCAAAGTCGTCATTGCAGAGAAGCACTTTCAGACATAGGTAAAGTGTTTCACATATTTCTCAGTGTGTACTTAATCTTTTTGAGAGATTTAACTTGGCAAAGTTGCGCAACCTTAAGGCGAAGTGTTGTGCAAAGTTTTATCAAAAACTTTACAGGATTGATTAGTCAATGAGTGACTAATCTGCAGCAGACTTTTCTGAAGAAACTGAAATTTTCAGAATAATCAATTTTCTGATAATTTGGTGAAGATTCTCTAAAGTAGGTGGAGTCTAAAGTTGATCTTGATATAGAGGTGATCTAAATTCAAGGTTAACTTGTTCTTTTGGAGATTAACACTCTCCATCAGTTTCTGGCTTGAGGCTGTCATGTGTGCAGCATATGTACTGAACAGGTGTCCCACTAAAGCATTGCAGTCTATCACTCCATATGAGGCTTGGCATGACCGCAAACCATCTGTTACTCATCTGCGTGTTTTTGGTTGTTTGGCATATGCACTAGTGCCTGAACAACATCGTAGAAAATTGGATGATAAGGGAGTAAAAATGTATTTTTGTTGGGTACAGTTCTGAAAGTAAAGGCTATCGTCTATACCATCCACAGACTAAACGCATTTTGGTTAGCCGTGATGTTGTCTTTGTGGAAGATGCTATTCAGCCATTGCTTTCATGTACTAAGGAGACATCTGTTAGCTCCAAAGACATGTATGATACTTTGATGCCTCTTTTTACAGGTGGACAGTCTCGTGCTGGTCCTAATGAGGCAACTTCTCAGCCTTTGCAGGTTTCATATGATGATGCAGATCATTCCATTTCTGATGCAGATTTACATGATGCACTTGTTGATGAGAGAGCTGATATTGAGCAAGCAAAAACTATGCCAAAATGGCTGGTGCAGACTTTGCATGACAGCAAATTAGATGCACCTTTTTCATATCGTACTCGTTCACGCTCTCATAGTGCCTCCTTTGCATCAGATTGCTATGCTATGGCTGTGTCTAGTCTCTGTGATGAGAATGAGCCTATTTCTTTTGATGAAGCACAGAATTCAAAAAATTGAATGGATGCTATGCAATCTGAATATGATGCTATAATGAAGAATGATACATGGTCTTTATGTGACCTACCTCATGGCAAGAAGGCCATTGGCACTAAGTGGGTATACAAGCTGAAGCGTAAACCTGATGGTACAGTTGACAAGTATAAGGCTAGGCTTGTTGCAAAGGGTTATGCGTAGGAAAGAGGCATTGATTTTGATGAGACCTTTGCACCTACATGTCGTATGACTACTGTTCGGAGCATTTGTGCACTTGCAGCCCATCATGGTTGGAATGTACATCAGTTGGACATTAAAACAACATTTCTAAATGGTGACTTGCATGAAGAAGTGTATGTTTTTCAGCCCCGTGGCTTTGTGCAAAAAGGGCATGAAAACGAGGTGTGCAGGTTAAAGAATGCATTACATGGTTTAAAACAAGCACTACGTGCTTGGTATGAGAAGATACATGCCTATATGGTTGCACATGGTTTTCAGAATAGTCCAACTGAAAGCACCTTATATGTTAAGCGTGTTAATGATGTGCTTCTGATCATTGTTGTCTATGTTGACGACATGCTGCTCACTAGTCCTATTGAGAAGCATATTGCTGATTTCAAGGCTGATTTGCATGCCTCATTTGAGATGTCTGATTTGGGGCATTTGCATCACTATTTGGGCATTCAATTTATGCAAGTTGATGGTGGAATGGCTTTGTGTCAAACAAAATATATTGACACATTATTGCAGCGTTTTGTCCTTGAAGACTGTAAGCCTATTACCCCTCCTATGGAGACAGGTTTACGATTGAGTCTTCATGATGCTGGAGATGCTTTTGATGTTGTTCTCTATCAGCAAGCTGTTGGATGCTTGATTTACTTATGCATTACTCGGCCAGATATTCAGTTTGCTGTCTCACAGATGAGCAGGTTTATGCATTGCCCAGGAGTCACGCATTGGAAGGTGGTTGAGCGCATCTTTCACTACTTGAGTGGTACTCGGCTACTTGGGTTGTTTTATCCCAAGGGGGGATCACTACCGCCAGATTTGCATGCTTTTTCTGACTCAGATTGGGTTGGTTGCTATGACACTCGTGTGTCCACCAGTGGTTTTTGCTTCATGCTTGGTAGCTCATGTATATCTTGGTTGAGCAAGAAGCAGCCTACTATAGCCACTTCTAGTTGTGAGGCTGAGTATAGGGCAGCTTTCACAGCGACTATTGAGTGTGTGTGGATCAGACGCCTTATGGCTAATTTGGGTGTTGGCCAGTCTTCTGCCACCACCATCTTCACTGACAGTCAGAGCGCATTGGCAATTGCGAGGAACCATATGTTCCATGCTCGCACTAAGCACATTGAGGTGCATTATCACTATGTCAAGGAGAGGTTCTCTACTGGGGAGATCAGCTTGGCATATGTGCCCACGCAAGAGAACATTGCAGACCTTTTCACGAAGGCTTTGCCTAGGGAGAAGTTTGAAGCTTTCCGCAAAGCTTTGGGCTTACTTCCTTTTGTGGAGTGATTTCCACATAGCTTGGCACTTCCTTATACATGAGTGCCAGCTCCTTGTTCACCGCATCACTCCCAGGGGGGATTTGTTGATATATTTAGGTAGTGATGTGTGTGAACACACTAGGACCGCCGGGGCACTTTTTTCCCTCTTTAGGAGGTTTTTTTCCCCCGGCTTGTATATACGCCTATTGTCTTAATGGGCTACTTATCTTTGTACATTCTCTAGTAATACATTCAGTATTGTGTGTTTGTGCTCCAAGCTTCTTCTTCTTCCTTGTGTTGTTCGCGTGCTTTCGCAGATGTCTAACTCCAACAACATCTTGATACGTATAGGTACGGATATTTATCTTGGTCATGGTTCCTTCATGCTGCAAGTATACAGCGTCCTTTCCCCATTCTTGCACTACCTTAAGCTATCTCATGAAAGGTCTTCCAAGTATCATCTCATAATTGCTAGCCTTTTCAAATTGACAGATTGCTAAGGTGTGCTCGAATTCAACTCCGCAGGTAGTAAAAGTTACTTTTTCCAATAATCCTAGGGGTCGTTCAGTGTGTCTGTCTGCCATTTGAATCTTCATCCATGTTGGTCTTAAAGCTGGTTTTCCCCATTCTTCCCAAATTTCCTTGGTCGTCGCAATTCCTACTCCTGCTCTCGAGTCTAAGATGGCTTTAGTGGTGTAACCTCTGTAAGTGATGGGGAGTCATGTGTTTCCTTCATCTCCCTCACTGAAATCTCCAACCTTATCGACTGGGATTTTAATTGTGGTTGCTTCATCAGGCATCTCATTTTCATCTGACCTTGTCTCCAATTGACTAGTTAATTTCTCCTTCAATTGTGGTTTTACCTTCAAGAGTTCTTCCAATGTCAGAGTACAAGGGATTTTTACTTTTTTAAGATGTTGTATAATGTCCGATGTTTGAATCGATGGGTTCTGCTCTTTTCTTCTTACTGAGGGAATGCAATATAATTCAAAATTATGTTTGTAATCACCCATGTAGTTCGGCAAAGCCTTCACACTGTCTTCATCATTAATGACACATATTCTTTCTCATATCCATAAGAGCTATCAGGTCCTTCAGAACCATAAACATAAGGCTCGTAGGACTGTCTGTATTCAACTATAGTGCCCTCATATGCGGAATAATTTCCTTGACTATGTCATAAGATGGGTCATAAGGTTCGTTACTAGCCAATGGCATGGCTGGGACTACTGCTCTCTCTGGGTTCTCTTCCGGTTGAACCATTTTTACTAGGACAACATTCTGAGGGTGTGGTGGTTGTTTTCCTAACACGGGTTGTGGTTGAGTGTACCCTGTGTAAGCATAAGGTTGTGGTGCTGGTGCCTGTTGCTGATATGTGCGATATCTAAAGGGTTCTCCTCCTTGATCTCTCTGAGGGTATCCATAAGGTCTTATGGGTGGTTGTACCAATCTTGACTGCCGATTGTAAGGACAGTTTTCTGTGATGTGATTTGTGTACCTTTGTTCTCTGCTACAATAATGCATAGGGCATGGGGCGGATGGTCTATTGTAAGCATAAGGAGGTGGTGGAACTATTCCCCTATTGCACAAGTGAGAAGGATGATCACCTCCACAGTGCACACATCTTCTAAGCATGGGTACTCTCATCGGATTGTTTGGGTAGTTCCTCTACCCTTGAACGTTTAGTTTTTTTGCCACTAAATCAGCTATTTCCTCTACATTGTTCCTGGTGTTTGATGTGTTGCTAGCGGTATCTTCACTTTTACACACTGCCTTGAGGTATTTTCAAATCTTCTGCTAGATTGTCCTCTAGGTCAATACACTCTTTCATAAATTCTTGCAAATTTTGGACTCTTTTCACATATACCAATTATCTCAATGATCTATTCACTAATCCTTCCAAAAACAGTGACACCATTTTGTTTTGAGTGGGTCTCTCTTCAACAGGGCATCTATCCACATATTGCTTAAATCTTCTTGCTGGCAATCTCACTGATTCCGTAGGAGCTTGTTTAAAACTATGGATTAATGAGGAAGAGTTGTTTTTTATTCCAAACTTGGTAAATTCTTCAATCAATTCTTGATAGACTTGTTCCATGTTTTGGAAGTTATTAGGATCTAAGGGCTGGAACCAAGCTAAGGTTGTGTCTGTGAGGGGTAGACCAAAGGATTCATATTGAATCAAGAAGTCTTCCACTTGTTCGGCTCTTATTACTTGCTTGAATTCAGCTATGTGGTTGTATAGTTCACTAGAGCCATCATAGTGGTTTCTCATGCATTTGGCAACTTGGATGGGTCTTAATCTTCTTCCTGGTTCTGGTGGTCTAGGCATTATAGGGAAGATCCATCGTCCTATTGGTATTCCTAGTCCTCTTCCTGCTCGTGGTCTCTCATGGGCAGGAATTCTATTTGTCGGTTCTACATGTGTAGGTGGTCAATAATTCGAATTATTGCCTGGCGTAGCAAACTGCACATGGGGCCTAACTGGGATGTTCGTTTATTGTGTCTGTCCCAAATGCTAATATTATTTATCCTGATAGGTTCCTTGGGGATTTTGCAAAGTTGTGGCTTGATCCCTAGGTGGGAACACTGGGATGTTTTGATATTTCAACCCGGCTCTTTCTAATTCCATTAAGGGCCAGTACCTCCTCTGATTCTTGTCCAGATACGTGATGTGAGAGGGGTTTTTGGGATATTGCAATTCATAGATGGTGGCTGGGTTATTGGCTTCTTTCCACAATGAAGAGTGTGTTTTGAGAAGATGCTCCATCCTGTTGATTAAATAAACATCCATCAGGGAATCGTCTAGGGGAATTAGGTCTCCTCTCCAAACCCTAATTATAATGTACTTCCCTTGAGGTGTAGATACCTGTTCTTCATGTCCCTCTCCATTAAGATTGTGGGCATTGCCTTCTTCCCTTTGCTCGTTGATGTCTTCAAGATGCTCTGTCACTACATACAGGATATCCCTTTTGTCCATGTAGAATCCTCATGCATACTTAACAGCTGGCCTAGGTACTATATAAGCATCGGTAGCTTTCTTCAGCATAGCCACTGAGTTGTTTAGCCCATCTAAGTACATGGGTGAACCGTGTTGATTGGTGTTCACATATTCTAAAGACGTTCGATATTCACCCTCAATAATTGACATCATGCCAATTATTGGTACAGAATTCTGCATGTCCTCTAAGGCCATAAGGGTTTCCTCCTCAGACTCACTCGAGGTGTCAGAGTAGTGTGAGTGACTACTTGGTTCGGCTACACTTCCCACAGAAGAGATTACACTTCTTCGGCTCCCTAGGGTTCTTCCGGATCTTAGGTTCATTCACTTAAAAGCTCTAGTCAAGTTTTGACAAACCCCTAGCTCCCAATGCTCTTTGCTAAATCTCAGAGTTGTATGAAATATTCGGCTGACTTGGAAATTCACACTGAAGTATCTGAAAATCTCCCTGCATGACACCTGACAATGGCTAAATTCACAACACTCAACATTCACCAAATGTTGTGACGGTAGATCCACGACATCGACACTTGCAGAGTCACGATATACGATACTCGACAAATGTCGCGAGAGAAATCTGTGATACTCAACACCTGACAAATGTCGCAAAGAAAGTCCCATGACACACGACACTTGAGGAATGTTGCAAGGAAAATCCACGATACTCGATATTTACCAGATGCCACGAGAAATTGTCCACCATACTCGATACGCTACTGATATTGCGAGAAGAATTTGATGATACTCGATATCTGCGAGATGTCGCGAGACTGAGTTCAAGACACTCGACACTCGTCAGGTGTCACGAGTCAAGTCAACAACACTCGATATTTGCCAAATGTCGCGAGGAATCTCCCACGACACACGATATTCAACCAATGCCGCGAAGCTCCGTCCACGACACTCGATATCTGATGGATGTCGCGAGATAAATCTCACGATATTCGACGTGGCCAGATATCACGATACTCAACCACAGGAGATCATGACATCTAGATGTCGCGACACTCAACCGCGGGAGGACACGACACTTGATATTTTTTCAATTTTTAGCAAGTGATTTTGAGTTTCAACTTAATTTATGTATTCCTAGAGCTTGTCTCCCCTCCTTCAAATACCTAAATCAAAGAAAAAATTCTCCTAGCCCATGTAGAATCCTTCAGGACACTCGTCATAGGTTGTATTTTCTTCCCTTGATGGACATTTGAAGGAAATTTTAACAAGGATGGGATGTGCTCACCTCTCTAGTGTCCTCAAGCTCCTTTTTTCAACTCTACTCACGCTATTTTTGCTCCACACACCTCGTTTTCTTGCTCTCGTGATATCTACCGATCGGGCTCTCACGATACTTGCATTTGCAGAAATGAAGTGAAAAGTTTGAATTTTTTTTTTTTTTATACTTTTGGGAAATGCTTGACTCAAAACGTTGAAAGAACTAACTTAAAAACTACCCTATCTTCCTCGCCTTCTTGCCTACTTTCTCCTTCCTACTCTAACTCACGTCTCGACTCACTTCCCTAGACTATCAACTCACTACACACACCCCAAGAGTGAGAAGTAGTAAGTGCGAATGAGAGTGACTTGCCAAAGAAGAGAAATTCACAACTCCTCTACTCGCTTCAATGCTAAGAGCTATTTACGATCACACGAATGCCTCGGTTTGATTCGACATTCCCCGGCAACGGTGCCAAAAATGTGTGTACCTAAGTACCGACTTAGGGACTTGTGGAGAAAGAGACTATACCTCAATCCCTCTCAAGTACATATAGTGGGGATTCACGCTTTAATCATCAATCCGAGGAGTATCAAAACCTACCCAAGTGTATGAAGACGTGCATTCAAATGAAGATCAATGCAAATGAACTCTCATAATGTGAAAATAAGTATAAATCTATTCCAAACAAGTTTCAAGGATCACTTATGATGTCGCGATACTTGGAGCAGCAGTCAACAGTAAATCAAGCTTTTCTCTCAGCTCCAAACTCCGAATATAGCAAATAGTAGGTTCATTTCGAAGATCTTGAGAAGATGCATCCAAGATGGTCTTTCCACTCGATTCTAATGCTTTTGCTTCAAGTTATGAGCAAAATACTGAGTCATCGGATTGACCTTCCTACACTTCAGCACTTTCTACACTTTGCACACACCTTACCAACAGTAAACAAGCACTTTCATGGATAGACAACACTTCCAAGCACTCTTTCCAAGCGTCACACATGCATGCAAGCTCACAAGGAAGAAGATACAGAGAGGAGAAGACACAAATTCGAAATTATGTGCTCTTGATTCTCACAATGGCAAAAAGTCTCTACAAAGAGTCACAAATTGACTGATATACATGTGCCCTAAAAATGGTCCGTTCATACAAGAGATCAGCACTTTATTAACTGAAAGGCTAATTTCCTACTAATTTACAAGGGTAAGCTACAAATCTCTATGGGTATACATCTAGAGGACTCCTCTGGTGCATTTACATCGGGAAATATATTACAAAATGGCTATAATACAAAAAGATAGTGCCCAATTCGGAAAAATTTTAGGGACCTTCTTTTTCTCTCCCTCTTTGATCTTCTTTGCTCTGCAACACTCTCCCCCTCTTTGTCTCTATCGGCCCTTGACAGGCTTCGCTTCGTGTCTCTAGTGATGTGCCTATAGTCAACCACTGCCCGCTTCTACGGAAGTTGTAATGATATAGTCTTACAAATGGTCAAAGAACATATCATAACTCGGGACCTATTGCATTGGCCGTGGCCTCTTCTTCTCTTTTCACCATACACAACCCGTGGATCATTTTCCAATCACTCCTTTTAAATCTGGGTTGCTGTGTTAAGTCGGGCTGCCACGCACGCAACCAGTGGAAGGTATGAGGGTGTGGACCTTCAGCCTTCGATTTGGACCTCCCGAAGACCCAAATGTTGAAGGACCTTCTTAACGATTAGGATCTTCCAGATATCTTCTTGCACTTCTTCATGGATACTTGTTGGCCTTGATCTGCCCTTGTCGCTTACGTGCCTTCCCCCTTTGTATGCCCTTGCGGGGCTTTGTGCAGAGATGGGTGTTTTGTGCCCCTACGAGGCTTCCTGTAGAGATATGCCTTTAGATATAATACCTTTAGTGAAGCTTCTTTCTTGGTCTTCTTCTTCTCTTCTTTTTTGTGGGCTCTCCTTCAACACTCATGCTTTGATTGCGCTTTCTATGAAGCATCATATAGTTCCACACAGTCTGTCATGTTCTACATCACGATAGGCATGGGACACTCTTGCTTCTTTGTATGCCGTGTGTAATTAAGCACATGATGCATACTTGAGGAAGCAATTTGAGGATGTATGTATGGCTGAAAATGAGCCGGTAGATGTGTATGTGACATGCATCAAGGACTTGAAAGAGCAATTGGCAAACATAGATGAGATCATTCCGGATGCATCACTCATTTTCTACATTGTTGAAAGGATTGTCGGAATCTTTTCAAAGATTTGCTACTATACTCTGTTTGGTTGCAAAAGGAAATCCCAATATGTATGCATTTTATGAGGTTGTGTCTTTTCTTTTGCAAGAAGAGCAATCTAGAGTGAATAGGAGTGGTTTGATTGAGGGAACGCAAGCACTTGCTATCTCACAAAAGGGGAAAAGCACGTATGGTTCAGCTTTGGGTTCATCAAAACCAAAGCCTCAACCTTCCTCTTCCACTCATTCTTCTAATGATAGTGATTTCCAAAAGAAGAAGAGATGCAAATATTGTCGAAAGTCTGGTCATACTATTCATGAGTGTAGAAAGCTTGCTAAATGCAATGAAAAGAAGAAGGAATCCGGCATGTCAATTGCTAAAAATTCAGCAAATGTAAAGAATGATGAAGCTAACATGGCTCAAGATTTTTGGGCATGTGTTGTTACATGTCATTATGATGCTTCTTTGCATTCTAAATGTATGGTTGTGAGTGAGGCTGATTCGGATTGGTTCTTTGATAGTGGTGCTTCAAAGCACATAACATCATGCAAAAGATTTTTTGCCTCTTTGAAAGATGCACCCAAAGGAGGACATGTGGTCTGTGCAAACAATGCCTCTTATCCTATCAATGGAGTAGGCAAAATTGAGCTTATGGCTAGAAATGGAGGTGTGATTCTCTTGAAAAATGCATTGTATGTGCTCGGTATCAAGAACTTAATTTCAATTCCGTTGATTGCCAAAGTTGGACTTCATGTACACTTTGTTGATGATAAGTGTATGGTTCATGATTTTAGCAATGGCGATGTTATCATGATGTCTGGTACATTATGTAATGGCTTGTATCCCATGGATGCATACAAAAGGGCTGCCTCGAATGCCTTAGGTACTCATACTTCTTCCATGGCTGAAATGGAGCTTTGGCATGCTCGTTTTGGTCACTTAAACTTCAATAGTTTGCGTTACTTGTAAAAGAAGGACATGGTTATTGGCTTGCCTACAGTTGAGTCCATTGAAAAGCATGCATGTGAAGGTTGCATTCTTGGAAAAATGCATCGTGCTTCTTTTCCAAAAGATAGTCACACACACACACACTACAAGAAAATTACAACTTGTTCATAGTGATGTATGTGGTCCCGTCAAGACTCCATCTTTTGGGAAGCATGTATATTTTATTACCTTCATTGATGATGATGCTACTCGCCATACATGGTTGTATCCTATGAAAGCAAAGAATGAGGTATTTTCTTGCTTCAAAGCATTTTTAGCTATGGCTGAAATATTTTCTTCACAAAAGCTTGTGACTCTATGCCCAGATCGTGGTGGTGAATACATGTCACATGAGTTTAATGCTTTTCTTCGTGAAAGAGGTATTTCATACCAATGTACGGTGCCATATACACCTTATCAAAATGGTGTTGTCAAGTGTAAAAATAGAACTCTACTTGAAATGGCATGATGTATGGTTAAAGGAAAGCATCTTCATGATACGTTTTGGATGGAAGCGGTCATGTATGCAAACTATGTGTTGAATCGCTACCCTACAAAAGCATTGAGAGTCATCACTCCTTATGAGCTTGGAATGGGCATCAGCCTATGCTAAGTCATATGCCTGTGTTTGGTTGTTTGGCATATGATCTTGTGCCATTACAACAACATTACTTGATGACAAGGCAACGAAATGTATATTTGTTGCTTATAGTGTTGAAAGTAAGGGATATCGTTTGTATCATCCATTGACGAACACAATTATTGTGAGTCGAAGCACTTGATTGGTCTTGGCTTCAGATGTAGTCCAATTGAAAGCACACCCTATGTACGCAAAAATGGGGCTGATCTTACAGTGCTTGTTCTTTATGTTGATGACATACTCTTGACTAGGTCATGTGATGCAAAACTTGACATTCTTATGGCTAATTTGCAGCATACTTTTGACGTCACTTATCTTGGTCTTTTGAGCTACTATCTTGACATCCAGTTTGTATCCGTTGAGGGGGGAATTGTTATGCATCAAGCAAAGTATGTTGAAAAACTACTTCAGCATTTTGACTTTGAGGATTGCAAGCCAATTTCCACACTAGTTGAGATAGGATTTAGATTCTCAGTTGAGGATTCCAGTGATGCATTTGACACTTCTCTTTATCAGCAAGTTGTGGGATGTCTTATATATGCATGCAACACAAGGCCATATATACAATATGCAGTTTCAAAGTTGAGTCGATTCATGCATAGCCCTAGCACTGAGCATTGGCAAGTGGTGAAACGTGTGTTTAGATATCTCCGAGGCACTTTGAGCTTAGGTCTCTTTTATGGTAGAGATGTTTAGCCATGCTTGCATGCTTTTACACATAGTGATTGGGCTGGTTGTTATGATACTTGTGTGTCCACTAGTGGTAATTGCTTTTTCCTTGGAGACTCATGCATATCTTGGTTGAGTAAGAAGAAACCTATAGTGGCAACTCGAGTTGTGAAGCTGAGTACAGGGCAGTTTTCACAGCTACAGTAGAGTGTATATGGATGAGACTCCTATTGATGGATCTTTGCATGGAGGTTGATGTTGCTATGCATATTCTCACTAATAGTCAGAGTGCTTTGGCTGTTGCACGAAACCCAATGTTTCATGCACGGACCAAACATATTGAGGTGCATTATCACTATGTGAGAGAGCGCCTTCATGGAGGAGATATTGATTTGGTATATGTGCCTACACAAGATAATGTGGCAGACATATTCACCAAAGCTCTTCCACGGGAAAAGTTTGAAGCTTTTCGCAAAGCTTTAGGCTTATTACCTTGTGGGGGTTGATCTGTCACTCCCTGTATGTGTTCACATCATTCGCTCCAGGGGGGTTTGTTACACTTATGTGTTCCTCGAGTAGCTTTAATGTGAACCTTTTCCCTATACATGGACACTTTTTACTCTAGTGTTGGCTAGAGGTTTTTTCCCCATGTTACCACATACTTGATACTCTCATATGTGGTTGCACTTTGTACTTAGGGATATTATTCAGCTCTTCCTTCAGTTCACATCATCATCATGCTCCTTGTGTGGCTTCTCGTGTGTCTCTCGCACTTCTACACACACCCAACAAAATTGTCCTCTAGGATCTCTGATCTAGAACGCTTAGGTGAGATGAGGCTACGAGTGGCAGCAAGCATCTATGCTGAAAAGAAAAGACAAAAGGCATACTTTGATGCACACATTAAGGATAAAGGATTGAAAGAAGGAGATCTAGTGTTGGTTTATACACTAAAGCAACATGCCCGCAAATTGGAGAAACGAGGATATGGACCCATTATCATTAATAGAATTTCCACTAGCCATGTGCTTCAATCAGCCACTCTAGAAGATGACATCTTGCCAAACTATATTAGTGGATGTCGAGTCAAACTATATCAAGAACCTCTTACAGAGGATATGTTAATGAGACTCAACACTGTTGGGGATGTAAAGGTCATGTGACCTTAGCCCCATATTCATATATATACATCATATATAGAGCATTGCCTCAAGAGAGATCATTATGTGGGTTTCGAGGCTCCCACGCATATCCACGCGTCTTTCCTCTCTTCTCTCTCCTTCCATTTCCTCCTTCCTCCTCTTGTTCTGCACTCCAAACCCCTTCATTGGTATCAGAGCATGCTGAGGGCTGGTGTGCAAGAAGCTTCAATGGAAGCTTAGGTCACAAGAGGTGAAAGTGCAGGTCGGCATCTCTTGACAGCAGTTCAGTATTTCGGTCATAACTCGAGCTACAAAGCTCGGATTGACACGTTTTAAAGTTCTATGCGTAGCTAACACAGAGAGCTACAACTTCACAAAAGAGCGCAGAGCCTGCTTCAGACTTCTGAAGTGCCGAAAATTCGAAAAACGCAGAGAATTGTAGAAGGCGAATCTACATTGAGTAGAACAGCAGATCGGTTTTTTTGTCATAACTTGAGTTCTACAGATCGAAATGCAAATCATTTAACTTGCTGCTCGTAGCTTGGAAAGATAGCTACAACTTTGTAGAAGAACTCAGATCCAGATTCTGAGTTTTAGGTTGCCGAAATTGCAGAATACAGAGCAGTACTGTTGCAAGTGAAAGTGAAATTGACATCAGGTGCTTGTTTTGAGCCTATCTTGAGCTATACACCTCCGATTGAGGTGTTCTTTATGTCGTTACGTAGCCAAGAAGTGGATCTTCAAGTTTGCTGAAGATCAAAAGTTCAGATTCAGAGGTTATCACCTCTAAAACAGCAAAACACAGAGCAGTACAGTTTTGCCCAAACAACCCTAATTCCACTTGGAGGTTGAATTTGCTTTGGAACTTCTTCGAGAGAGAATTTTTGGTGTGCAAGCTCTTATTTTCAGAGCTTCAAGGAATTGTACATCTATGATCATTGTGGTAGCTCCTCCATATGAGAGTAGAGCATGATCTTGTCACTCGTTTGGCATGTAAGATGACATTGTGGTATACTCTTTTTGAGGTTTAGGTCATTATGAGTTTGATCATGGATGTATAGTGGCATTGTGGTCTATAGCTTGCTTATGCCACTTGGTTATGGATTTAGTTATCGGTTGCACACAATTCTTTGAGAGTTGATTGTGGATCTTGGTTGGTACTTGTATCTTCGTTTTCTTTGTAGGTACAGGATCCAGATTGGAGCCTCAGTTACACATTCATTTGTCACTATTATTAGCATTTGGTCATTGACTGATATATATTTGCCAGTGTGATTCTTGGCATATGTGGATGGTGATTCCCACATGGTTATTTTGGTTCTAGAGTCCATTTTACAGAGGAGATGCTGCCGAAATTTTATCGACTTTTATGCTAGAAGAGAGCTCTAGTGGATCTTGAAGCTTGTGCGATAGCTTTGGATCATTGACTATCTCCATTCACTTGGACTTGGTCACAGGTTATTTGTGATAGATTGCACCATCTTGCAGGATTTATTCTTGAGTGGGAGTTGTATTGCCATTGTATTGGCGTGTATTGCCATTAGTTTTTTTGCACATGTAGTTGCCATTATCTTCTTGATTTGATCAGTGACAGGTGGTGACAAATTACTTATTGTTCTTTCATTATTGGTTATCTTGTTTGATTGCTCAGTTTACAGGGGATACTCTGTCGAAATTTTCCTAGGATTCTTTCACATCTACTTGATCACTTTGGAGACTTGGTGAGCATGCTTATGCTCGTGTTTTTATGTGCATGCTAGATGCATGGTTATGTGACAGGTGGTTCACATGGTTTTCTTCTCTAGTGAGACATATGTGATTTGAGTTATGCATATGGATATGCAGGCGTGATCCTATTGAGGATAGAGTATCGTTTTTAGTCTCTTGTTACATTGCTAGTCTTGGATTGCCAGCATGGTGTTTTCTCGATTTGATGGCACTGACTTTCCGAGATGGAAAGCTCAGATATGGCATATATTGGTTCGTGCAGGGTTACACATGTATGTGCATAGAGATGCACAGAGGCCTCGTGACATGCCCGACCATGTATGGATGGATATGGATGCATTGGCCAGCTCCACTATCCGATTACAGCTTGTGGATTCTATATATGAGTCTGTTATGTATGAGGAGACAAGTAGTGCATTATGGCAGAGACTACATGATATGTATGTGAGTCCATTGACTCATGTGAGACATAGATCACATCGACGACTTCGATGTTGGCACTGTGGCCGTGATGGCCATACTCGACGACGTTGCTTCAGGCGAATGCGACGACGACGTCAGAGATATGCACGTGATGCAGGTCAGGTAGTGGTTTCAGGAGATTCTATGGTAGTTGATTATGCTAGTGATGGTGATATCACTTTCTCCTATAGTTCATCTCATGATTCCTCTTGTTCATTGGATAGCACACATATGGCTTGGTTGCTTGATGCATTAGCCACTTTTCATGTTACTCCACATCGTGAGTGGTTTTGTCGATTCTCAAGTGAGAGTCGTGGATGTGTGCATATGCCTGATGGTACGACATATGACATTGAGGGTGCAGGAGATGTATACCTTATGCTACCTAGTGGAGCATCACTTATACTCAGACATGTACGCTATGTGCCTTCATTCCCTATGAGCTTGATTTCATTTAGCCAGTTACAGGAGAGCAGATGTTATGCATTCCTTGGTGAGCATCATTTTCAGTTGCGGTTGGGACAGCTTATGCTTGTCAGAGGTGCCAGGGTTGGGCACAGGTATCCACTGCAGGTACTTCATGTGAGAGACAGTCTCGTCTCAGTGGGAGCTCAGCCTTATGTGTGATGTGAGACTCGTCATGTCTCATTCTGTCTACCTATAGATAGGTCTATGGACATTCTTGATGCACATGTATGGCATGATTCAGATGCTCAGATGGATGCACATGTAGAGCATGTTTTGGATGCTCATGATGCTTATGTAGATCATGGTTTGGTTGATCATGTGGACGCTCTTATAGAGCACACTTTGGATGATCATTTGGATGCTTTAGAGCATGATGTGGATGCTCATGTAGAGCATTGTGATGATACTCAGTTAGAGTTTGATCTTGGTGTTGATGTTGTGCAGTTAGCTCATGTGGAGCATGATGATACACTTGGTTTGGTAGAGCACGATAGCTCTCATGGTATACAGTGTATGGTAGAGCATATTAGCTCTCAGGATGCACAGCTAGATACATCCTTGGTTGATAGCATGGCTGATTTAGATGCTGAGGAGTCAGCAGTTATGCAGTCATTCTTGGATTCGCTCATGCCAGATGTTGACACAGATATTTCAGGACATGTTGGTCTTGATGATGGTGCTTTGGATGCCTTGGATACAGGCATGGCCGACATACTTAGGTTAGCCAGGATAGCACATGTTTCGTCAGCATTCGGGAGTCTGATGTACGAGTTGTTATGCTCGAGACCAGATATTGCAGTTGCTATTGGAGCATTTGCACTTGGAGTTGTCAGCCGTTCGATGATTGACATAGGCATAGAGCGAGTGGGAGCTTTGCAAGAACTTCATCAGTTCTTGCATCAGTCAAATGTGCGCTCGACTCTTATCGATATGAGTCTAGAGCAGTTTGAGGTGCATGGATACACCTTGTTCGAGGCAGTTGGTGTAGGCTGATCTGGTATGGGTAGAGATCCGGACTCTTCCTGTACATTATTGTATATTCCTACATCATTCTTTGTATATGTTACCACTTATGGTCACATTGACCCTTAAGTGGGAGATTGTTGGGGATGTAAGGGTCATGTGACCTTAGCCCCATATTCATATATATACATCATATATAGAGCATTGCCTCAAGAGAGATCATTATGTGGGTTTCGAGGCTCCCACGCATATCCGCGCGTCTTTCCTCTCTTCTCTCTCCTTCCATTTCCTCCTTCCTCCTCTTGTTCTGCACACCAAAGCCCTTCAAACACTGCTAAGAAGCGAAAAGAAGAAGATTTGAGGGTCAAAGAAGAAGCACAGGCAGAGGCTAGAGAGTGCATTAGGCGAAATAAGTTAAGGCCACTAGGCCTAGATGTCAACCCAAAAGCCCAAAAATATCACATGGACATGTGCCAAAAATCGGGCATAATTACTTCTCGCATATTCGATCGACACCCCTTTGTGACCGTGAAGATGGGACGAGGAAAAAATGTAAGGACTCTGAGAGCCTTGGTTGACTTAGGTGCAGCAACTAGTGCAGTTAGACTTTCATACTGCCAAGACCTACAATTGAACATCAAGCCTAGAGAAGCCTATCTCATAGGTTTGGGAGGCGTGGAGACCCCTTGTTTGGGTGAGGTGGAACTTCCCATCTACCTTCAAGATGTTCCAATAAAAGTCAAAATGCTAGTGTGTCATGATGAGGACCTTATAGAGCCACTTGTCTTAGGTCAAGATTGGATTTACGACCATGCAGCCAACTTAAACCTAAGAAGCCAACTTCTTCAAGTTTGGGCACAGGAACAATGCATTACATTAGAATTAGAGAATTGCATGCTCATAAATCCATATGTCCCACATTCTCTAAGTTCTTCTAGGACTAATCTTAGCACAAAAGATGTTGTATGTGTCAAAAACTCTGTGTTCTAGAAGAACTCAATCATGGAAGAACAGGCTCAAAGACAAGCAGATTCCTCCTCTGGTGCAAGACCTAAAGCCGCACCACAACTCAACCAAAAAGGCAAGAAAAATAGTACATGACAACCGCTATATCAAATAGACAAAGAGATTTCAAGAAGGAAGTAGTAAGAAAATCTAGGTATGAAAAGGAGAGCAACCACCAGCCTTTCCAACACAATTTCCACCGAGGCAAGCCAACCATGCGAAGACAAGAATCAAACAACCATGACCAGCTCAAAAAGAAGGTCTCCAACAAATTTGGGTGCCTAAGAAATTAGTGGCAGCTCAACAAGGGTGATTACACATGTGGGTTCCCAAAAGACTCTTACATGCACAAAGGCCTATGCTCTCCACCATGCAAAAGGTCTCAACAAAGAAGCCAAGGAGAGAAAAGGGTAAGAACCGAGCACAAAGAACAAAAGAAGATAAACCAAACCCTTCGGCAAAATTAATAAGACAATCATAAAGGATATGGGTTTGGAAGCCAAAAGTGCCAGTAACTTCCATAGAACCAAAGAGCCAATCATGCGGGACACCAAATTTCAGAAACCGCCCAAAGATGAAGAGTCTAGAGCTGATGTCTACACAGCCAAATACTATTCGAAAATGGATCCCAATAAGGAGGACTACATCATTTCAAGATCCAATGGACACCTCCAAACAAAGATTGCATCCAGTCTGCAAGTAACATCGAAGCCTCGACTAACAACAACCATGTGCCTTTGGCATAACCTTGTCTTTTGCACCATTCAGGTCACCTTAATATAGGTGACATCCAGTCTGCAAGTAACATCGAAGCCTCGACCATCAACAACCATGTGCCTTTGGCATAACCTTGTCTTTTGCACCATTCAGGTCCTAAAGTATGCATTAATATAGGGCCACCTTACACGGTCGTGCATAGACACAATTGAGAATCCCAGGCACATGCGACACATCTGACATATGTAAAATATTTTATTGATGCCAACACCTTTCTTCTTGTTTTATGCCATTGTTATTTTAAAAAAAAAAAGCAAGAAAAACAAAAAAAAAAGAGGGAGCACAAAAGACAGAGAGGAGACATGACCATGCACTTGAAAAATCTCCTCAGTGAACCATCAGCAAGGACATCCATCAACAAGCAAGACAAGGCAATGGTCAATCACTGTGATGGGAGTACACCACGAAGAATGAAGATCCATGAACTCTTCACCATGGTAAGATTGCCTACTGTAACAACACTCTAACCATGGTAGATTAGGAAACCTCTTCGTTAGCATACCCTTGAGCACTTCGCTCAAGACCCAATTTCTAGCACCATACTTCTTCCCATGCATTTTCCAAGTACACATACATAGGGCCACATTACAAGGTTGTGCACATAGCACATAATGTTTCCGACCCATGCACTAATACACTTGCCCATCCTTCATCATGGGTTACGAGTACTTGGCACGGAAGGTTTAGAGGACATCAAGGTTATAACATCAATAGCTATGAAGCAACTCACAGCCGATAGCTGCTCAAAATCAATAGTGACAACCTCTTTTGAGCAATTAGCAATTTTTGGGAAGCTCACAAATACACCATCATGCTCAAACCCAAGGAAGAAGTGCATACAATGGGAACAGAACATGCATAGGTTAGCAGTGGAAAACTGAAGAACTAGACACCTGACCAAGCTACATCTGGAAGATGGACTGCTCTTGTTGATACATGAAGGACACTACCTCTCAAGTACTACATGGAACAACTACTACAACAAGTGTCTGTCAGGGACGACATACTCAAGAGGGGGGAGTTTTGCATTCAAGGTCGAGCACAAGCATGGAAGTGCATCAAGGAAGTGGACACACAAGAAGAAGGAGCATATAGGGAGCTCTAAGAAGCACATGTCAAACTTTCATAAGAAATCCCTAAAAAAATAGTGATTTTTATTACTAAAAACCATTGTAAATACCATTTTCTATTTTTGTAACTCCATTTTATTCAACTCAAGGAGTCCTCAAGCTTGAGGAGTATTAGAAGTATCACCCTAACAATTTTCATAATTTTTAGACTCCATTTGAGCCCCCAAATAAGCCCTTCAACCTAATTTTTAACTAGGCCAGACACTAGGTCTGGACAGGGCCAAAACCACTCAAAAAAACTACAAAAAGGGCTGGAGAGCTCATTTTGGAGGTTAAGTTGTTAGAGATTTGAGCTCTTGTAAGAGATTTCTTTTGTAATCAAAGTCCTTTCATTGTTCCACTCTTTGCTCTTACCTTGTGTGTGTGTGTATGTAGTTGCATGCTTGTGTTTTCACTCACGCACTTGTGCCATCACTTTCTCACGGTCTTCATACCGGTCCTCACGTCTCCACGGATTGACATTTATGAGGTTAATCTCCTCACGTTTGTACTTACCATTGTGCTAGAGTGATAGTTGTTGATAGTATGTTCTTTACAGATGGAAAAGTATGAGCAAGTCTGAAATACTATCCAGGCACAGATGGAACAGATGCATGCATAATTGTTTTTGTAAACAATAGAATGCAGAGTTACAAGATGCTTTGGTTGGTCATGCAAATATTCCAGAAGAGGAAGTGTAGGCTTTGAAGTCTAGAGTAAACAATTTGGAGATACACATTAAAGAGATTTCAAAATATCATCAAGACGTCACAGAACAATTCCAAGTTGTATAGGATGAGTTAAGGCGAGTTAGAGTTCATAAGGATGAATTTCATACCCAGGCTCTTATTCTACTCACTAAGAAGAACTTTTTCTCGGATCACGTAGTTTCATTAATAGAAAATTTACAAGTCTCCTTAGCTAGGATTGAAGGAATCAAAGATTTAAAGAGTCAATTGCAAGAAGCTACACGACGTATTACGCAAAATGCTCAAATATTAGCAGATAACAAAGTTCAAATCACTGAGCTTAAACACAATCACGCTAATTTATAAAAAAACCTAGATATTAAATAGGTTCAAGTGGAGCAAAAGAATACATAGATTCAACAATTACCGATACAAACTGAAGAAGTTGAGGCCACTACTCGTGATTTTTTGGATAAGATTTTCAACCCAATTTTTAGAAGCTAAAGAAAAAGCAACGGCCTAGAGAGCTCATTAATGGACAATCCTAATGAGGAGGTTTTTTGGATAATAATAGATTCCAAATAGCTCAACTCCATTATATTTTCTATGAATTTTTATATGACTTAGGTAGAATACAAAATCCTCCTTCGGATATCAATGAAATGTAATTCACTTGGTTCAATTCCACTATGTTTAAGTGTTAGGTTATCGCTATTATGGCACCCAAATTGTGTAATTATTTTATTTTGTAAATGTCCTTAGAACTTCCTAGGAATGTTAACTGTCACTCAGATTTGTAACTTAGAACTTCTCAAATGAGGCTCATGTTGTTTACCTTGGATTGTAGTAAGAGAGTGAGCATATGAATGAAGGAGATTTTATGGATAGCTCTTTGACAAACATCAACATTGTTTTGGAATTAGTGTTACGAAAAAAATTGATGGGGACCTTTTCTTATGTGCTTCCTCTTCTTCTATGTCTTCTCATGTTCATTTCAAGGTCTACTCTCTTAACAAAGACAAATTAGGATTGTCTCTTCCTTAAGCATGATATTCACAAGGCATGTGATATATTGGTGTGTAGTGATCTTCTCCGTTCAATTCTAAATATTGGTATGGGTATAGATGTTGGGTGTGTGTAGAAGTGCGAGAGACACACAAGAAGCACACAAGGAGCACAAACGCAGCAAGACACACGGAGAAGACAGTGGCTGGAATAGCTCTCTCTATTGACGATGACTGAACTGAAGTAAGAGATGAATAATATCCCTAAGTACAAAGTACCACCACATATGAGAGTATCAAGTATGTGGTAACATGGGGAAAAAACCTCTAGCCAGCACTAGAGTAAAAAGTGCCCATGTGTAGGGAAAAGGTTCACATCCAAGCTACTCGAATAACACATAAGTGTAACAAACCCCCCTGGAGTGAATGATGTGAACACATACAGGGAGTGACAGATCAGCACCCACAAGGTAATAAGCCTAAAGCTTTGCGAAAAGCTTCAAACTTTTCCCGTGGAAGAGCTTTGGTGAATATGTCTGCCACATTATCTTGCGTAGACACATATACCAAATCAATATCTCTTGCATGAAGGCGCTCTTTCACATAGTGATAATGCACCTCAGTATGTTTGGTCCATCCATGAAACACTCGGTTTCGTGCAACATCCAAAGCACTCTGACTATCAGTGAGAATATGCATAGCAGCATCAATCTCCATGTAAACATCCATCAATGGGTGTCTCACCCATATACACTCCATTGTAGCTGTGAAAATTGCCCTGTACTCAGCTTCACAACTCGATGTTGCCACTGTAGGTTGCTTCTTACTCAACCAAGATATGCATGAGTCTCCAAGGAAAAAGCAATTACCACTAGTGGACATGCGAGTATCATAACAACCATCCCAGTCACTATCTATAAAAGCATGCAAGCATGACTTAATATCTCTGCCATAAAAGAGACCTAAGTTCAAAGTGCCTCGAAGATATCTAAACACACGTTTCACCGCTTGCCAATGCTTAGTGTCAAGGCTATGCATGAATCGACTCAACTGGGAAACTGCATAGTGTATATCCCGCCTTGTGTTACATGCATATATAAGACATCCCACAGCTTGCTAATAAAGAGAAGTGTCAAATGCATCACTCAAATCCTCAATCAAGAACCCGAATCATGTCTCAACTGGTGTGGGAACTCACTTGCAATCCTCAAAGTCAAAATGCTCAAGTAGTTTTTCAACATACTTTGCTTGATGCATAACAATTCCTCCCTCAACGGATACAAATTGGATGCCAACATAGTAGCTCAAAAGACCAAGATAAGTGACATCAAAGTATGTTGCGAATCAGCCATAAGAATGTCAATTTTTGCATCACATGACCCACTCAAGAGTATGTCATCGACATAAAGAACAAGCACTATAAGATCGGCCCCATTTTTGCATACATAGAGTGTGCTTTTAATCGGACTACATGTGAAGCCAAGAGAAATCAAGTGCTTATGGATTTTGTCATACCATGCACATGGAGCTTGCTTGAGACCATACAAGGCTTTATGCAAACGACAAACCATATGCTCTTTCCCTTTCATAGCAAATCTAGGAGGTTGCTTCACATAAACCTCTTCTTGCAAATCACCATTCAAGAAGGCTGTTTTTATGTCCAATTGATGCACTTTCCAACCTCGATGGGCAGCCAATGCAACCACGATACGAATGCTATTCATGCGTGAAGTAGGTGCAAAATCCTCATAATCAATGCCATATTGTTGCGCATATCATTTGACAACCAATCTAGCTTTGTAGCGATCAATGCTACCATCAGATTTTCTCTTAATCTTATAAACCCACTTTGTACCAATGGCATTCTTTCCTTTTGGCAATTCACATAACTCGCAAGTACCATTCCTATGTATGGAATCCATTTCTGATTGCAAATCACTCATCCATTGTGGATCCTCACATGCATCTTCAAAAGAAAGTGGCTCTTCATTACATGTTGTAGCAATGAAGAATAATCCACAAAATTACTTGATGCATGGTGAGAGCTTGATCTTGTTCTACCAGGTAAAGGTGCACTCAATTTGTTGTCGTTCAAAGTTTGTTTCAGCCACTCTGGCATAGTTTGTGCACTCTTGATAGACATGCGTTCATTATGTAAACCATCTTCAATATGTACATCATGCGTGGGCTGAATTTCATGTTCATTTTCAGCCATATTTTGTCGCAAATGTTCAGCCATATGTGGCTGGAAATTTCCAGCAGTTTCGAGAATTTTTGGCTGAAAAATTTCAGCCATGTTTGGTTCAAAATTCTTCACATTTTCAACACTATTTTGCTGCAATTTCTCAGCCCTTTGAGCCTCAATTGGCTGGTCTACATGTCCATAGTCAAGCGCACCATTTTGGAACAAAGGCATGAGTGTATCGAACACATCTTGTGAGCTAATTGTTGGCTGTTTTTTGCATTCAAGTAGAGGGAAAACTGAATTTTCAGCAAATACCACATCTCGACTCACAATAATTGTGTTCATCAATGGATGGTACAAACGATATCCCTTACTTTCTGCACTATAATCAACAAATATACATTTCTTTGCCTTGTCATCAAGTTTGTGACATTGTTGTGATGGCACAAGAGCATATGCCAAATAACCAAACACACACATATGACTAGCCATATGCTTATGACCATTCCAAGCCTCATAAAGAGTGATGACTCTCAATGCTTTTGTAGGGCACTGATTCAACACATAGTTTGCACACATGACCGCTTCCATCCAAAACTTATCAGGAAAATGCTTTCCTTTAACCATACATCATGCCATTTCAAGTAGACTTCTATTTTTATGCTTGGCAACACCATTTTGCTAAGGTGTATATGGCACCGTACATTGGTGTGAAATACCTATTTCACAAAGAAAAGCATTAAACTCATGTGCCATGTATTCACCACCACGATCCGTGCATAGAGTCAAAAGCTTTTGTGAAGAAAAATTTTCAGCCATAGCTAAAAATGCTTTAAAGCAGGAAAATACCTCATTCTTTGCTTTCATAGGATACATCCATGTATGGCGAGTAGCATCATCAATGAAGGTAACAAAATATACATGCTTCCCAAAAGATGGAGTCTTGACGGGACCACATACATCACTATGAACAAGTTGCAATTTTCTTGTAGTGATTGTATGAATATCTTTTGGAAAAGAAGCACGATGCATTTTTCCAAGAATCCAACCTTCACATGCATGCTTTTCAATGGACTCAAGTGTATGCAAGCCAATAACCATGTCCTTTTGCATGTAAAGCAAACTATTGAAGTTTAACTGACCAAAACAAGCATGCCAAAGCTCCATTTCAGCCATGGAAGAAGTATGAGCAACTAAGGCATTCGAGGTAGCCCTCTTGTATGTATCCATGCGATACAAACCATTACATAATGTACCAGACATCACGATAACATCGCCATTGCTGAAATCATGAACCATACACTTATCATCAACAAAGTGTACATGAAGTCCAGTTTTGGCAATAAACGGAACTGAAATTGAGTTGTTCTTGATACCTGGCACATACAATGCATTTTTCAAGAGAATCACACCTCCATTTGTAGCCGTAAGCTCAATTTCCTCTACTCCAATGATAGGATAAGAGGCATTGTTTGCACACACCACATGTCCTCCTTTGGGTGCATCTTTCAAAGAGGCAAAAAATCTTTTGCATGATGTTATGTGCTTTGAAGCACCACTATCAAAGAACCAATCCAAATCAGCCTCACTCACAACCATACATTTAGAATGCAAAGAAGCATCATAATGAAATGTAACAACACATGCCCAAATATCTTGAGCCATGTTAGCTTCATCATTCTTTGTATTTGCTGAATTTTCAACAATGTCGGATTCCTTCTTCTTTTCATTGCAGTTAGCAAGCTTTCTACACTCATGAATAGTATGACTAGCCTTTCGGCAATATTTGCATCTCTTCTTCTTTTGCAGATCACTAGCATTAGAGGAATGAGTGGAAGAGGAAGCTTGAGGCTTTGTTTTTTATGAACCCAAAGCCGAACCATACTTGCTTTTCCCTTTTTGTGAGATAGCAAGTGCTTATGTTCCCTCAATCAAACCACTCCTATTCACTCTAGATTGCTCTTCTTGCAAAAGAAGAGACACAACCTCATCAAATGCATACATATTGGGATTTCCTTTTGCAACCAAACGGAGTGTAGTAGCAAAGCTTTAAAAAGATTCCGGCAATCCTTTCAACAATGTAGAAATGAGTGATGCATCCGGAATAATCTCATCTATGTTTGCCAATTGCTCTTTCAAGTCCTTGATGCGTATCACATGCACATCCACCGACTCATTTTTAGCCATACATACATCCTCAAGTTGCTTCCTCAAGTATGCAACACGTGCTTCATTGTGCACAGCATACAAAGAAGCAAGAGTGTCACATGCCTGTCTCCATGTAGAACATAACCGAATGTGTAGAACTATATGATGCTTCACTGAAAGCACAATCAAAGCATGAGCTTGAGTATCTTTCCCATCCCATCTAAGCTTCTCCTGTGTAGGTGGAGAAGGAGAAACCATTGTACTCGAAGAAGAAGCTCCTTCTGTGACAGTAGACTGTGAAGTAGAAGAACATGCGGGTCTTCGATCTACATCTGCCACTATGTTCCAAAGTTTTTTAGCAACAAGAACATGCTTCATCATGTAAGACCACATCGGATATTTGGTCCCATCAAGCTTATCGTCAGCTTGAAGCATGCCAGACAAGTCATTGCTGCCCGCCATTTCACAAAAGAACAAGAATGTGACAAAATCTTCACTTTGACGAAAGCTGAAATGAATGCTGAAATTTCAGCTCACAAACTGTCACTTTGATGGTGATTCTGACTGCACGAATGGCTTTGAAATGAGGTTAAAACCCCAGCACACCTAGTGGAAATGTTTCTTGGCTGCTGAAATTCACAGTTCTATGCTCCGAAGTCGATTTGCACTGTTAAAAGTGCACGTGCACCGTGACGTGAAAAACCGAAACTTGAGAAGGAGCTGAACGTGCTTTGATACCATTGTTGGGTGTGTGTAAAATTGCGAGAGACACACAAGAAGCACACACAAGGAGCACAAACGCACCAAGACACACGGAGAAGATGATGGCTGGAATAGCTCTCTCTATTGACGATGAACTGAAATGAAGTAAGAGCTGAATAATATCCCTAAGTATAAAGTACCACCACATATGAGAGTATCAAGTATGTGGTAACATGGGGAAAAAACCTCTAGCCAACACTAGAGTAAAAAGTGCCAATGTATAGGGAAAAGGTTCACATCAAAGCTACTCGAGGAACACATAAGTGTAACAATAGAATGGGAATCTCTATACTCCTTTTTCTTAGATGTTATATTAAACAATAATATCCTCTAGCCATGTTTCTTTTAATAATTGTCTCTTAAACATTAGGTTGCTTGGTCGAAAACAAAATAGCATAACTACTTCGATCATCTTGGCTATAAATTGCATCAAACTCTTGAATTGTCAAATCATTTTTATGATAACAATAGGATTGTAAAGAACAAGGATATGTATGATTTATGTTCTTGCATTAAAGACTTCTACATTGTTTTCGTATTCAATCTTCTCCATTCAATTCTAGATATGGTATGGAGGGATAATGGGAATCTTTATAGTTGTTTTTTTCTTAGATGTTCTATCAAACAAGGCTATCCTCTAGCCATATTTCTATTCATAATTATCGCTTACATATTTAGGTTGGTTAGTGGAAAAAAAGCATGGAATAACCATTTCGATCATCACGGATGTAAATTGTGTCAAACTCTTTAATTTTCAAACATTTTTTATGATATCATTAGGCTTGTAAAGAACATGCATACATATGAGTTCTATTCTTGCCTTAAAGACTTCTACATCAGTTTCATAACAACACTTAATTACAAGAACTTAGATCCATGTCACTTTTGTTTAGGATAGACACATGAATAAAAAGGATGCAAAAATATTCAAAGATTCTACCCTATCTAAGGAAAATAAGGATTACGGATTCTACACATTAGATGAATGGAAGAAAAATTGTTAGCCAAATAAATGATAAACGATTCATTGGGACTAATAGAGTTTTTGATCCAACTCACATGTAGATGCAACAATGTTTCTTCATTGGGTTCTCTATATGGAGACAACATTAATTACTTTCCCCATCAGAGTACAATTCTTAAAAAACATTTTATTTATTCGGTATACATGCAACAATATAAAAGAGCACATATGGAAATGAACTTTTGAGGTCAGCGAAAGAGAGTTTTATTTCCCATCTTGGGAATCACGTTGGTTGTACAAGGGAATACCTCAAAATATAAGAAAGAATTCATGAAAGGAACTAATGTCTAAAGATACAAGGGACACTAAAGTAGATCAATCTAGATTCAACTTGAAGACATTAGACAAATTCTTAGGATTCATAATAAAAATTATACTCTCATAGAAAATGTTGAATCCAAGTAGTGTTGGCGAGAACATTGATGCTTGTTAACTTCTTGTTACATTGTCCAAATAATGTTGAACTTGAAATGGAAGATAATGGTCTAATGTTAGTGTTCATATATTTAGGTAGTGATGTATGTGAACACACTAGGACCATCGGGGCACTTTTTTCCCTCTTTAAGAGGGTTTTTTTCCCCTGCTTGTATGTATGCCTATAGCCCTAATGGGTTACTTATCTTTGTACATTCTAGTGGTAATACATAAAGTATTGTGTGTTGTGCTCCAAACTTCTTCTTCTTCCTTGTGTTGTTCGCATGCTTCAGCAGACATCTAACTCCAACAATTGGTATTAGGGCAGGTCACTGCTTCATCTAGGGCGTCGTCGACACCCCTTCGGTCACAGTCTCATAATCACACGAAATTTAGTGAGCATAATCGGGGTGATTAGGAGATCAAAATTATTTTGCGCTATGGTGCCAAAATTGTGATCTGAGCTCGTTTTGGCCTCCAAATGCAGTATCATAGTGCTTATGCAGGCTATTTTTATCTTTTTGTGGCAAAGATATATACAGGTTTCAGTTCGCCACTATAAGCATCTCGAAGTCTGCTACAGGTTTAGGAGAACTCGTTAGGGTAATTTTGTTCAACTTTTTCATATACAGTCATTTTTCTGCATCAGGGTACTTTAGTCAATTGCCATGGTTGAAAGCATTGACGTATTCCGTATGTTGGCTATTGAGGATAAGTTGGATGGTACCAATTACCCATTGTGGTCTTATATGATGCGACATGTATTGGCTGCAAAAGGACTGTGGAACATTGTGCAGGGTGTTGAAAAACATCCTATTACACCTGCAAATATAGGTATTGAAGTTGATGCACATGGCATTGAAGATGTTGATATTCTTCATATTCCTATTTGTGATGTGGTTTCTATTGCACCTACTGCAAAGCAAATTTGTTGGGATGGTAGAGATGCTCAAGCACATGCATTGACAGCCTTGTCTATCAAATGTGCCATTATTCCTCACATTTGCTCCTCCAGAATAGCTAAGGATGCTTGGGATACACTTACCACATTGTACTAGGCTAGGAATGAGGCTCGTGTTACTTACCTTCAAAAATAATTGGAGAGTGAACATATGAACGAAGGTGATTCTATGGACAATTTTCTAACAAAGTTCAAACACATGAAGGAACACTTGATTTTTGCTAATTAAGTTATACCACATAGCTCACTTGTGCAAACCGTTCTGAATGGTCTTCCTGATTTATATCAGATTTTTGCTTCTACTCTTTGTTTGATGATGAAATGCAATCCAAATGCCTTGTCATTTCAGGAGCTAGTCTCTGTTCTATTGGAGGAAGATTAATCTAGGCAAAACAGGTCCATTATCCTTGTTGCATATCAAGCTTTCCTCGTTAGTCAGAAGGACAAATTTAAATGGAGCTCATCTACTAGTAAGCACAAATCTGCAAATGCTACTCATTTGAAGAAGAAAGACAAAGATGAGAAGAAATCAAAAAAGCATACATTCTTTTGTAAGTATTGTAAAGGAAATGATCATGTCATAAAGAACTGTCCAAAATTGGTTGCAGAAGAGACAAAGAAAAAAGAGGTTGGAATGGTTGTTGCAGAGGCCTCTACACCAAAAATAGAGTTTGCTAAGCTTGTGCAGAATGAAGAATGCGCATTTACTATTGTTTGCAGTTTTGACCCATCTTCTCATGAACAATGTATGTCTGTAGTAGACTCAAATATTTGGTTCTTTTATAGTGGGGCAACCAAACATATTACCTTGTAGCGCAGTTTCTTCACTTCACTCGAGCCTACCCCTACAGGGAATACTATCACATGTGCCAACAACTCCTCTTATCCTATCATGGGAGTTGGTAAGATCATTCACACTATTGTTGATGGTAGTTCTTTCACTTTCACGGATGCTTTATTTATGGGAGGGATCAAGAAAAATCTGTTATCAGTCATTAGGGGAAAAAATGAACCCTGCATGGGCCTTGTAAGGATCCCTAATTTTTAGGGATTAAGATTAGCAAAAAGAGGGTTAAAGGCTAGAAAAAATACCACTAGTGGTTTTGAGAATAAAATACTTTTTCTCAACTTTGTGCTCAGTCTAAATGGGCTCGTGGGCATTTTTTGCCCTTGGATATGATCACATCGATGGCCACAATTGTCTTCGGTTGCCTGTCACAAGACGACAAAAAACTTTCTAGAAAATGGGTAGTCGGATGCAATATTGTCCATTGGATGGTATGCTCACGGACGGCGATGATTGTGACTCAGTGTCTGTCAAAAGAAGACAAAATAGCAATCATTAAATGAGCTAAGGGAGGCTTTCGACTGGCAAAAGAAGACAAAAACTCTCACGTAGTTCCGTGGCGCAATTCAGTATGCTCCGTCCGATCGTTCAGTCATCTGATGGCTTAGAATCATTCGTGGGATTCTCTTAAAAGTAAGGCTTCACACCCATTAGATCAAGCAATGATCGAACGGATGCGATTGAAACTCGCCCAAACTTCAACGAAATCAATCCGGACCATTCTTTCTTGGGTCCATCTGACGGCAGAGACATAAAGGCGCCTTTTTTTTGAGTTTCAAGATACACCATTAGATCCTTGCTATATCCAACGGATAGAATTGCATGCCGACTTTTTTATAGGCCTATCAAACCACTTTTATAGAAGAACTCATGGTTTTTAGTCATTGATACCACCTTTGACCACAAAGAAACAAGGGAAGCCTATGCCTAGTCTAGGAGTAGACTGTGGCCACCACCCTCTTCTCATTGGTCCATCACTAATCACCTCTTAATCTAAAAGGCCCATTCAGGGTTCATTTTTTCCCCTAATGGTTTCTGCATTAGCCAAGATTGGCTTGGTTGTGAAATTTGTTGATGAAAGATGTACAATTCATGATCTATCAAATGGCAACATGATTATTGCTTCTGGAATTTTATGTCGTGGGTCGTATAACCTCATAGACTATGAAAAATCTATGAATGATCAACATGTGAAGTAGATGATTCTCAGGCTATGTCGGATGCAAAGCTTTTGCATGCACACTTTGGTCATCTGAATTTTGCTAGTTTTCTATGCCTCCAAAAATCTGAAATGATGTCCTCTTTGCCCAAACTTGAGGCACCTGGAAAACATGTCTGTGAAGGTTGTATTTTGGGAAAAAGCATGAATGGGTATATCCACTCAAAGCAAAGTCCAAAGTGTTCATGTGCTTCAAACAGTTTTTGGTTTTGGCTAAAAATATGTCAACATGCAAAATGGGCACCCTCCATTCTGATAGAGGGGGGAATATATGTCTTCTGTGGGATAAAACATCAGTGTATAGTGCCATATACACCTCAATAGAATGGAGTTGCTAAACGGAAGAAGAGGTCGCTCATGGAGATGGTGAGGTATATGGTCAAGAGTCATGCTTTACCACATAGTTTTGGGCTTGAGACTATCATGTGTGCAGCATATGTACTTAACAGGTGTCCCACTAAAGCACTGCATTCTATCACTCCATATGAGGCTTTCCATGGTCGCAAGCCATATGTTACTCATCTGCATGTTTTTGGTTGTCTTCCATATGCATTAGTGCCTGAACAACATAGCAGGAAATTGGATGCTGAAGTAGTAAAATGTATTATTATTGGGTACAGTTCTGAAAGCAAAGGCTATCATCTGTATCATCCACTGACTAAACACATTTTGGTTAGCCGTGATGTTGTTTTTGTGGAAGATGATATTCAGCCTTCACTTTTGTGTACGAAGGAGACATTTGTTAGCTCCAAAGACATATATGATACTTTGTTGCCTCTTTTTAAAGGTAGACAGTCTAGTGCTAGTCCTATTGAGGAAACTTCTTAGCCTTTACAAGTTTCATGTGATGATGCAGATCATTCCATTTCTGATGCAAATTTTCATGATGCACTTGTTGATGAGAGAGCTGATATTGAGGAGGCAAAAGCTATGCCAAAATGGCTAGTGCAAACTTTACGTGACAGCAAATTAGATGCACCTCTATCATATCGTACTTGTTCAGGCTCTCATAGTGCCTTTTTTGCATCAGTTTGCTATGCTATGACTGCCTCTAGTCTCTGTGATGAGACTGCATTTGTTTCATTTGATGAAGCACAAAATTTTGAACATAGGATGGCTACAATGCATGATGCTATCATGAAAATTGGTACATGGCCTTTATGTGACTTGCCTCTTGGCAAGAAGGCCATTGGCACTAAGTGGCTATACAAGCTGAAGCGTAAACCTGATGGAACAGTTGACAGTTATAAGGCTAGGCTTGTTGCAAACGGTTATGCACAGGAAAGAGGCATTGATTTTGATGAAAACTTTGCACCTACATGTCGAATGAATATTGTTCATAGCATTTGTGCACTTGCAGCTCATCATGGTTGGAATGTACATCAGTTGGACATTAAAACAATATTTCTGAATGGTGGCTTGCATGAAGTGTATGTTTTTCAGCCCCGTGGCTTTGTGCAGAAAGGGCATGAAAACCATGTGTGTAGGTTAAGGAAGGCATTATATGGTTTCAAGCAAGCACCACATGCTTGGTATGAAAAGATACATATCTATCTGATTGCACATGGTTTTGAGAACAATCCAATTGAAAGCACCTTATATGTTAAGCGTGATATTGGTGTACTTCTGATCATTGTTGTGTATGGTGATGACATGCTACTCACTAGTTCTTATGAGAAACATATTGCTGATTGAAAGGCTGATTTGCATGCCTCATTTGAGATGTCGATTTGGGGCATTTGCATCATTATTTGGGCATTTAGTCTAGGCAAGTTGATGGCAGAATAGTTTTGTGTCAAATGAAATATATTGACATATTGTTGCAGCATTTTGGCCTTGAAGACGGTAAACATATTGCCACTCCTATGGAGACAGATTTACGATTGATTCTTCATAATGCTGGAGATGCATTTGATGTTGTTCTCTATCAGCAAGTTGTTGGATGCTTGATTTACTTATGCATTACTCGGCCAGATATTCAGTTTGTTGTCTCATAGTTGAGTAGATTTATGCATTGCCTAGGCGTCAAGCATTGGTAGGTGGTTAAGCGCATCTTTTGCTACTTGAGTGGTACCTGGCTACTTGGGTTGTTTTGTCCCAAGGGGGAATCACTACCGCCAGATTTTCATGCTTTTTCTGACTCTGACTAGACTGGTTGCTATGACACTCGTGTGTCCACTAGTGGTTTTTGCTTCATGCTTGGTAGCTCATGCATATCTTAGCTGAGCAAAAAGCAGCCTACTGTGGCCATTTCTAGTTGTGAGGATGAGTATAGGGTAGCTTTCACAACGAATGTTGAGTGTGTGTGGCTCAGACACCTTATGGCCGATTTCAGTGTTGGTCAGTCTTCTACCACCACCATCTTCATTGATAGTCAGAGCGCATTGGAAGTTGCGAGGAACCATGTGTTCCATGCTTGCACTAAGCACATTGAGGTGCATTATCATTCTGTCTGGGAGAGGTTCTCTGTTGGAGAGAGTAGCTTGGCATATGTACCCACGTAGGAGAACATTGCAGACCTTTTCATGAAGCCTTTGCCTAGGGAGAAGTTTGAAGCTTTCTACAAAGCTTTGGGCTTACTTCCTTTTGTGGATTGATTCCACATAGCTTGAACTTCCTTATACATGAGTGCCAGCTCCTTGTTCACTGCATAATGCCCAGGGGGGATTTGTTGATATATTTAGGTAGTGATGTGTGTGAACACACTAGGACCGTTGGGGCACTTTTTCCCTCTTTAGGAGGCTTTTTTCCCCAGCTTGTATATGTGCATATAGCCCTAACAAGTTACTTATCTTTGTACATTCTAATGGTTATACATACAGTATTGTGTGTTGTGCTCCAAGCTTCTTCTTCTTCCTTGTGCGATTTACGTGCTTTCGCAGACGTCTAACTCCGATAGCTAGCTAGAAATTCAATTTTTGGAGGAGACTTCCTAATTGAAGAAAAGAAATTGATTCTTCTATGGTAAGAAATTACCATAGGATAATGACCAATCCTTAGATTTTTGGAATCATTACTCGAGTTTTTTTTGTTTAGGCAATGTCAAAGAAAAGCAAAGGGATCCTAATACTTTTTTTACCTTCTCCCATAAAGTTTCATACAATGGAATGCCATACCAAGCATTCTCTAGCTTGATAAGAGGATTTGGGGCCAGAAACATATCTAGAAGAGATAGTGGGGGCTCAACACCATTATGAAATTTCCATCAAAGGGAGGGATATTGAGAAGTTTTGGAAGAATGTGAATGTGGAATTTTCATGTGAGATCCCTTACCTTCTCTATGGGAGTTGAAAAGAATCCAAGAAATTCTCATGCATCAATTTATTGGAGTGATAAGCAGCTGCTCTTAAATTGTTAGTATGATTGATTTAGCCATTGTATTGTGGCAATAAATCAAATATAAAGTAGGTTTGAAGTTCAAGGATTGTACTCGTGTTATCGTAAATGTTTTTGCCAAAGATTAAATGGCTATTGGACACTCTTTGCATATATCCTTTGGATAGAACATATATTCATTTATTTAGCCAGAAGGACGTATTTGGATTGCCCATTGTGAAACTTACTATATGTGTGCTCCGAATTTTGTAGTTTCTATCTCATTTTCTATGTGTTTTCTATATAGGTTGAATAATTTGTTTGGATCCAAAAAGTTGACACCATCATGATTATTTCTTGTAATTTTTATTAAAATATTTCTCATACACATAAATCACACAACCATACACATTTCTAATGTATTATGGAATGAAACTTATGAACATTATGCCTCTACCAAGCCAGACTAAGATGGAAACAAGGCATGAACCTTAGCACTTTTGTTATTCATAGTCATCAAAGTCATTATTACCATTGTTGTTTCTATATGAGTGCTCTTGAGACATTAAGCTCAACACATGAGGCTTCAAAATTATATTTAATTTTTTTTTCCATATCTTCACCATATGTGATGGATATCTACATATGTTTCAAAGATATCTTAGTAGTGGTTCATAGACATATATTATCTTCTTGGAGTGCTGGAACACTTATCTTTCCAATTCACTTATTATTTTTTTCTAGGATTTTTCTTTTAAGATTCTTTTTTATATTGAACCATCTTGCTATGTTATATTAAGATCATTCTTGTACCTTTTCGATTGTTGAAGAAGAAGTAGAAGATTTTTTTCCCTAACATTGCAGCCTTGTTTGGGACACCTACCATGGGGCTTGAAGATAAAACAATTCAAATTGAAAAACTACAAATTTTGTTTTGTATGTTCTCTACAAAGTATATATCAAAAATATCAACAGATTTTGTATATTGTTGACACATAGGAATTGATTTTTCTAAGTGTGGACCTTCTTATCACATATTGTGATAAAGTTAAGGCAAAGATATTACTTATTGTGCTTTTGTAAATATGAAGAACTCTATACAAATGACAAATGATGATGAAGTGTGTTAGCTTGTGAGTGATTAGTTGGAAAAATGTCACTTCCATGCTTGGAGATTAAGGATAACAAACTTTTTTATTGGAGAAATTTGGAAGTACATCAAAGGAGACCATGAAGATTGCTTAGGATTACCAAAAAAAAAATCAAAATGCAAAAAAATTAAATACATGTGAAGATTGGAATACAGAAGTGCAAAATATGATGTATCAATTATCTATGAGTATACAATATAGCATGATCAAGCATACATGGGATGCAAGAATTCCAAAGGAAGCATAGAACATCTTGGTCAAATTCTATGAGACCAATTTGAAAGCACAAGAGATACAATTAGAGAATGAGTTATGTATATCAGAGAAGAAGAACATATTCGCAAGTGATACACTTTAAAATTCAAGAGCATGTTTGAATCATTTGCATCTATTGGTGTCATTATAGGTGATGAGGATAAGGTAGAATTTTACCTTTGCGGTCAAATTCTTGCATTCAAATAGCTCATGAATTCTACTAAAACCATAAAGAACATTCTAAAATATTTTGTTGTATTTTCCATGTCAATAATCAAAGACAAAAACCTTGGTGAAGACTCTACTTCCCAAGGAGAAACTAGCTTTGACTAAGTATTTTACTATGGGAGATGAAGAATTCAATGTAGATGCTCTGAGATCATACAAGGTATCAATAAGCAAAACCAAGGACAACAACAACAAAAAAGCATAAGTAGTAGCTAAAAATCTTTAGGTAGGAAGAGCCAAAGAGCTTACATGAATTTATTTAAAGGAATGATTCTAGTAACGATAACTAAGGAATGTGGAATTTTGGTGAACCAAGTCAATTTGAACGTGACTACAAATGAAAAAAATCAAAATAGTAGAATATAATAAAAGAAATATGCAAATAAGGTGCAATAGCATTATGATAAGTATAACATGTGCTCATGTCAAGTTTAGGTAATAATGTTTGGTATGTTGCTTTATATGCCTCAAACCATATAAAAAATCATGACGAGTGGTTTACATACATGTGAAAACACTATGTTACATGCCCCTAATATAACCAAGAATGTAGTTTTTTGTTTGATATATAATTGACTAGGGATTGCATGTCAAATTAAACGTATATGTCCTTTATCAGGAAGAATATAAGAAGAACAAAAGACCATAACGAAACAAAGTAGGTAGGATGTTGACCTCAAGTATAGACGTTCTTGAATTGAACCCAACCAGGTTACATAGGGTGAATGTGTTATCTTAGACATAGAAATTTGACATGAAAAGATTGGACAGATGAGCTTACAAAGGTTCAAATTGATGTCGAGAAAGAAGGTTCTTACTACATTGCCCACGAATTTACAACATGCTAGAGATGTATGATGTTTGAGGTATTGCCAATTTTATTTCTATGGGAAGCAACAATTTTTTTTATTGATGACCGTACACAAAAAAACAGGGGTTTTTTTCTTGAAGGAGAGAAGTAATATGTTCAATCACTTTTGACATTTCAAGGCTATTGTGGAAAAGTAGAAAAGAATGTATACTTAGTGGATAAAAATATAAAAAATAAATCAATAATTTTTTGAAGAACCATGTGATCTGAAGTCACTTTTTATGAAGGCATACACCACAACAACTTGGTGTTATTGAACAAGAAAAAACATAGCATAAATAACTAGATCAAGGATATGATAAGAAAGTAGACAAGAATGCATATTCAAAGATTGAGACATGAGTAGATGAGAGAAAGTGTAGAATGTTAGCAAGGTAAGTGATCACTCTGAGTGTGTGCCTAACAGAGTCCAAGTATTAATTTTTGAGGAATCATGTGATCAGAAGTCACTTTTATGAAGGCATACACCACAACAACTTGGTGTTGTTGAACAAGAAAGAACATAGTAGAAATAACTAGATCAAGGCTATGATGAGTAAGTAGACAAGAATGCATATTCAAAGATTGAGACATGTAAACAAACATGTGTGACGAGAGAAAATGTAGAATGTTAGCAAGGTAAGTGATCACTTTGAGTGTATGCCTAGCAAAGTCCAAGTATGTGCCTAGTAGAGTCCGAGTATGTGCCCGATAAAGTTGGTTGCCCCTGAATGTCTCAACAATTAGTCAATTGTCCTAAGTATGTTTCAAGCAAATTGGTTGCCCTACCATAGCTAGTTGTTCAAGCAAATTTGAAGACAGTAGAGACATATGATTGGAGGAGGACAAACATGTGGTTGGTCGTCCAAATTGGAGAAGGGAAGAGACATGGAGTTAGCCACATATTGGAGGGTAAAGATGTGTGGTTCATCAACCAACTTGGAGAAGGGGAAAGACATGAATTTAATCGCCCAAATTCAAGAAGGTTAGAGTCATGAAAGTGGTCACCCGAATTCGAGGAGGGCAAACTCATGAAATTGATTGCTCAAATTGGAGGGCTTAGCTGAAGTTATGGCTGCCCGTATCTACTTTGTTGACAAGATTTGGTCACCATGCATGCTACAAAGAGATGGTCACCCTATGTGTACCTTCAACCAGGAGGTTGATTGCCCTATGCGCCAAGTAAGGATGTTGGTCTACACCATGAGCAAAAGAAGAGGTGATAATAGGTACATCAAAGAGAAAGGTTGGTCATCAGAGATAAAGGTGGGTTTCCATCAAGTCACCATGAGATTGGTCGCCCAAGATTCTCAGAGGTGATGATCACCCTTGTCATAAGTCAAGACTAAGTTGGTCTCCCCTTGTCACAGGTCAAGAGTAAGTTGGTCATTCTAGGTCACACTTCAAAGCTGAAGTTAGTCATCCATGCCATGGCTCAAGGTTGAAGATAGGTCACCCATGTCATACACACCAGCAAAAGAGGATGGTCACTTGATCAAATCCAAGCCAAACGGCATGTGCATACAACGTCAAGACGATAGAATGTAAGAAGAGAAATGTGGGTAATAGGTTGGTGGGCAAGTGACCCCACTTGGGCAGGTAGTAATTTGGCAATGGGCAATTACCTGTCACTACTTGGCAACCACCCTGGGGGTCCTTGACACTATCCCATCACTTTGTGGTGTGTAGGTCAATGATAGAGTTGCTCCCCTCCATGCAATCTCATGTACATATACGACCATGCAAAGGCCTCCCATGGTCTATACAAATAAGAGTCCAACCTCATTTTGGGCATAAGAAAAGAACTATAATTGTATATCTTTTGGGATCTCTTGTCGTCTAAGAGTTCTAGGAGGTTCTATAAGATCGAGGAGTAGTATTCTGAGAATTCTAGCAAGCCATTAGTTGTGTGTTGATGCTTTCTTGTGTAACCTTGTCGAGAGAGAAGTCCCTCCTGCTAGTGGCAAAAGTCCAAGTGGGTGACTAATAGTAGGTAGCCCTCTCTCACGACGGGCAAGTGAAGCTCTAGTTTGTGGTCTAAACTTATATCACATGATGTATACCAATCCGTGCAATCTTCTTGGTTAGTCCTTCATTGTTTAGTTCATTGTGTATCACTCTTGGCATTTAGATTGTCTACTATTTGTGTATTGCATTGGTTACCATTGAATTTCAAAATCCTTTGTACTAATCTTGTAGGTAATTTGTAATGTCTACAATGTTATGTGAAAGTAGTTGTCAATGTCTTGATTGACTGTTTTATTTTGATTACCAATTGTGCATTGTTCCTACTTGGAAAATATATATCAGCTTCACGCTAAAGAACACAACATTGTTCTTTTAAGATGGTCATTTATATTCTACCATTTCTTTTAAATTTGGTCTATTTTCATTTGTCAATAGGCACATTGCGTGTTACAGAGTACGCTTTTCCAAGGAGTGTCTCTCTAAAGCAGCCATATTGTAGTAGAAGGGGTGCTCCCAAGACCAAGTGGGACATTTGATGTCTCCCCAAGTGTGCAAAAGAATTGGAGATTCTTAGCGTGGGTGTGACAGCCAACAAGTTGTTGGTTGAATGCTTGATTAAGGCATGGACAAACGAACAAGAGTGGAATGATTACTTACTACATCCATAGACTTAACAAAAATGTAGCTTTCATCGTAAATTGAACCATAAATGGTGCACTCAATGGTTTTGGATCATATGAAGATGAAATTTTAATTCCTTGGGCACCCCTCTTATAGATATGATGAAGGCAATCCTTCTCTAACAAACTCTTCTTAGAGGCATACACTTCTTTAACACATGTCCTAAGGGTAAAAAGGATTGGTGCTATGTTCAAAGGATACTCCATTCATGTACCAAGATATCATGGCAACAAGAGCGCTTGGGTGTGACAATGGGATGTTCAACAATCTTTTTGAATACTATCAAAGAGAAGGCTATGTGAAAGATCTCTAAGGAGAAAGGTGCAATCAGTTTTGACAATTCCCCCAAGGATTCTTCCATTGAGAGATTCGTGACCCATCTCTGGAAGAGAATCAAGAACTACCAACGTCCTCCCTTTTCAACACTATGGTATTAATTCTTCAAGGGAATGAGTTAAAAGATAAACAAATCCCTCATGAAGGGGATGCTAAGTTCATCAAAGTGCTTTGCATCTCCTCTTAAACTTTCTAGTAATCTTCCTATTCTTAATTGATCTCAAGGTTTTCGCCCTTTTTTAGTTACCTTATCAATCGGCACTCCTCATAAAAAAGATTTGAGATGTTGATAGATAAACTATGCTTCATAGTATGAGTATTCTCTTAACTCCAAGACTTCCAAATACATAGTACGAGTCTTCTCTTAACTCCAAGACTTCCAATACACATCTACTTTGCCTCATTACAACATTATATATCGTGCAATCAAATTTTCATATTTCTCTTCTCCTTTTCCCTTATCCTAGGCATCTCTATTTTATTTCTTATTAGCTCTTCAATACCTCTCTACTCTTGCCCAAAATCTTGTTGATGACTCCTATCCTAAAGACACCCCTCGAATGTTGTCTTATCTCTCTACAAACATGAGTGATGTTCAATGAGGAAGGGTTTGCCAAGAACTGGGCAGCCTTAGACCTCATACCTGTCAATCTAAACTCTACTCTAATTGGAAAATGATATAATAGAGCAATGCTCTTGCAATTTAAACCTTTGTATCATTGAAATTCCACATCATGTTTATGGATGCATGGCATTTGTCCAATCTAGTAGTGAAAAGGCTAAAACTTCTTCCAACTTTGACCAAGGTGGTGACTTCACTTCACATCGAAGATGGTTGAAGCTTCATAAGGTCTTAGTCACCGTTTTCTTCAAATCGATGTGCTTGCCTTTCATTTCCCATTTGTTATCCAAGTTTTCTAACGACAACCATCATAAAGGGCATGCCCTCCAAAGAATTCCAACACTCTTTTCTTCCTAAGGAAGAATTCTGGGCATATATGAGGCAAGGGTGAGGGGAAGGTCCCCTGGATTCCATTTCCTGTCCAGTTATTTTTTCGATCTCTTAAGCAAGAATGCATGAATACATTTCATCGATCCTCTTCTAAAAGTTTTAAGCTTTGATCATTCTCAGATACACATTTCTTTAGAAGGCACACTTCTCTTTACCTGATATTTTCAAAAAATTGATTTTAAGGTATAAGCAATTGCTCACATCATTAACCCTAAATCCATCTCCAATTTGGAGTGCTGCTGCTTGGGCTTTTGTATCTCCTTATCAGCTAGCTCCTCGGATTCTAATATATTTTTTTCTTCTTTTCTTTATTTATCAAAAGCAATGACATATTCAGTGTCTTTCACTGCAATTAAAAAAAATATCAACACCTCTTTCTTAAAAGGTTGTCCCGTAATCATATCCATTAAGTCATCTTCCAGAGGCCACCTTTCTTCTATCATTGGTGCTAGGGCTGCCTCTACACCTATCTCACAGACTGCAATGCAATGCAATCCATTGATTTCCTATTAAGTTATGTTAAGAACACCCCACAAGCTTTCAAAATCACTTACATTTAAACTAAATGCAAACTCATACTGGCCTTTATGGCCCGTATTACTTTGCATAGTGTTCTAGTTTGCAACCATCTGTTCCTTATCTGGAGCTGCTGCTTTTCTAAGAGTCTGAATTTTCTTGCCAGCTACCTCAGAGCCTTTGAGTGCTCTACTCAGTACATCCTGGAGTGATGTGCCCAGTACTACTCCAATGAACAAGATCAGTGCTGTTCAGTACCATCATTGTTCCTACCAGTTCAACCATTCATCCTTAATATTATGATGTTGGCATGCTACACTTCCCTCATTCCCAGATGAGTAGGGTTGCAATCCACGCATTATATGCAACATGCTAACCATGGTATGAACACAACTAAAACCAACGTAATGGTCATGTCCTAGCACTACACCCTGCTCGAACCCAAACGAGTACGGTTATTCTATCCATCAAATAAATGTGCACAACATGCTAACAATTTATTGAGCTTTACTAACTTCAACCAGCCACTCTGCTTCTAGACAAAGATCATTGTCATTTCATTCTCACTCAAGTGAAACAGATACCATGTTAAACGAGATGGTTGAATGACAGCAGTGAATATGCATCATGAAAGTCGAAACTTTCCACAGTTGTTAGGCTTCATACTTGAAAGGAGGTTGATTTCAGTGAATCACTCCAAGATCCTCATCAAAATCCCAACCATCTGACTGCTGATCGAACTTTGCAGCAAAGAAAACACCAAGGGCTCCTTGGTGACAAAATATTGTACTATAGTATTGAATGGTAAGGTGAGACCTTCAAACAGAAAAAAGTAAGCTCTACCAATTACATGAAGCAAAGAGGCCACATCCATTATGCTGTACATATGAGACTCTTGGTACCAACTTTAATATGCCAACTGAGTCATCGGTGTTGAATGGAGGTGTATAACAAGGCATCGGTACATGCTGCAATTAACAGAACTCTTCCTCATCACCTGGCCAGAAGGAAATGTGTGTGTGTGTGTGTGTGTGTGTGTGTGTGTGTGTGTGTGTGTGTGTGTGTGTGTGTGTGTGTGTGTGTGTGTGTGTGTGTGTGTGTGTGTGTGTGTGTGTGTGTGTGTGTGTGTGCGCGCATGCGTGCGTGCGTGCATGCGTGCGTGCGTGCGTGCGTGCGTGCGTGTGTGTGTGTGTGTGTGTGTGTGTACATGCACACGCACATGCATGCATGTGTTCAGTAGAGGGAGAGAGATGGATATTTAAAATATGTAGTGCATGCACTACATCCATTTGACTGCACAAGTCATGGAAAATATAAAGCTGACACCACTCCTGTTGTTAAGTTGAATGTATGTAGAAGCAAAACTGGCAAAATTTTAAATGTATATTTGATGCAGATACAATCTTACATCGACTCCACTTCACAACCAATATCTAGTAGAATGAGCCCCAACTTGTTTGAACCAAGTGCTTTCAAGCTCACCTGACTTTTTTGCAAAATTCTCATCTCATACTCAGAAAACAAATATCATGATTATATCATATATGGGCTAAAGCAAAAATCTGTCATCTACTTTCACAGGAACCTGATCTTCCCACAAAAGAAGTAAAACCTTGTAGAAACATATATCAAAATACTGAATTTTCACTAGAGCATTCATGTAAGACTCATGACCAGCTGTAGAAAGGTAAAGCATTACAAAAGCAGTTTCAAGAATTTGATTCATTTGCTTCTGACTTTTTTGCCTTTGTTTCTAGCTGTTTGGCCTTTTTGGGCATTGAATGTCTCATTACAATAGGAGGGCGAAGAGCCTTGTGCTCTGCCTCCCTCTTCAAGCGATCTAAATACATTTCCTCGGTCTCTACTGCTAGATGTCGTTTCACCTGTAAAGAAAAACAATCCATTCAATCCTTGGTGCTAGAATTGTCTTTTTTGTCCGTGCAACTATTTCATTTTAATGTCTTTTCCGTTATCTCTCTTGAGTAGACAATGGATTCCCTTCCTGAGCTTCATCGTTTTTTCCCCCTCACCCTTGTGGAAAAACCCTTTCAATATAAAATTTTCAATTTGTTAAAAATATAGATATATAATTAATAATACTGAGAATAACAGAACAAACAACTACTTAAAACAACAATAACAACATGGGTCTGATCAACCGTGCAGAAAAAAACTAAAAAGATCCGTAAGGTCACTTCCTTAATGTGTGCACGTTGAAACAGTTGAAACATAAGAAATAATGGTCCAAACTTGAAATTCTGAATGAAGTCAATAAGTTCCCCTGTGCAAATAAATTTGAGTCTCAAACTCCATCACAGTTCCTAAGAGTGAATCCAAATGGCTCTATAGTGATAACAAGTGCTCATTGTAAACAAACAACACTTTGACAATGGTTCAAGGTTCAAAACAAAGAACATGCATAGAGCAATCCTTACATATATCAAGGAATGTTGAGGTATATGATAGCTAGAAAGTGGTTCTTTACATAGATATGTTGATCTTATCCATGTTTTAAGAAAATTCCTAATGTTGAAAATCAACATATGCAATGAGACGGCCAAACACAAGTTAACATACTATCTAAATTTCTATTTACATAAATGGAAGAAAGAAACCAAAATACCTTGGATAAACAAAAAAATATATTCAACAAGCATGCATGTCTAACATAGTGGTTAACAACGGGATGGAAACATCGTAGGCAACAGGTTGCTAACGTGTTAGCAACAGATTCAAGTTGCAATAAATACATAGTACATACATACATATATACATAGTACATACATACATAGATACATGCATAGATTATATTATATTACATACACAGTAGTAAATATATACTTCATACATACGTCATACATACATTTTTTCGTACATATATACATAGAATATACATATTACATATATACACAACACATAGATTGATACATACATACATGCATATATACTGTGTACATAGTAGGTACATACTACAAACATACAAACATATACATTAGATACATATATAAGTAAATACACATGTCTTCCAATAAACATAGAGCATAGTAGTCCTTGTCTGAAGGACGAGTTGATTGGTCCGGTGACGTCCGATTAGTCCTGTTCAATTGTTTAGTCCGAGTCGTCTGATGTGTTCAGTCAAAAATCATCCAATGTGTTTAACCGAAGTCGTCCGAATGGGGTCGATAACATTTTGATGGCTTATTTTCTTTATGTTTGAAGTATGAAACTTGGATGAAATAGGAATTCCAGAGAGCATCTCATTTAAAAGAGTTTGGATGGAAATGATTCATGAAAGCATGGAATCTTATATGATATATGATATTATATATTTCATGAGAAATTCAGCGTTTTGTTTTTTGTACCTCTTTGAACAATCTTACTAATTAGTAATAACATAGTCTATGCATTATTATTATTATTATTATGATGATAATAATAATAGTTATTATTATTATTATAATTATATTATTATTATTATTATTATTATTATTATTATAAAGAGAGAGAGAGCGAGAGAGACTTTAAGTAGTGCATAGTTATTATTAAATAATATTGGAAATCAAAATTTGGCTCATGAGTTCCTCGTTTGTATTATGTATCTATGCATTATTTTTATGGTCATGTTTTGAGGCAACATTGTTTTGTAACAGCAGTTGCCTCATTAAAAACAACATCCCGATTGCGTATGACCCTTTGCAGCTGAGGTAACCATATTCTATAACCCATTTCACCTTCTTCACCATATCCCATGAAGAAGCCGTTAATGGATTTGGCATCAAGTTTACTCCTAAACTCAGGTCTTATGTGTACAAAAGCTTCATAGCCAAATACGCGTAAGTGATCATATGAAGCAGGTTTGCCAGACCAAACCTCTTCCGGGATGTCATCTTTCAAGGACGTGTAAGGGGATAAACTCCATATATGTACGGAAGTTTTAAGAGCCTCTCCCCAAAAACCATGAGGGAGATTAGCATGCATCTCACCCTCTCACAAACAGTCCAATTATACCTTCAAACCACACCATAGTGGAAAGCAACGTTTTCGCAACGGCAACGGCAACGGCAACAGGTTAGCAACGGGTTAGCAACGAGGGCAACGTCTGAACCTATGAGTTGCGATAAAGTTATTTATTTTTCAATTTTTTTATATCTATTTTTCACATATTTTGGGTCCTATGATATGTAATAAGGTGGGATATGACTATATATACCATAAAATACTTATTACAATATAAGATATATCATAAATAATAGAGATTATCAATCTAACTTGAAAGTTGGTCGTGACTCGTGATTATATCATAACCCTCCACACAGCCTTAAGATTATATCATATACAATTATCTCAAATACATCATCATTATATCAAAATTCAAATACAATCATAACATCAATAATCATAACATCATCATCTAGATTCTAGATTCTAACAACATAATGATCATAACACTTAACTTTCAAGTTTCTAGTTTCTAAGTTCTAACTTCTAACTTTTAACAAATTACAATAAACATCATGATTTATAACATAAATGATAAGACCTGGCATCATACATGTCACATGATCATATCATCGTTCATACATCAAAATAAAACAATAGAGATCACTATGACAAATGATAAATCATAAATCATATGAATCATGACGCATGGCATAAATCATAAGTGGCAAATGATACATATCATGAAATACCAAATGTACATATCATGAAATACCAAATGTCAAACATGAAATGTCAAAGCCTCAAATGTCAATAATCAAACTTTGTCACTCTGACATGGTGTCAGATGACAAATCATCACTCTCATCATCATCATCATCATCATCATCATCATCATCATCATCATCATCCCTAGTAGTAGTGGTATGTGGTCGGCTACTAGTGGATGCATCACCACTACCACTAGGTCCTCTGCGGCTCCGAGATGATCTGGTATCATGTTGAGGTAAGGTCAACTCATGGTACAGCATAGTATATAAGTCTAGATCCTCTGGAGGAATATCTGGAATATCTCTGACTTTCTCTATATCTACTCTGTCCACGTTGACCTCCCTCACATCTCCTGTATGTCCTCCGCTCTCCAAGAGACGCAAGTTGCAGTGGCAATAAACTAGCCGCTCCAACTGCGCTGTAGATAATTTGTTCCTCTTCTTTGTATGGAAGAGGGCCCATGTGCTCCAATTCCTTTCACAAGGACTTACGCTGCAGTCCTGTGAAAGGATACGAATAGCTAACTCTCTCTGCATTACAACATAATTCAAAAAATAATTAGTACATAAATCATAATACATATTTATCACATGTCACACAGTACACTAAAGACTTTTGACTTAGTACTTACCAACTGAGGAGCACTAGCACCATACATCTCCCACCATGATACTGGCCGCAACTGAGCAGATCTCAAACAAGCCGTATCCTTTCCAAAATGGCCACCACCATTTTGGAATACCAAGAGCTGTCTCTCCAACTGAAGTCGCAACTCTACATCAGCTGGATAAAGCCTATATACATATGTGTTCCATGCACTCAAGAGCTCCTCATCCATGATGGCCTGCTGAGATCTCCATAAGGGATGCAATAAGTGTGCCATCCCATGGATCGGGCGATGAAACCAATCCCATCGATCCCTCCACACAGCCTTAAGCTGCTCAATCCTATAAACAAAGAAATTATAAATTTTAGAGACTAATTTTTAAGATAATAAGAATTTTAAGTGTCCAAAATTCAAAGTAAGAAGTAATAACTTAATAAATACCTGTCCAATGTCAAATGTGGGCAACATGAAAGGGACTCGCCAACTCAATCCATGAACTCATAGACGAGTCCCAATGTACTCCCCTCCATATCAACGATGCGAAGGACAGAATATAATGGATGTATGGCACGCACAAGTGCCTCTACATCCCTCCAAAATGAATCCGACAAGCATGTAATCCGTACAAAATCTGCTCTCGGAGTAGTGTGTCCATCCCAGGCAGTCCACTCTGTAGACACAACTGTCTGCATCAAAGCCTGCCGCACCCGAAGTAGTCTCTCCATCACTATGCACATGTAAGCAAATCTGGTCTTCGCAGGCTTTAGGATATCCAACTCACTGTATGATCTGAAAATAGCTAATAGTTTTGGTCTCTTTGTGAACAAAGAGACCACCTTATGGCAGGTGGAAAAAATAGAATGAATCCAAGGGATCTTTCCAAGATCCTCTATCAAAAGATCAATGCTATGTGCGGCACATGGGGTCCACACAATGGAGGGAAACTCTGCCTCTAACAATCTACCCATGGCCACACAATTACTTCCATTGTCGGTAATGACTTGCACAACATTCTTTTGACCGACATCCATAATAGCCTGGCGGATATGACCATATATAAACTGACCTGTGACACAAAAATTACACCAAATCAGCCATGTACATAGTACATAGTACATACTACATACATAATACATATATATAGCATATGCAAAATTCAAATGCGTATCTTAAAATTAAAACTTGAAATTTCACCTATACATACCTGTCACTGTAAGTCCAGCCTCTGATGCATCGATGCCGCGAAGGAACATAGTGCCTTTGCAACAATGCACTAGTATGTTATATACATTCCTTTTCCTGATGTCTGTCCATCCATCGCACATAATAGTGCATCCATACTTCTCCCATGTGCCCATCATCGGCTCTAACTGCTTCTCCACTATATCTTTTGTTTTGCGTAGCTCACTAGTCCTCAACTCCTCATATGAAGGACCGCTCCATCGATATCCTAATGTGCTCACTAACTCCATGGCTTCCTTCCATGCGGGTGTGCGTGCAACATTAAAAGAGAGGCCACACTGTATGAAAAGCTTCATTATACCTTGTTTGGCCTCAAGCTCCCGCTGCCTCTGAAAACCCGCACGTACGGATGCCGAAGAAAGTGATCCTCTAGGTGCCTTCACCGGTGGCTGAGTGTCACCCTCAAGATCGACGGTATCATGTACATGCTCATCATTCCCTCCACTAGAGGATCCCATATGCTGGAGCATCGTGTGGAGGAGGATAACTAGAGCTAATAGAGGTGGAGGTGGGCCGAGAGCTCTGTGGATACTTTCTAGCTTCCCTTTGAGCTACCCACTCAAGGAGCTCATCCTTGATATCAGCTCGCATAGGCTGCTTGCATGCTGAAATGCCCAAGCCACTAAATTTGGCAAGGTGGGCTTTGATACGATCTGCCCCACCACCCCCTTTGTAACCACATAGGTTACATGTCCATCTCTCACTCCCACCTGATCCAAACTTCCCTTGGCTAGTCACATACTTCCAACAACTTTGCTTTGGTTTAGGCATGGTGAGTCTCTCTCTCTCTCTCTCTCTCTCTCTCTCTCTCTCTCTCTCTCTCTCTCTCTCTCTCTCTCTCTCTCTCTCTCTCTCTCTCTCTCTCTCTCTCTCTCTCTCTCTCTCTCTCTCTCTCTCTCTCTCTCTCTCTCTCTCTCTCTCTCTCTCTCTCTCTCTCTCTCTCTCTCTCTCTCTCTCTCTCGGGGCTTACTCGCTGAGGGTATGTATGTGCTCGCAGTCGCTACAGGGCCGGGCAAGAAAAAAATAGAAATGCCCTCTCTCACGAGCCCGTTTCGGGCTCAAAGGAGAGGGCAAAAAAGTTTGTCTGCAACGCAACGCGTTGCGTACGTCGCAACGCAACGCCGTTGCGTTGCGAACATTGCAGACGCTACGCAACGCGTTGCGTTGCAACTATGAACCACACCATTAGAAGAGGGGCTGTATGGAATAGTAAGCTCCCTCTTTATGCCCAAATTTTCATAAAATTTTTTGAATTCAACACTTGTGAACTCACCCCCATTATCCGTACGTAAGCATTTCAGATTTCTACCAGTTTGGATAGTCACAAATGCATGCAATCTCTTAAACGCAGCAAACGCTCCATCTTTTGATTTGAGAAGCTGCACCCAAATTTTCGTAGAAAAATCATCAACAAAAGAAATAAAATATAAAGCACCCCCCATAGATTTGGTGGGCATGCTACATACATCAAAATGGAAAAGATCTAATATACGAGCACGAGACACACCAGAGTAATAGGAACTTTTCACTTGCTTTCCATATTGACAATCATTACAAAAGTCTAGCTTGGTGCCTTTAACATCAAGCTTTTTTAAGTTATACAGTTTGGATAGACCCTTTTGGCTCATATAGCCAAGTCTTTTATGCCACAATTCCATATGAGAATTAATTTCAGCCAATGCAATGAATTTGCCAGACAAGGCCTTGCCATGCAAGCAATACAAAGTTCCCCTTTTTGTGCCTTTTACAATCAGCCGTGACCCTTTGGTCATCTTCCATGAGCCTCTTTCAAATAAAACACAGTAACCATGCATATCCATCTGCCCAACAGAGAGCAAACTCTTCTTGATTCCTGGTACATATCTCACATTATGCAGGACAAGCTCATTTGTGCCATCTGTTGGAAGATGCACAGTGCCAATACCTTCAATGGAACATGCATGATTATTCTCTAAGTATACATGGTCATGGCTGCCCACAAGAAAAGTAACAAAACACTCCTTGATGAGAGTCACATGAAATGAAGCACCAGAATCAACAATCCATGTCTAGGATAATGCATCATTCACAGTCAATAAAGCATCAATCAGATCACTTTTAGTAATCCACATTTAATGACATGTCCTGTACATGAACATCGCAAGAGGCATCATGTGCATAAGCATCATCAGCTGATACAGTAGCGCACAAAATATCTTCCATATCTGAAAGCTCCTCAATAACAACACTAGAGGCCACATTGGCCTTCTCCTTTTCTTTTTGGTTGTCCTGTCTATCCATCTTCTCTTCCTTCTTGTCCTTTCTTTTGTCTCCAGCGTTCTTCTTCCTCTCAAGCTCTGCCTTATAGAATCGGAAGTCGGGTATCTTATGGCCTTTCCTACCACACTGATAACATGTCACATCCGTACCCTGCTTCTTGCTCGAGCTACCCCTTTCTTTGCTTTTGCTCTTACTCCTTTGTGAATAAGAGCCCCTCTTCTCTGATCTGCCTCTGATCTTGTTTGCATAACTGCCTCCTTCACCATTTGCTTTTCTCCTAATTTCTTCATTCAATATAGAACCCCTCAAACCATCAAAAGTAAGATTGGGGTTGTTTGATAATGACACCACCAAGGTCTCCCAAGAATCAGGAAGTGTCATAAGCAAAAAAATAGCTTTCAACTTATCATCAAAGGGAGGCATCCCTGAGTCCTGCAACTGTGATGGAGTACCTGTAAAATGAGACAAGTGTACTGAAGCACTCTTGGACTCATCCAACTGCATGCAAACTAATTTCCTAATCAGATGTACCTGATTAACATAGGTGGCCTTCAGCTTGGCCCGAAACTTTGAAGCTCTAGTAATGCCCTTGAGGTCTACAAGAATGTCATCAGACACGGCCATTTTTATGTAAGTGATGGCCTTTCTATTCAGATTACGCCACGCATCATCTGACATATCTTCCGGCTTTCTTGCTTTCAATGCCCTGTCACAATCTTCGAGAAAGAGAATTCCCTGAATTCGCTCCTTCCAAAGATCAAATCCTATAGCCTCAAAGCGGTGAATCTCAAAGAGATTCTTCATATCTGAGGACCACGATGCCATAGTTGCACAAATAAGAGGTTAAAGTGCTGAAATTTTGGGTAAAATGCACCAAAAACAGCATATCATCTCTAAAAGTAGTGCACAACAGCTTCAAACACCTGTCAGAGCAAAATGGAGCAAAATCGAGCCGATTGGAGTACAAAATCAGAATCTGAAATTTTTTTTTTCAGAAAATTCCAGCAAGCTAATTTGTGCCAAAAATCAACAATTTTGACTTCTTTTGACCTCAATGTGCATACATAAGGCTATAACACTGCCTTTAGAACCAAATAGGAGCAAAAGCCCCAAATTTCGCTTCAGAAATTTTTGAAATTCTCAGAAAAATACCACAATTTGCTGTACATAAGCAATTTCTTTTGCCACAAATCAATACATAGGGTGTTAGACTAGTGTATTGCTGTTATGACCTATGAAACACCTGTTTATACCTGTAAAACATCTGTTTACCTGTAAAACACCTGAAAACAGTCTGCTACGGGCTGTTGAGACTCCCAAAGTGATCCTCTTGGCCCCGGAGCAAAGTTCTTCGCGATGAAATCGAATATTATCGCGAAAAATAGGGTTTTCTTTGTTGTACAGCACATGCGCAGAAGCTCTAAAACCCTAAATCTGCTCAGATACGAGTTGAAAGGGTTCAGGAGTGGTGCTGAGGGGTAGAGAACGCGTGTATGTGCCTCAGAAATGGAGGCGCTGGGAAGAAATGAAGGCGCAACTCCTAGAAGTAGGAGGGAGAGAGAGTCGACCAGCTTTAGGGGACTTCTATAAAAGTGAGAGAGCCAAAAAGTGTTATTATGTTATGTTACATAGAACCCTTTTTAGGCTTGGCCAAGTTCACATTGAACTTGGGCCAAAAAATAAAGAATAAGTGACTTAGCCTTTATAAATAGGCCTTTACACATGTATACACTGTGAGGGGGTCATTTAGGGCTTTACCCCAACATATATCATATATGTCTTCTGATTTTAATGCATTTCTTGCTGAACGTGGGATAAAAAATCAGTGTACAATGCCGTATACACCTCAACAAACTAAAGTTGCTGAACAAGAGCACACATCACTCATGGAGATGGCGAGGTGTATGGTCAGGAATCAAGCTTTACCACATAGTTTCTGGCTTGAGGCTGTCGTGTGTAGCATATGTATTTACCATGTGTCCCACTAAAGCACTGTAGTCTATCGCTCCATATGAGGCTTTGCATGGTCACAAGCAATCTATTGCTCACCTGCGTGTTTTTGGTTGTCTTGCATATGCATTAGTGCTTGAGCAAGAAATTGGATCATATAGCAGTGAAATGTATTTTTGTTGGGTAAAGTTTTGAAAACAAAGGCTATCATCTATATCATCCACAGACTAAATGCATTTTGGTTAGCCGTGATGTTGTTTTTATGCAAGATGTTATTCAGCCATTACTTTCATGTACTAAGGAGACATCAATTAGCTCCAAAGACATGTATGACACTTTGTTGCCTCTTTTTATAGGTGGACAGTCTAGAGTTGGTCCTAATGAGGCAACTTCTAAACCTTTACAGGTTTTATGCGACGATGCATATCATTCCATTTCTTATGCAAATTCACATGATGCACTTGTTGATGAGAGAGCTAATATTGAGGAGGCAAAAACTATGCCAAAATGGTTGGCGGAGACTTTGCGTGATAACAAATTAGATGCACCTTTGTCATATCATACTCGTTCAAGCTCTCATAGTGCTTCTTTTGCATCAGATTGCTATGCTATGGCTGCCTCAAGTCTTTGTGACGAGAATGAGCTAGTTTTGTTTGATGAAGCACAAAATTCGGAAAACTGGATGGCTGCTACGCAATCAGAATACGATGCTATCATGAAAAATGGTACCTGGTCTTGGCACTAAGTGGGTATACAAGCTGAAGCGTAACCCTCATGGAACAATTGACAAGTATAAGACTAGGCAGGTTATGCACAGGAAAGAGGCATTGATTTTGATGAGACCTTTGCTCCTACATGTCAATTGACTACTGTTCATAACATCTGTGCACTTGCTTGCAGCTCATCATGGTTGGAATGTCCATCAGTTAGGACATAAAAACTTCATTTTTGAATGGTGACTTGCATGAAGAAGTGTATGTTTTTCAACCCCGTGGCTTTGTGCAGAAAGGGCATGAAAACCAAGTGTGCAGGTTGAAAAAGGCATTATATGGTTTGAAGCAAGCACCACGTGCTTGGTATTAAAAATACATGCCTACCTGATTGTACATGGTTTTGAGATCAGTCCAACTGAGAGCACCTTATATATTAAGCGTGCACAGGATATGCTTATGATCATTGTTGTGTATGTTGATGACATGCTTCTCGCTAGTCCTCATGAGAAGCATATTGTTAATTTTAAGGCTGATTTGCATGCCTCATTTGAAATGTCAGATTTGGGGCATTTGCGTCATTATTTGGGCATTCAATCTATGCAAGTTGATGGTGGAATAACTATGTGTCAAACAAAACATATTGACACATTATTACAACGTTTTGGCCATCAAGCGTTGGAAAGCGAGTAAGCACATCTTTCGCTACTTTAGTGGCACCCGGCTACTTGGGTTGTTTTATCCCAAGAGGGTCGCATGCAAACAAGCCTCCACAAATCACTTTCACTAGAAATAGCAATATAACAACTTTTCCGCCAAAAATTGCTTTTCGGGCTTGCAACTTCTACGATCACCTATTTTAAGCCATCAAATGAGATAATGACTATGCTTTCCTTGACCTATAGGCTGAGAGGAACAAAATGATGTAAAAACCCTTTTTGAGCAGAAACTAGGACCTTTGATAACTTAATGTTATATACCAAATGAAAGCTCTCCTCAAGCTCTATCTAATGAGCCAATAATAATTTTTGAGCTTCTGTTATCAAAATTTGGCTAAGTACCCAAAACTTGCGTTGCTGGAATTTAGGGGTTTGTGCTATTCTAACATCGTTTCCAACAATCCCCCCTTCAATGTCACAATGGTACAAGGTTTAATGTTCCCAAATCTCTCATAACTTGATTGGACATCTTCAACTTCAGCTTCTCCATCTTCTTCTCCAAATTTCTATGCACGTTTCTCTCTCTACTTTCTCTCTCCTCATGTAGAAGCCCACTCCCTTGGTGTTTGGAGCAACCGAGCACACCACCATGTAGCTCTCCGTGGCCTCTTTCAGACTTCAAGACCAATCTCACGGATTAGTCAGCCTTGGAGGTGACTGTGTGTCCTACCTTTGGTGCAACTTTGGAGGAGATTTTGGAGCCAACCTTTCAGCTCTTGCTGATCTTGTGAGTAGCAAGTTCTATATTTTGTCCTCTTCTTTTGGTGTTGTAGTTCCTAGGCTTCAAGCCTTCTACATCAGCATAAGGAGTAGTTTCCCGTATTATTCAGTTAGGGTTTGATTTTCAAACAACTGTAAATTGTTTCTATTCACTCCAAATTCTTATACATACACTCTTCGTACCTCTTAGGCACTTTATGAACAAACTCTTGTATCTAGTTTTCGAAATTCTGCCTAGATTCAAATTTTGTAAGGACATTCAACACACATTCAATTTTTTATCTACATTCAGCACATTTAGCACACATTCAGTTTTGTAATTATATATGCATTTGTAATTTGTCAGTGAATATTAGTTAGTGTACGTAAGCTTTCAGCTTCCTGTTACACTTTGACAAGTTCTGTATTTTCTCTACTTCTCATTCATCTAGTTTTGAGTCCTAAGGTGTGTATGTCAAGGTTCATTTGTTGGAAGATCCTATAAACCTGTGTATATTATTATTAAGGCCATAGTACAAAGAGAGTTTTAACAACGAGTTTTAAAAATCAGGTTTTAAAATGTTTATATGTAAAGTACTAAAAAATTGTAAATAAAAAACAAATATTATATTTTGTAATAAAAATTTTTTATATTTTGTTTTTAAAAAATCCATGAATCATGCATATTCAACATTCATTTACATATCTAATGCTAAATCCCTTGCAATAATGCATTTCCAAGATGTAAGGCTATGAATTTTCACATGGTTACATACGACATCGGGAGATCTACCCATCGTAAATCTTGAAAAGTAATAAGGGGGTTAAAACTCTCTCTCTCTCTACCTCTCTCCCTCTCTCTCTCTCAGTGTTCCAAAGGGAGAGAAACCAAAGAGGGCTGAAACTCTCTCTCTCTCTCTCTCTCTCTCTCTCTCTCTCTCTCTCTCTCTCTCTCTCTCTCTCTCTCTCTCTCTCTCTCTCTCTCTCTCTCTCTCTCTCTCTCTCTCTCTCTCTCTCTCTCTCTCTCTCTCTCTCTCTCTCTCTCTCTCTCTCTCTCTCTCTCTCTCTCTCTCTCTGTGCTAGCTTGCTCGAAACCCTAGCGCCCGTCTGCTCTGGCTGCCCGAGCTACTCTCTCTTCCCGAAACCTCTGCCCGCCTGCCCGAAACCCTAGCGCCCGTCTTCCCTAGCTCTGCCCGAGCTCCTCTCTACGTGAAGCTCTGCCCGAATCTCTGCGTCAAGCTACTGCCCGAATCTACTGCCCGAAGCTTTGCGTGCTCCTACAGTAGGTAGCCCCCACGCGCGTCAATTACAGAGGTGTCCTCTCTGCTGCCCGAAGCTCTACCCGACGAGGTCTCTGCGAGCTCCCGCCATGCCTTATCACCCAGCTCCATAAACCCTAACCACCACCATGTCTAATCTAACCCCCCACCCCAACCCTAACCCTAACCCGAAAATAACCCTAATCTTAAACGTTAAAACCCAACCCACCCTACGTCGCCAAAGCCTCCCAAAGTAACCTTAACCTCAAGCCAAAACCTTAAATCGTCACCTTAACCCTAACCCTAACCCTAACCCTAACCCTAACCCGAGCCCTAATCCTAAACCTTATCGCTAAAGCTCTCAAAGAGGCCAAAAAGGAAGCAGACCGCAACCTCAATATGGAGATACGAAAGATGATGGAAAAGCTCAAAGGACTCGAAGAACAAGTAATGAATAAAGTCAAAGGACTGGAAGAACAAGTGAAGACTCTTACAGAAGAAAGAGACCATTGGAGGACAGCTTATGAGCACATGAAAGAAGAGGGGGAGATCTCCAATGTGGAGATACTCAAGGAAGAAATAAAGAAGGAAATCAAAACGGAGGTAGAATCTACTCGAGAGTCATGGGTGGAAGTAGTACACAAAAGGGTTAAGAAGGAAGTTAGGGAAGACATGCAGAAAGAAGAGCTCACACGAGTCCAAGATACACTTGAGGAGGAGAGGCTTCGACACACTCGAAGACTTCACATTCGGATTACAAGCCTACCCGAAGGGGTATCACCGTAGGCAGACGCCACTGACATTTGCCGTCGACTTGGATACGAGAGCATGCCCTACACAGACGCATGGAGGGTTGGGAGGGATACATCGCGTTTGCGAGCACTCATCCTCAAGATGAGTTCCGAGGAGGCACGGACCTCCTTTTGTAGACGTCGATCAGTACTACGTGGACTACCGGGCGGCACCCTCTACATAGACGAGGACCTCACGCGTATGCAGGTGGCACACCGACGCGCTTGCATGCCACAAATACTCCAGGCACGTCGAGAGGGGAGGAAAGCCTTTTACCGTGATGGTAAGGTCTTCATAGATGGACGCCCTATCAAATAGGGCCATGCGGCCAATGAGACATCACTACACCAGGAGACACCACTCAGAGGAGCAGTGTGGAACTTCAACGAGGCACTCTAGACGCGGCCAGACAGAGTCGAGGAGATCCTGGCATCACATGACTTTGCGTGCATCACAAAGACACACGAGAGCCCAGAGAGAGGTCTACCACGCATTGAAGGTTTTCATTGGGAATCTGCATTCAGGACCACGACGAGACAGATTACAGCGCAAGGATCAGGAGGAGTGGCCATCGTATTTCGACAGGAGATACAGAGCCGGATCCATATTATAGTAGAGATGAGGAGGCACGATACATGTGGGTTCGCATGGAGATAGCACAGGGGAGCTCGATTTACATTGCTATATGCTACTTCCCACCAGGCGGATCTCGATACGCAGGACAGGATCTGGGGGACCGATCCGAGATAGAGACTCACCATACACAGCGCTTTCAGATGAGATACTACACTACAGCACACTAGGTGAAGTCTTCCTTATGGGGGACTTCAATGGCCGCACTCAGTCCCATCAGTGCGAGGCATACGACATGGATCACCCACATCTCATGAGGGCCAGAGACCCGGTTGAGATTAGCACCAGCAGAGTATCGGCAGATATGGGTCAAGACACCACCGGCTATGGCAGACATCTACTCGAGCTAGGCAGCCGACATCATCTCGTTATATATAACGGGATGAATCGTTGGCCAGGTTCAAGCGGATTTACTTGCTTCCCTCACGGGGGAGGTGAGAGCACAGTCGACTACATTTTGAGTACTACCTCTGGAGCTTCACTCATCCCTTCACTTAGTATTGGACGACGCCCACTTGGTGCTGACCACACATTTATCACATTCACACTCTCATCTCCGATTCCATTAGACCCTCCCTCACCCACTGAGATACATACCACGATACACTTCACACACGAGCTCTCACACGTTTATGCACACCATTTACACATCCGCCTACTCTCCCTCGATCCATTCTCACCTTTGGACACCCTTACATCACATATCACCACCATCCTACAGGACTCAGCTCTCCGCAACTTCCCACACCGCACACATATGCACCCTCCACGCACAGGATCCATGCCCCAAAACCGTTGGTATGATGCAGATTGTTGTGAGCTTCGGAAGCACCTACGGATTTTAGAGCATAGAGGAGATATTACACACCCACATTGACCACATCTTCACTCTGAGATGCCTGATCGACCAGGCAAGGGTGAGGAGAGGAGATTATATTGTTGCTTTGTGGACTTCGGCAAAGAATCTGACACTGTTCCCAAGGATCGACTCTTCAGACGACTACTTGACATCCGAGCTCCGGAGGAGATGATATGGGGGATCTACGCCTTATACGAGAGAGTATCTGGTAGAGTCAGATGTCCAAGGGGCTTATCTGATCCACTTGCTAGCACTATCGGGGTGAAGCAAGGATGCCCTCTCTCACCCACCCTCTTTGGTCTCTACATTGATGAGATAGTGGACTTCATACAGCAGCAAGGGGGAGATGGCATTGAGGTACACGGGTCCACTGTCCATATTCTTTTATACGCTGATGATATTGTATTGGTTTCAAAGTCTGCAGAAGGTCTACAGCATCATCTACACGACCTAGATGACTTTTGCAGACATAGAGGGTTATCTGTGAACCTTGGTAAAACCAAGGTCTTGATCTTTCATACATCAGCACAGGTACACAGACATAGTTTGTTCACAGCAACAGGTGGACCGATCGAGGTGATCAGATCATATGTTTACTTGGCGGTGACATTTACAGCAGCATCAGGGGTCTTCTCTATGGCTCAGGCAGCCCGTGACCGCATCACACGTGGGTACGCAGCACTAGCTTTGATGGAGAGACAGTGCCACCAGGCATATTTTCAGGAGCCCCGCACAAAGGGGTGGCTCTTTGACACTTTGATTACGCCAGCGCTCATGTATGGGGCAGCCATATGGGGACCAGGATTAGCTACATCAGTATGGACAGCATTAGAGAGGCCACAGATCCTCATGATTGCCAGACTTATCCGCAGCAAGCCTTCAGTACCACATGATATCATTAGAGCAAAGCTCGTTGCACCACCGATGCTAGTTGAGGCACTATTCCAGACAGTATGCCTATTACACCGACTTCGGAGCATGGATACAAAGCGCATTGCTTATCGTGCTTTCGAGGCATCACGTGATATGGCATTAGCAGGCGACACCTCATCATGGTATGCACAGACACGAGACTCGCTTGCCCACCATGGCTTTGACATAGAGAGGCTACCACCACTACAGTACGACTCTCATGCACCCACCTACTCGCTCTCTCATCAAGAGAGGAATAGGATCATTCGTCGGGAGGTATGGCATACATACATACAGAGGACATGGGTGAGCCCTAGGGGTACATTGCCACCAAAAATGCTCTACTACCGCGAGCATTTTCTACATATATCGGGCACGGGCTTCATCGAGATTCCGAGATACATGCAGACCTACCTTCCCCACCACCTACGAGTCGTCATTGGGCAGCTTCGAGTTTCATCACATCAGCTCGAGATTGAGAGGGGTCGGTCCAGGGGAGTCCCCCGTGAGGAGAGGTGGTGCCCAGTATGCCAGACAGAGGTAGAGAGTGAGGAGCATTTTGTTATCAGATGTCCAGCATACTTAGACCTACGAGCACAGTTCCAGATCGAGGAGTCATTCCAGCTGTGCATGACAGACCAGAGACGCTTGGGACGCTTTATCACAGCAGCATACGAGAGGCGAGAACGGTCACTACAGCCCATACATCAGCCACGGGTGAGTACCCAACAGACCATTACCCAGTTCTTTCAGCGAGTTGAGCTATATCAGAGAGGTCCATCTATAGGGCTCACGCTCCACCAGGCAGAAGCACAGAGAGCACGGCGCCGACCACGCATGGGCAGATATCGTCGACCACGACTATATCAGGAGGATATCTCACGCGGATTGCCTACGACCACATGATGGAGCATAGGCATACCACCACCCCCTAGGTTGTCTTCCTTCAGGAGGCACTCAAACCACCACCGATGTACCACATACTACACCCACCTCCACCCATCACCTGTAGCTAGGGCGTTTTACTCACATTTTGGATCCCCACATGTATTAGGTGGCCACTATCTGCAGAGTCAGAGCCACGTCTCCCCAGCCTTTTCGAGCCCTATATAACTTTGTGTAGCGATATACTTTTTATTTCATTTTATCTTCTACACAGGGTTACTACACTTGTACAAGGTTTTTGTCTCATAGGCCAAGTTTGGCCTCTAGAAGACGTTAATATGACACTCTCTCTCTCTCTCTCTCTCTCTCTCTCTCTCTCTCTCTCTCTCTCTCTCTCTCTCTCTCTCTCTCTCTCTCTCTCTCTCTCTCTCTCTCTCTCTCTCTCTCTCTCTCTCTCTCTCTCTCTCTCTCTCTCTCTCTCTCTCTCTCTCTCTCTCTCTCTCTATGTGCCGCAAAGAGAAAGAAAGCAAAGTGGAGAAGAGAGGGTAAGAGTGTCTGCTCAAGGAAGAGAGGGAAAGAGAGGGCAAGAGAGGTTGCAAGGGTAAGCATGAGGGCAAGTGTGTGTGTGCAAGATTGAAGCAAAGAGGCAATACTATGTGCTCATGGCAAGAAGAGACCAAAACCAAGCTCATGGGTAACTCCAACATAAAAAATGTATCGTAATCATATATTGTTAAAGAAAACCATCATATGGCAAAAAAATGTATTAGGACATCCGCGATGTTCGAACATCCTAAATGTTTTTTATTTCTTTTATAAAAAAAAACACACGTTTTTTTTAACTATGATTAAGGCCCATCCCATTTCCAAGATTTGGTATGAGAGCATAATTGACATACATGATACACCCTTGACAAGATGAGTGAGTATAGACTTGAGAATGAAGATAAACTTGAAGGAATGTCTAACTATACAATGTGGAGTTTTATGATGATGAATTTATTAGTATCTAAAGACTTGTGGAATATTGTCAATGGCACTTATCCAAGGCCAAGACAAGTAGGAGAAGATTTTGCTTTATCTTCTAGAAGACTTGTTGTACCAATTTCTGCTCAACAGAAGGTTAGTGAAGAAGAAGAAACTCTTTCATCATTCGGAGTCCGTGGTACTACCAATCACTTCCTACATAAGAGGAATCCAAATGGGATTCAAGGGATGCACAAGCAGTTTCATATATTGCTATGGGAGTTAAGAGGCATATTATACCCCAAATCAAGTCATGCAGAAGCTCTCGTCAAGCTTGGTTGGAATTAGAGAATCTCTTTCAGAGCAGAAACCTTGTTAGGAAAGCTCATCTAAGGAGACAGCTAGCCAACACAAGGATGAAAGTTGGTAAGTCAGTTTAGTCACACATTTTGAAGCTCAAAGACTTACGAGATCAATTACTTAATGTTGGAGTCAATATTTCAGATGAAGATGGTAAATACACTTGTAAACTCACTTCCATCTTCATATCATGCTTTGGTTACTTCATCATCTCTCTCTACAAGAGATAGAGAACTTTTATTTGAAGGGTCGCAATTCTTGTTACTTCAAGATTAAGATCATCAAAAGAGTATGGAAGAGAATGAAGAAGCCATGTTATCATCATCAAAGGGTAAGAAGAAGGAGATCACAAAGAAGGAGAAGAAGAGTCAATAAACTAAAAAGGAAAGTAAATCTTCTAATCCTAAAACTTCTAGTCTTTCCCTTATTACTTCCTCTACACCCAAAGAAAAGTCCGCTACTACTAGTCATCAGCTGAGAAAGTAGCGCATAAAATGTCCTCTGCATCTGACATCTCCTCTATGACTACACTAGAAGCCACATTGGCCTTCTCCTTGTCCTTTTGGCTGTCCTGTGCATCAGTCTTGTCTTCTTTCCTGTCTTTCTTCTTATCTCCAGAATTCTTCTTCCTATCAAGCTCTGCTTTGTAATAGCCGCAATCGGGTTTCTTGTGACCTTTCCTGCCACACTGATAGCATGTCACATCATTGCTTTTGCTTTTGCTGCTATTCCCCCTTTCCTTGCTTTTACTCTTATTCCTCTCTGCATAATTACTCTTCTTATCTGTCCTGCCTCTAACCATGTTGGCTAAGCTGCCTCTCTCCAAATTCGAATTTCTCTCTCTCCATCTCTGTCTATCTGCTGCGTGGGCTGCTCCTTGCACCTCCAGCCCTTCTACTCAGCCAAGGGGGGTATTACCACAGCTGCTGCATCACCTGATCACATCTCCTCAGCTCAACAACTGGTATCAGAGACTATATTGGGCCTCAAATCTGCTGCGCAGGTTCTCTACAGCAGCATACACTCACCATTTGGCAAAATCATCAAGTTTCATCGCGAAGAAAGGGTCCAAAATCTACTGTACCATCATTTTCAGTGATGTTCCAGCTTTTTGTCGCGAAGAAAGTGATTTTTCTCTGATTTTATCGCGAAGAACAGGTGTTTTTCAGCAAAATCTCAAAGTTTCCAGCAAGAACAGGTGTTTTTCAGCAAAATATCAGATTTTCTAGCAAATTTCTGAGTTTTTGCAGGTCTTCTCACTCTCAACTGGCTGAGCACACATAGTGGGAGATACATTTTGCTATAATTTCTATAGTTTCAGCAAAATTGACCTATGTATGAGAAGTTGAGTATTTTGCCATAATTTCTTGTAAAACAGTGGCAAAAATTGGGGCTTTTGCTCCTACATGCATCTAAAGGCTGAGTATTAGCCTTATGTACATTCTTTGATGTTAAAAACAACAAAATTAGTTGTTTTTGAGCATGAATTGAGTTTCTGAAATTCTCTGCGCAGAAAATTCAGAGATCAGTTTTGTGCCCAGAATCACCCCATTTTTGTCCCAAATTGCTCCTGTGACCGTTTGGAGTTGTAGTGCATCATTTTTGGAGGCTTCACTTTGATTTTGGTGCATTTGCCCAAAATTCCAGCAGGTTTTTTCATTGTGCAACTATGGCGTCATCCTCCTCAGATGTGAAGAATCTATTTGAGATTCGACGGTTTGAGGGAACAGGTTTTGACTTATGGAAGGAGAGAATTCAGGGAATCCTCTTCTTGAAAGATTGTGACAGGGCATTGGAGGCAGAGAAACCAGAGGACATGTCGGAAGATGCATGGTTTACTTTGAACAAGAAGGCCATTATATACATTAAGATGGCTGTATCCGATGAGATTCTAGTAGATCTCAAAGGTTTGACCACTGCTTTTGAGTTATGGGCAAAACTCAAGGCAACGTATGAAAATACTACACCTTTTAACCAAGTACACCTGATGCGGAAGCTTGTTGGCATGCAGCTTGATGAGTCCAAGAGTGCAGCTGAACACTTGTCATCGTTTACAGGTACTTTGTCAGTTGCAAGACTCAGGAATGCCTCCTTTCGATGATAAGCTTAAAGCCATTTTCTTGCTTATGACATTGCCTGACTCTTGGGAGACATTGGTAGTCTCATTGTCCAATAACCCCAACTTGACTTTTGATGGTGTTAGGGGTTCTATTCTTAATGAAGAGATCAGGAGAAAAAGAGGTGGAGAAGGAGGCAGCTCAACCAACATGGTTAGAGGCAGGACAGATAAGAAGAGTAATTATGCACAGAGGAATAAGAGTAAAAGCAAGGAAAGGGGGAATAGCAGCAAAGGCAAAACCAATGATGTGACATGCTATCAGTGTGGCAGGAAAGGTCACAAGAAACCCGATTGCTGCTATTACAAAGCAGAGCTTGATAGGAAGAAGAATTCTGGAGATAAGAAGAAGGACAGGAAAGAAGACAAAACTGATGCACAGGACAGCCAAAAGGAAAAGGAGAAGGCCAATGTGGCTTCTAGTGTAGTCATAGAGGAGCTGTCAGATGCAGAGGACATTTTATGCGCTACTTTCTCAGCTGATGACACTCATGCATTTGATCCTTCTCTAAATGTTCATGCACAGGACATGTCAATCACTAAGAGTGATGTCATAGATGCTTTGCTGACCGTCAATGATGCATTGGCCCAGACTTGGATAGTAGATTCTGGTGCTTCATTCCATGTGACTCCTATCAAGGAGTGTTTTTCTACTTTTATTGCAGGAAGCCATGGCCATGTATACCTTGGAAACAATCATGCATGTTCAATTGAGGGTATTGGCACAATGCATTTCGCGACAAATGGCACTAATGAGCTGGTCTTGCATAATGTGCGATATGTACCAGGGATCAAGAAGAGCTTGCTTTCTGTGGGTCAAATGGATTTGCATGGTTATAGCATTCTTTTTGAGAAAGGATCATGGAAAATGACTAAAGGTTCAAGGCTGATTGTGAAAGGCACAAAGAAGGGAACTCTCTATTGCTTGCATGGAAAGGCCTTATCAGGCAAGTTCATTGCTTTGGCTGAAGTTCACTCCCATATGGAGTTGTGGCATAAGAGACTTGGCCATATGAGCCAAAAGGGTCTCACTAGGCTTTGTAACTTAAAGAAGCTTGATGCTAAAGGCACAAAGCTTGACTTTTGTAATGAATGTCAATATGGAAAGCAAGTAAAACGTTCCTTTTATTCTGGTGTGTCTCGTAAGTCTTGTGTACTTGATCTTGTTCATTCTGATGTATGTAGCATGCCCACCAAATCTATGGGGGGTGCTTTATATTTCATCTCCTTTGTTGATGATTTTTCTAGAAAAATTTGGGTTCAATTGCTTAAATCAAAGGATGAAGCATTTGCTGCGTCTAAGAGATTTCATGCATTTGTGACCACCCAAACGGGTAGAAAGCTGAAATGCTTGCGTACGGACAATGGTGGTGAGTATACAAGTGCTGAATTTCAGAAATTTTGTGAAAATTTGGGCATTAAGAGGTAGCTTACTGTTCCATACAGCCCCTCTTCTAATGGTGTGGCTGAACGTTACAATAGGACACTTTGTGAGAGGGTGAGATGCATGCTGTCCACAGCTAATCTCCCTCATGGATTTTGGGGAGAGGCACTCAAAACTGCAGTACATGTGTGCAATAGATCCCCTCACATGTCTTTAAAAGGTGACATCCCTGAAGAGGTTTGGTCTGGCAAACCTGCTTCATATGATCACTTACGTGTCTTTGGCTGCGAGGCGTTTGTGCATATAAGGCCTGAGTTGAGAAACAAGCTTGATGCTAAGTCCATTAAAGGCCTCTTCATGGGATATGGTGAAGAAGGTGAAATGGGCTACAGGATTTGGATACCTCAGCTCAAGAAGGTCGTACGCAGTCGGGATGTTGTTTTTAATGAGGCAAGGCTCCTTCAAAACAATTGTGCCTCAAAAGATAACCATAAAAGGGTAAGATTTCAGCATGACCAGCCACCTGTTAGGTCCAATTTTGACCCTCACGATGCACCACAAAGGACTGAAAATGTTGACGATCCAGTGGTTTTTGAGCCAGAAGATGTTGGACAGCAAAATGAGGCTCCTGAAGGGCATATGCAGCCGAATAATAATGCTGAAAATGGTGCTGGAAACAATGGACAGCAGCATAATAATAATGATTTGATCATACCACCTGATGTAGACCCATTGCCTGACAATGTGGATCATTGGGTGAGAAGATATACTCGTCTTAGAAGGAATGTGAGTAGATTTGATCCTTCATTGCATTGCATTTTGTTGAGAGATGAAGGTGAGCCTCTCACATACAAAGAGGCAAAGGCATGTGAACACAACAGCAAGTGGGAGCTTGCTATGCAGGAAGAGATTAAAGCTTTGCATGCTAATGATACTTGGGATTTGGTTGAATTACCCAAAGAAAGGAAAGCCATTCCTAACAAATGGGTGTATAAAATCAAAACAGTTGATGGAAAACCCAAGTACAAGGCAAGGTTGGTTGCAAAGGGATATGCCCAGACCAAAGGCATAGATTTCCAAGAAGTATTCTCTCCTGTGGTGAAGATGACCACTTTGCTAGTGTTATTTGCAATAGTAGCTGCTCTTGATTTGGAATTAGACCAAATGGATGTACATACTGCTTTCTTGCATGGTGATGTTGATGAAGAGCTTTACATGAAACAGCCAGAGGGGTTTGTTATTCCTGGAAAGGAACATTTGGTATGTAAGCTCAATAGAAGCTTGTATGGGCTGAAACAAGCTTCTAGACAATGGTACAAGAAGTTTGATGCTTTCATGTTCAAACAAGGGTATAAAAGAAGCCATGCTGATCACTGTTTGTATACGAAAACTGATGTAGATGGCAGCCCTATTATTCTTGTCTTATATGTTGACGATATGCTGATTGCTGGTAAGAAAAGAGACACCATTGATGCTCTTAAACAGAGGCTGAAATCTGCTTTCTCAATGAAAGACCTTGGGGCAGCAGAGCATGTCCTTGGAGTGAGGATTAGAAGACAAAGGGACCAGCACATATTGTATTTGTCGCAGGAAAAATACATTGAAAAGGTGCTGGACAGATTTAACATGGCTCATGCAAAGCCTCTTGGAGTGCCATTGCAGCCATATGTTAAAGTTTCCAAGGAAGATTGTCCCAAAACACAAGAAGCAATCAATGACATGCAAAATGTGCCTTATGCTTCAGCTTGTGGCTCACTTATGTATGCTATGGTTGCAACTAAGCCGGACATTGCCCATTCAGTGGGAGTTGTGAGCCGGTTTATGGCCAATCTAGGCAAAGCTCATTGGAAAGCAATAAAGTCCATTTTGAGGTACTTAAAGGGGACCAAAAATAAATGCATTTGCTATGGCAAAGACCCATTGGAGTTGAAAGGCTTTTGTGACTCTGACATGGCCGGTGATGTGGATACACGTAAATCCACAAGTGGATACATATTCACTTTTGCAGGAGGTGCTGTTTCATGGTGCTCAAGGCTTCAAAAGATTGTTGCTTTGTCCACTACAGAGGCTGAATACATTTCAGCCACTGAGGCTTCCAAGGAAGCCATATGGCTAGCACGATTATGCAGTGAGTTTGGCTTGTCAAACAAGGCACCTATGCTTGGCTGTGATAGCCAGAGTGCCATATGTTTGGCAAAGAATGCCATGTTTCATGCACGCACTAAGCATATTGATGTGTGATATCACTTCATTCGAGAAGTGCTTGAGGATAGCCTTATCACACTTGTTAAGGTTCATACATCACAGAATCCTGCAGATGTTCTCACTAAGTGCTTGTCTAAAGCACAACATGAGCTATGTATACAGATGGTGGGAGTCACGTAGCTTAAAGGCGTCATTTATGCCTTTAAGTGGGAGGTTGTTGGGGTAAAGGTCCTAAATGACCCCCTTATTTGTACACATTTGTATAGGCCTTTTATAAAGCTTAATGTACTCATTATTTATTCTTTTGGCCAAGTTCAATGTGAACTTGGCCAGGTCCTATAAAAGTGAACTCAAATAAACTTAGGGCTCACTTCTTTCTTTAGTGAAGCCCCCAAACAAGCTTCCTCTCTCCAAATTCGAATTTCTCTCTCTCCATCTCTGTCTATCTGCTGCGTGGGCTGCTCCTTGCACCTCCGGCCCTTCTACTCAGCCAAGGGGGGTATTACCAATCTGCTGCATCACCTGAGCACATCTCCTCAGCTCAAAAACATCTACTTCAAAGAAAGGAATTTACCATTACTGTAAGAAGCCATATCGTTTCATAGCAGAATGCAGAAAGAGGATTTATAATGAGAAGAAGAAAGCATAAAGTAATAATGCTAAAGATGATTCAAAACCTAAGTCTTCTAAGGAAGAATCTTATGCATGTATTAGTATTGAAGAAGAAGCTTTTGATCAAGTAGCATTAAATACAATCTCTGATAATCCTTGGATTTTTTATTTTGGAGCTACTAAGCATATGAAAAATTGCAGAAAGGTATTTTCTTTTCTTACTAACTCTTCATGTAGAAGAGTGACCATTCATATGGTCATGATTTGGATGTTGTAGGTGTTGGCGAAGTAAACCTAGAGTCAAGAAGTGGAAATTTCACATTTTCTAATGTTCTTTATGTGTCGGAAATGAAGAAGAATTTACTCTCTATTTCTACTTTCTTGTCAGATGGTTTTAAAGTTGTTTTTAAGAAAGATTCATGTCAGATCCTCTCACCTAATGAGGAGCATTGTCTACTTCAAGGTGAAAATAGAAGTGGCATGTTTGTGTTATCCAAAATTAGTCATTCCAATGTTGCTAAGTCTTCTGCACCTAAGGAGAATATAAATATATGGTATGCTAGATTTGGTCATATCAATTACACAACTCTCAAGCATATCAAAGATCATGGAATGGTGGAGAGTTTGCCTACTTTTACTTTACCAGATGATGCAGAATCATGTGAAGGATGTCTTATAGAAAAGCTTCACAAACTTCCTTTCAAGGAACATGGATACATCACAGCTGCAAGGAAGTTGCAGATCATACTTCAAATATGAATGCTCCTATGAGAACGGATTCCATTCAAGGTTTCAGATATTTCGTTACTCTCATTGATGATTTTTCAAGATTTTCATGGATTCAAGATATTTCAGAGATCTTTCCTACTTTCAATAAGTTCTTAGCTATGGTTGAAAATGAAAGTCTGTCAAAAATTCACATTTTGAGAAGTGATAGAGGAGGAGAGTACATGTCAAAAGACTTTTAAGTCTTTTTTTGAAGACCGTAGTTAGATCGGAACGTGTTCCAAATGCGATTGGAACGTTCGGAACGTTTCGTACGGAACATGCGTTCCTATCAGCGTTCGGAACGTGTTCTTTAAAAAGAGAAAATTACCTCATATTTCATAATTCAGCCCATTATCACATATAATACATATATGTAATACATATGGATATTATGACACACATGCATAAATACACATATATATAATACATATATACAATATGACACATGCATATATACTCAGTTTCCATCATATATGCTATGTGATATACACATGCATACATATGACACACACTGCATTTGCTAGATATATAATATGACACACATTGCATATATAAATAATGACACATATTGTAGAGATGCATGTATGACAAACAATGAACATGCATGTATGGATAATGGCACATACATATGTATCTTTGAATCTTGATTCTTTCTTATATCCTAAATAAGTACTAAATGAATAAATAAATAACTGAATATATATATATGTATATATATATATATATATATATATATATATATATATATATATATCATAGTACAAAAAAATCGCGATTTTTTCATAAAATAAAAATCTTTTAAATCTCGAACGATTTAAACGATTTATTCGCAATTTTTATTTTTTTCGATTTTTTTTTATTTTTTATTTTTACTCTATTTTGAGATATTATCATGCATTATATCCATATAACATGCATCATATCCATATTACATGCATTATAAATAAAGTTTATGATACATATTATAATATTAGAATGTTTTATATATGTATATATTATACAAAAATTTCCCAAAAAAAAAAAAATCACAAAAATTGCAAAAGAATAAAAATCGCGATTTTTATTTTAAATCTCAGCGATTAAAACGATTAAATCTTTTAAATCCCGATTTTTAATCGCGATTTAAATCTCTCTGTTTGTACTATGATTGATTGATATATATATATATATATATACATATATATATATATATATATATATATATATATATATATATATATATATATATATATATATATATACACACACATATACACACACATATATACACACACACACACACATATATATATATATATATATATATATATATATATATATATATATATATATATATATATATATATATATATATATATATGGTAACGTTCTTTAACATTCCATATCTTGGCATATGGTATGGCACCACGTTCCGTACGCGTATCTTACGTGTCGTACCAAACGTTCCGTACCACCTTGTTGAAGACAAAGGTATCTCCCATCAACTCACTATTGCTTACACTCCACAACAGAATGATGTTGCAGAGAGAAAGAATAAAATACTTGTTGAGATGCTGTGTAGCATGATGTCATCTAAAAAGTTTTCTCTCAAGTTTTGACTTACTGCAGTATATACAGCTAATCACATTCTGAATAGGTCTTCCACAAAACCTTAAAGATGATCACACCTTGTGAAGCTTATTCTAGGAAGAAACCCAATGTGAGTTACTTCAAAATTTTTGGTTCTCAAGCTTATGTTCACAATGAGAAGAAGGATCCACGTAAGCTTGATGTAAAAGCCATTGAAGCTATCTTTATTGGTTATGCTATTGAAAGCAAAGGATATAGATTCTATGTTCTAGAAATAGGTAATATCCTACTCTCATGCAATGCATGTATTGCAGAAGGTTAGTTTTTTTATAAAAAGTAAGACACTCTAGATTTCATAAATGCATATGATTATACATTTTTTAGAAGGAATTTGGATTCTTACATTCAGCCATATAAGGGGGTTATGAACCTTCTCAAATCCTAAAAGATGCACTTGATAAAGCTGAAGAGAGAGTTCCATTACCTGATCCGTACGTAGTCCATCATCAGAACCTCTTGATGTTCCAATTTGTGAAGTTGGAGAAGGTTCCAGAGTACTAGGAGAGAGAGATATTGAAGAACCAGAAGAGATTTCATTGGTTTTAAAGAGTACTTTGAGGTGGTTATATGAAACTTGGAAGGACAACGGTATAAAGAATTTCACAAGATGAATCCTAAGTCCGACAAGGAGAGAACAAGCAGATTAGGTAAATTATGTAGAACATTTTGAGATTCATAACATTTTAACACTAACTTCAGTTGAGAATGGACGAGCTAATATTAAAGATGCACTTTAAATTCTTGTATGGAAGAAAGCTATGCAAGAAGAGATTGATTCTATTCATAAGAATCAAATATGGAAGCTTTTTGAGTTACCAAAAGGTAAAAAAGCAATTGGTGTAAAGTGGATCTTCAAAATGAAAAGAAAAGTAGATGGTACTATTGACAGGTATAAAGCAACGTTGTCAAAAGGAATTGACTATGATAAGACTTTTGCACCTACTTCTAGAATGATAGTAGTCAAAACATTTCTTTCTCTTGTTGCATTCTTTGGTGGGAATGTATACTATTAGATATCAAAATTGCCTTTCTTAATGGTGATCTTTATGAAGATGTCTACATTTAAAAGTCAGAAGGTTTTGAAGAAACAGGTAAAGAGCATTTAGCATGTAATCTTATTAAAGCTTTGTATGGACTGAAACAAAAACCAAGATCTTGGTATGAGAAGATACATCTTTTATCTTCTATTTATTGGTTTTGAAAACTCAGATGTAGCTCCTACTTTTTATGTTAAAGCTAAGAAAAATGTTTTGATTATTATTATCATATATGCGGATGATATGATCATGACAGGTACCAAAGATTTAGACCGTCAGTATTTTAAAGCACAACTTAAGCATACATTTGATGTGAATGATTTAGGTATTTTGCATTAATATCTTTGGATCGGTTTGAGTACACGAATGAGGGTATCTATATAACACAACAGAAACACATTAAGAAATTTATTGGAAAGGTTTGAGATGAAAGATTCCAAGCCTATGCAAACACCTATGGATGTTAATATATCATTATAGACAGAAGCAGATTCAAAATCTTTTGATGTTACTTTGTATAGTCAGGAGGTTGGTTGCTTGATCTATTTATGTAATACACGCCTTGATATTTAATTTGCAACTTCTCAAGTATCCAAGTTCACGTATAGTCCTCTCAAGCTTCATTGGAAAGCAGTGAAGAGAATTTTCCGATATTTGAAGGAAACTTCTAGTTATGCTATGGTATTTCCGAGATCGCCACATTGAGCTCGTCTACGTACTTACAAGTGAGAACGTTGTAGATATTTTTACGAAAGCATTATCCAGAGACATACATTAGAAGTTTTAGTGACTTTTAGGTCATTTGGGCATGTTCACACATGGCTAATAACCAAAAGTCATAAAAATAATGTAAATGCCTTTACCATGCACGCAATTACGAGTCCCTTTCTTTGTACCTTTAACAATCGCCCTAGAGCCTTTGATAAGCTTCCATGACCCCTTTTCAAAGAGGGTACTATATCCATGCATATCCATTTTCCCTTTCTTGATGCTTGATACATACCTTAGATCATGCAAAACCAGCTCATTAGTGCCATCCACAATGAGATGCATTGTGCCAATACCTTCAATAGAACAAGCATGGTTATATCCAAGATACACATGTCCATGGGTGCCTGCACGAAAGGTAGTAAAACACTCCTTTATAGGAGTAGCATGGAACGATGCACCTGAATCCACAATCCATGTTTGTGAGAAAGCATCATTCACAGTAAGCAAGGCATCAATCATATCCATCTTTGTGATCTTCATATCTTGTGCATGAATATTAACAGAAGCATCAATAACTTCGACATGATCTTCTGCCATAGTAGCACAAAGTATATCTTCTGCATTTGATAGCTCCCCAATGACGACACTAGAGGCCACATTGGCCTTCTCTTTGTCCTTGTCCTTTGAGTTGTCATGTGCTTGATTCTTGGTGTCCTTGTTCTTCTTTTCACCTGTGTTCTTCTTTCTTTCTAGTTCAACTTTGTAATATTTGCAATTAGGCTTCTTGTGACCTTTCCTATCACATTGGTAATTCAGCCTTGCATTTGCTTTTTCTCCTCTTCCTTTGTATATTTCCACTTTCTTTTTTTTCTTCCTCTAGCCACATTGGCTGAACCACTTCCCTCTCCACTAGCTTTCCTCTTTATTTCCTCATTCAAAATAGAACCCCTTATCCCATCAAAGGTAAGATTGGGGCTACTCAAAACTGAAACAACCAATGTTTCCCATGAGTCAGGTAAGGTCATCAACAAGAAGATGGCCTTAAGCTTATCATCAAATGCACGTGATCCGGAGTCATGCAATTCTGAAAGAGTACCTGTAAAAGAAGTTAAGTGCTCAGCCTCACTTTTTTGTTGATATATTTAGGTAGTGATGTGTGTGAACACACTAGGACCACCGAGGCACTTTTTCCCCTCTTTAGGAGGGTTCCCCTCCCCCCTTGTATATACGCCTATAGCCCTAACGAGACACTTATCTTCCTACATTCTAGTGGTAATACATTCAGTATTGTGTTGTGCTCCAAGCTTCTTCTTCTTCCTTGTGTTGTTCGCGTGCTTCAGAATCGCACAAAATTTAGTGAGCATACTGAGGGCAATTAACGATCCAAGCTCGTTTCGACCTTGAACGCACTATCGCAGCGCTTGTGCAAGCTATTTCGCCTTTTTGTGCCAAAGATATATACAAGTTTCGGTTCGCCAATATAAGCATCTCAAAGTCTGCTACAGGTTTAGCAGAACTCATCAGAGTAGTTCTGTTCAACTTTTTCAGATACAATCATTTTTCTACATCAGGGTATTTTAATCAGTGGCCATGGCTGAAAGCAGTGATGTATTCTGTATGTTGGTTGTTAAGGATAAGTTGGACGGTACCAATTACCCATTGTGGGCTTATATGATGTGACACGTATTGGTTGCAAAAGGACTGTGGAACATTGTGCAGGGTGTTGAAAAACGTCCTATTATACTTGCAAATACAAGTATTAAAGTGGATGCATATGGCGTTGAAGATGCTGATATTCTTCAGATTCCTATTCGTGCTTCGGTTTCTACTTCACCTACTGGAGAGCAAATTCATTCAGATGATATAGATGCTCAAGCATATGCATTGATAGCCTTGTCTATCAAACGTGCCATTATTCTTGAAAAAACAGTTGATTTCTTCTATGAAGTTATACCACATAGCTCACTTGTGTAGACTGTTCTCAATTGTCTTCTTGATTAGTAGGGCAACCAAACATATTACCTTGCAGCGTAGTTTCTTCACTTCACTCGAACGTGCCCCTACAGGGAATACTATCACATGAGCTAATAACTCCTCTTATCTTGTCATGAGAGTTGGTAAGATCATTCTTACTACTGCTGATGGTAGTTCTTTCACTTTATCGGATGCTTTATTTGTGTCAAGGATCAAAAAAAATATGTTATCAATTTCTACATTAGCCAAGATTGGCTTGGTTATGAAATTTGTTCATGACAGATGTACAGTTCATGATCTGTCAAATGGCGACATGATTATTGCTTCTTGCATTTTATATCATGGGTTGTATAAGTTCATAGACTATGAAAAATCTATGAATGATTCAGCATGTGCACTACATGATTCTCAGGCTATGTCAGATGCAAAGCTTTGGCATGCACGGTTTGGTCATCTGAATTTTGCTAGTCTACTAAGCCTGCAAAAACCTGAAATGATCTCCTCTTTGTCCAAACTTGAGGCACCCGAAACATATGTTTGCGAAGACTGCATTTTGGGCAAAATGAAGCATTCCTCCTTTCCAAAAGATGGTTCAACTCGAGCTACTCAGAAATTGGAGCTTGTTCACAGTGATGTTTGTGGTCCTATGCATACACCCTCTTTTGGAGACTATATTTATTTCATGACTTTCATTGATTATTTTTCCAAGCATGCATGGGTATATCCATCGAAAGCAAAGCCCGAAGTGTTCATGTGCTTCAAACAGTTTTTGGTTTTGGCTAAAAATCTGTCACCATGTAAAATGGGAATCCTCCGTTGTGATTCAGGGGGGGAATATATGTCTTTTGACTTTAATGCATTTTTGGATGAACGTGGGATAAAACATCAATGTACAGTGCCGTATACACCTCAACAAAATGGAGTTACAGAACGAAAGAACAGGTCACTCGTGGAGATGGCGAGGTGTATCGTCACGTGTCAGGCTTTACCACAGTTTCTCGCTTGAGGCTATCATGTGTGTAGCATATGTACTTAACAGGTATCCCACTAAAGCACTGCAGTTTATCACTCCATATGCGGCTTGGCATGGTCGCAAGCCATCTGTTGCTGATCTGCATGTTTTTGGTTGTCTTCCATACAGTTGTCTTCCATATGCATTAGTGCTTGAACAACATCACGCAAAATTAGATGATAAAGCAATAAAATGTATTTTTGTTTGGTACAGTTATGAAAGCAAAGGCTATCGTCTGTATCATCCACAGACTAAACGCATTTTGGTTGTCTTCCATACAGTTGTCTTCCATATGCATTAGTGCTTGAACAACATCACGCGAAATTAGATGATAAAGCAGTAAAATGTATTTTTGTTGGGTACAGTTCTGAAAGCAAAGGCTATCGTCTGTATCATCCACAGACTAAACGCATTTTGGTTAGCCGTGATATTGTTTTTGTGGAAGATGTTATTCAGCCTTTACTTTCACGTACGAAAGAGACATCTGTTAGCTCCAAAGACATGTATGATACTTTGCTTCCTCTTTTTATAGGTGGACAGTCTAGTGCTATTCCTATTGAGGAAACTTCTCAACCTTTACAGATTTCATGAGATGATGTAGATCATTCCATTTCTAATGCAGATTTGCATGATGCACTCGTTGATGAGAGAGCTGATATAGTGGAGGCAAGAACTATGCCAAAATGATTAGTGCGGACTTTGCGTGACAACAAATCAGATGCATCTCTGTCATACCGTACTCGTTCAAGCTCTCATAATGCATCTTTTGCATCAGATTGCTATGCTATGGCTGCCTCTAGTCTCTGTGATGAGATTGAGCCTATTTCGTTTGATGAAGCAAAAAATTATGAACATTGGATGGCTGCAATGCAATCAGAATATGATGTTATCATGAAAAATGGTACCTGGTCTTTATGTGACTTGCCTCTTGACAAGACGGCCATTGGCACTAAGTGGATATACAAGCTGAAGCATAAATCTGATGGTACAATTGACACGTATAAGGCTACGCTTGTTGCAAAGGGTTATGCGCAGAAAAGAGGCATTGATTTTGATGAAACCTTTGCACCTACATGCCGAATGACTACTGTTTGCAGCATCTGTGCACTTGCAACTCATCATGGTTGGAATGTACATCAGTTGGACATTAAAACTGCATTTCTTAATGGTGATTTGCATATAGAAGAGTATGTTTTTCAGCCACGTGGCTTTATGCAGAACGGGAATGAAAACCAAGTGTGCAGGTTAAAGAAGGTATTATATGGTTTAAAGCACTACGTGCTTGGTATGAAAAGATACATGCCTATCTTATTGCACATGGTTTTGAGAACACTCCAACTGAAAGCACCTTATATGTTAAGAGTGCTAATCATGTGCTTCTGATCATTGTTGTGTATGTTGATCACATGCTGCTCACTAGTCCTCATGAGAAGCATATTGCTGATTTCAAGGTGGATCTGCATGCCTTATTTGAGATGTCTGATTTGGGGCATTTGCATCATTATTTGGGCATTCAGTTTATGCAAGTTGATGGCGGAATAGCTTTGTGTCAAAGAAAATATACCGACACATAATTGCAACGTTTTGCCCTTGAAGATTGTAAACCTATTGCCACTCCTATGGAGACAAGTTTACAATCTAGTCTTCATGATGCTAGAGATGCATTTGATGTTGTTCTCTATCAGTAGGGTATTGGATGCTTGATTTTCTTATGCATTACTCGGCCAAATATTCAGTTTGTTGTCTCACAGATGAGAAGGTTTATGCATTGCCATGGTGTCAAGCGCAGGCGGTTAAGCGCATCTTTCGCTACTTGAGTGGTACCTAGCTACTTGGGTTGTTTTATCCCAAGGGGGGTCACTACCGCCAGATTTGCATGCTTTTTCTGACTCTGACTCGGCCGGTTGCTATGACACTCGTATGTCCACTAGTGGTTTTTGCTTCATGCTTGGTAGCTCATGCATGTCTTGGCTGAGCAAGAAGAAGCCTACTGTGGCCACTTCTTGCTGTGAGGCTGAGTATAGGAAAGCTTTCATAGCGACTGTTGAGTGTGTGTGGCTAAGACGCCTTATGGCTGATTTGGATGTTGGTCAGTCTTCTACCACCACCATCTTCATTGACCGTCAGAACGCATTGGCAGTTGCAAGGAACCCTGTGTTCCACGCTCTCACTAAGCACATTGAGGTGCATTATCATTATGTCAGGGAGAGGTTCTCTGCTCGAGAGATTAGCTTGGCATATGTGCCCATGCAGGAGAACATTGAAGACCTTTTCACGACCGGCTCTGCCTAGGGAGAAGTTTGAAGCTTTTTGCAAAGCTTTGGGCTTACTTCCTTTTATGGATTGATTCCACATAGCTTGGCACTTCCTTATACATGAGTGTCATCTCCTTGTTCACCGTATCACTCCCAGAGGGGATTTGTTGATATATTTAGGTAGTGATATGTGTGAACACACTAGGACCGTCGGGGAACTTTTTTCCTTCTTTAGGAGGTTTTTCCCCCTTGGCTTGTATATACGCCGATAGCCCTAACAGGTTACTTGTCTTTGTACATTCTAGTGGTAATACATTCAATATTATGTGTTGTGACCCAAGCTTCTTCTTCTTCCTTGTGTTGTTCGCATGCTTCCGCAGACGTCTAACTCCAACATTTTTAACTCGTCAAGCTGCATATAAACTAGCTTACGCATAAGATGCACTTGATTTACAGACATGGTATTTTCTAGGTGGCTTTTAGCTTTTCCTATACCTCAAAAGCAATTGTAAGGCCTTTCAAATCCACTCAGATTTCATCTTATACAGCCATCTTGGTGTAAGTGATGGCCTTCTTGCTTAGGTTCATCCATGTTGCATCTGTCATATCTTCAAGCCATTTCACAATCTTCAAGAAAGAGGATGCCCAACATTCTCTTTTTCCACAAATCAAAACCCCTACCTTAAAATCTCTTGATCTCAAACAAGCTTTTGACATCAGAGGAGGTAGAAGCCATGTTTGCACACTGAGAGCTTCAAAATTTCACCAAAAAAAAGGTAAAATTCACTTGTTGCCCTACGCGCAATCATCTTACAAGACTATAACTGAGAAATTAAGCCCAAAAATTGTTCAAAACTTGCAAAATTCAATTTCTGAAATTTTTTGCAAAAAATTTCAAGAAATTCAAACAAGCTATAATTGCATCAAACACAACAAATTTGTTGTTTTCCAACCACAAAAGGCATACATAGATGCAAAACCGAGTCAATGGGTGCTTGTTTTCACAAAAGCAATATGACCTCTAAAATCAGAGAAATGACGAAATGACTTGTTGTAATAAGTTTCAAGCAAGTATGCACTTCCTCAATCTTTGTATACATTCTCCCACTTGAAATGAGAGAGAATTTAGGATCTGTAGATGAAAAAATCAGTAATGTGGATGCTAAAAATGACATATAAGCATACAAGTAGAACAATAGAAGAGATTCTTCGCGATGAAACTCTCTTAAAAACCAAAATTTGCTTCAACTTTGATGTGGACTGAAATAATCCTGCAAAAACAGCACTTTTATCACGAAAAAAGAAGGTTTTTCACGATGAAATTCTCCCAAATATAAGAAAAAGCCTTCCGCTTAACATAGGCTCAAGTAAAAAAGCACTTGAAGCAACTTTGTCACGATGGGGCATCTCAAAGATATGATACCAATCGAAAGAGGCTGCGGAGAGCTACGTGGTGGTGTTCTCGATTGCTCCAAACACCAAGGAAGTCGACTTCTGCATGAGGAGGGAGAAAATAGAGAAAAAAACCTAAGCAAAAATTTGGAGCGGAAGATAGAGAAGCTGAAGATGAAGAAGTCCCAATCAAGTTATGAGAGATTTGGGACCAAGTCTTATTGATAAGTGACTTTTAGGTCATTTGGGCATGTTCACACATGGCCAATGACCAAAAGCCATAGAAATAATGAAACTACCTATAACAAATTTGGGATCCAAAAAATATAACAAAAATACGTCTAGAAAGCTCTCAAAGAGAGATTTCACATGGAAGGGTCAAAACATACAAAAGGAGAGTCCTGGGGGGCTTTATCCCAAACAACTTCCCACTTAAAGGACCAAGGAGGTTCCTTTAAGCGAGGTAACTCCCACCATCTGTATAAATAGCTTATGTTGTGCCTTGGGTAGACACTTCGTCAGAGCATCTGAAGGATTCTGTGGATATTGACCTTGATCAAAGTGATCGGGCCATCCTCTAACACCTCTCTGATGAAGTGGTATCTCACATAATATGCTTTGTGCGAACATGAAACATGACATTCTTTACCAAACATATGGCACTCTCGCTATCTCATCCAAGAACAGGTGCCTTTTCAGGCATCCCAAACTCACTACGCAAGCGGGCTAACCAAATAGCTTCTTTGGAAGCCTCTCTAGCTGAAATATATTCAACCTCTATAGTAGATAGTGCAACTATCCTCTGAAGTCTAGAGCACCATGAAATAGCTCCACCTGCAAGGGTGTATACATAGCCACTTGTGGACTTCCGTGTGTCCACATCACCTTCCATGTCTGAATCACAAAATCCTTTTTAACTCCAATGGACACTTTCCATAACATAGGCATGTACCTTTGGTCCCTTTCAAATATCTCAAGATAGATTTGACTCCCTCCCAATGAGCTCTACCAAGATTAGCCATGAACCTCGTAACAGCTCCCACTACAAGAGCAATGTCTGGTCAAGTGGCAACCATACCATACATAAGTGAACCACAAGCTGATGCATATGGAACACTCCATGTAATTGGCTGCATCATCATCTTTGGGACAGTCATCCTTGGAAAGCTTAACATGTGGATGCGATGGCACTCGAAGAGGCTTAGCATCAGCCACATTAAATCTGTCCAGCACTTTTTCGATGTACTTTTCTAGGGATAAATGCAAATATGCTGCTACCTATCTCTTTTTCGATGTACTTTTCTAGGGATAAATGCAAATATGCTGCTACCAAGAATATGCTCAGTTTCCCCAAGGTCTTCCATTGAGAATGCAGAGTTCAGCTGCTGTTTTAGAGCATTCGGAGTGCTCTTTTTCTTCCCAGCCAGCAGCATATCATCTACAAACAGCACAAGAATGATTGGGCTGCCATCTTCATCATTTTTAGTGTACAAACAGTGGTCGCATGGCTTCTTTTGAACCCATGTTTGAGCATAAATGCATCAAACTTCTTATACCATTGTCTCAGGGCCTATTTCCACCTATATAAGCTCCTTTTCAGCTTGCATACCAGATGCTCTTTTCCATGAATGGCATATCCTTCTGGCTATTTCATGTAGAGCTCTTCGTCTAAATCACCATGCAAAAAGGCTGTATAAACATTCATTTGGAATAACTACAAATCCAAGGCAGCTGTGAGAGCAAAAAACACACGTAATGTGGTCATATTTACCACTGGAGAGAGCACCTCTTGGAAATCAATGCCCTCTTTTTGGGCATATCCCTTAGCAACCAGCCTTGCCTTATAATTGGGTTTGCCATCAACAGTTTTGATTTTATACACCCACTTGTTTGGAATGGCCTTCGTATCTTTGGGCAACTCAAGTCTCAACCAAATCCCAAAGTATCATTTGCATACAAGGCCTTTATCTCTTAATGTATGGAGTTACTCCCACTTCTTCTTCTGCTCACATAGCTTTCCCTCTTTATAAGTGAGAGGCTCACCCTCATCTGATAACATAATGTAATGTATAGAGGGGTCATATCTATTCACTGGCCTCATAGTAGGAACGAGAGAATTAATTCGTGAGAATTAATTCGGGAATTAATCGTTTAATTCGTTTAGTTCGTTCAAGCCCAAAATAAAATTCGAGAATTTTATCCATCTGGAGAGAATTTTATGTTTTTACATACACACACATACATACATATACATATATATATATATATATATATATATATATATATATATATATATATATATATATATATAATCCTTGAGTACTTGAAAGAAGAGAGTAGACCTTTAAGCACCCACTTAGAACTACATCAACCATCCTAACACCCTCTAAGCCAAGTGCATCTTGATTATTTTTAACACATACCTAGCTTTCCTCACTACTGAAGCTCTTGCCTAATGAAAGTCACTATTCATCTTTATGTCATTCCCACTATTGTAATTGTCTTTCCTTATGGAGGCAAGCCTTCCTCTTCTTATCTTCTAATAGTTCTACACCATACAAAGCACTTTCAAATCGAATACTACATTACAACACCCTAGGTGAAGTCTTCCTTATGTGGGACTTCAATGGCAGCACCCAGTCACAGTCACGTCAGTGTGAGTCATATGACATGGAGCATCCACAAATCATAAGGGGCAGAGATTCGGATGTGACGAGGACGAGTAAAGCATCAGCGGATATGGGTCGAGATACCACGGAGTATCGCAAACAACTGCTTGAGCTAGGTAGTCAACACCATCTTGTTATATATAACGGATGCACCGTTGGCCAGGCTCAAGTGGCCTTACTTGCTTCCCTCACGGGGGGAGGGGGAGAGGGGCGAGAGCTCAGTCGACTACATTATGGATATCATCTCTGGAGCTTCACTTATTCCCTTGCTTAGTATTGGACGACGTCCACTCAGTGCTGACCATACATTTATCACGTTCACACTTTCATGTCCTATTCGATTAGACCTTCCCTCACTCATTGAGCCGCACACCACGGTCCACAATACACTTCACACAAGCTCTCACATGCCTATGCACACCATTTACACACCCGCCTACTCTTCCTCGATCCACTCTCACCTTTGGAGACACTCTCGTCAAAGATCACCACCATCCTACATGACTCAACTCTACACAACTTTCCACATCGCACACATACACACCCTCCACACACAGGATCCATGCCTCAGAGCCGTTGGTATGATGGATATTATCATGAGCTAAGGAAGCATCTACGTCATATGTATATTAGCGCATAAAGGGGATATTACACACCGATAGGCGCAGTGCCGCATGCAGAGCCTTATTCGCTGCAAGTGGCAAGAATGGGAGGAGAGACAATATTGGATATCTACCGCTTACTCATGAATAAGGACATTGTAGTGGTGTGGCGACAACTAAGAGAGAGGAGATAGTAAACACCCATTCAAGACCCGAGCACTTGGCATAGCTATGCACAAATCCTATACCACATCCTAGACCAAGCCCCCATTCCCAGACCACAGAGCTCACTCCCCGCTACCTCTTACTTCTTCACATCCACTATGGTGAGTCGCGCCATTACCCACCTCTAGCATGGCAAGGCCCAAACCAGTTCAATTTACAGGCAGAGAATCTCATCTACGGATGCACAACTCTAGCACCTCTAATTGCCCACCTCTTCAACCGTGCACTGATTGAAAGGTTCCCTAACTCATGGACTGAGCGCACCATAGTGCCCATTCATGAGTCAGGCAATGTTATGGATCCAACGATCATGATTGGTCACACATTTGCCAAGTTATATGGGTCGCTACTAGAGACAGAGTTGAGCACTCGCCGAGAGGAAGGGTATTAGGGCTCAACGACAGGCAAGATTCAGACCAGAATACTCTACCATTAACCACATCTTCACTATGAGATGCCTGATCGACCAAGCAAGAGTGAGGAAGAGGATATTACACTGTTTTGTAGACTTCTGCAAAGCCTTCGACACAATTCCTAGGGAGAGGCTCTTCAGACGTCTACTCGATATCACGGCTCCAAAGGAGATGATATGGGGAATCTATGCCTTATATGAGAGAGTATATGGTAGAGTTAGATGTCTAGGCAGCTTATCCAACTCACTTGCTAGCACCGTCGAAGTGAAGCAAGGATTGCCTCTTTCACCCACCCTCTTTGGTCTATACATTGACGAGATAGTGGACTTCATACAACCAAAGGGAGGGGGGGATATTCAGGTACGAGGGACCACCATATTCTTTTATATGTTGATGATATTGTGCTAGTTTCAGAGTTTGCACAAGGTTTGCAACACCACCTAGACGATTTCTGCACACATAGAGGGCTATCTCGGAGCCTTGGTCACCTTGTCATTGGGAAGCTTCAAGTTTCATCAGCTCGAAACCGAGAGGGGTCCTACCAGGGGAGTCCCTCGAGAGGAGAGGTGGTACCGAGTATGCCATACAGAGATAGAGAGTGAGGAGCACTTTGTTACCAAATGCCCAACATACTCAGACCTACGAGCAGAGTTCCAAATAGAGGAGTCACTACAGCTGCGCATGAGGACGTTGGGACGCTTTCTCACTGTCGCATATGTGAGACGAGAGCAGAATATACAACCCACGTATTAGACACCGATGAGTACCCAGCAAACCATTACTCGATTCTTTCAACCAGATGGGCCACATTAAACACAGTTGTCTCCCAGAGGCATAGGCCTCACTCTCAAGCGAGCAACGGCACATAGAGTGAGACGCCGACCACATATGGTTGGATACCGATGACCGCGACAGCACAAGGAGGATATCTCACACATTGGGGTAGCCCATGACCACATGATGGAGCAAAGCCTTCGACACAATTCCTAGGGAGAGGCTCTTCAGACGTCTACTCGATATCACGGCTCCAAAGGAGATGATATGGGGAATCTATGCCTTATATGAGAGAGTATATGGTAGAGTTAGATGTCTAGGCAGCTTATCCAACTCACTTGCTAGCACCGTCGAAGTGAAGCAAGGATTGCCTCTTTCACCCACCCTCTTTGGTCTATACATTGACGAGATAGTGGACTTCATACAACCAGAGGGAGGGGGGGATATTCAGGTACGAGGGACCACCATATTCTTTTATATGTTGATGATATTGTGCTAGTTTCAGAGTCTGCACAAGGTTTGCAACACCACCTAGACGATTTCTGCACACATAGAGGGCTATCTCGGAGCCTTGGCCACCTTGTCATTGGGAAGCTTCAAGTTTCATCAGCTCGAAACCGAGAGGGGTCCTACCAGGGGAGTCCCTCGAGAGGAGAGGTGGTACCGAGTATGCCATACAGAGATAGAGAGTGAGGAGCACTTTGTTACCAAATGCCCAACATACTCAGACCTACGAGCAGAGTTCCAAATAGAGGAGTCACTACAGCTGCGCATGAGGACGTTGGGACGCTTTCTCACTGTCGCATATGTGAGACGAGAGCAGAATATACAACCCACGTATTAGACACCGATGAGTACCCAGCAAACCATTACTCGATTCTTTCAACCAGATGGGCCACATTAAACACAGTTGTCTCCCAGAGGCATAGGCCTCACTCTCAAGCGAGCAACGGCACATAGAGTGAGACGCCGACCACATATGGTTGGATACCGATGACCGCGACAGCACAAGGAGGATATCTCACACATTGGGGTAGCCCATGACCACATGATGGAGCAAAGATGCACCACCACCACTTGGGCAGCCTTCCTTCAAGAGGCACTCAGACCGTCGTCGATGTACCACATACTCCACCCACCTCCACACCATCATTAGTAGTTAGGATATACATATTCACTCCGCCCATGGGTCCCCCCGTATTAGGTGGCTATTATCTGCAGAGTCTGACTCAGAGCCACGCTTCCCCATCCATCACTACATTATCCTCACTACCTCCTCATCACCCAAGTACACTATCCTTTGCTTGTTTCCAACCTTTTTCAGCCTGCATAGTTTTGAGCAGTGAGTATTTTTCCTTTCTATTTCTACACACGGGTTACTACAGTTGTACATGGTTTTGTCTCATAGGCCAAGTTTTGCCTATAAAAGACGTAATATAACCTCTCTCTCTCTCTCTCTCTCTCTCTCTCTCTCTCTCTCTCTCTCTCTCTCTCTCTCTCTCTCTCTCTCTCTCTCTCTCTCTCTCTCTCTCTCTCTCTCTCTCTCTCTCTCTCTCTCTCTCTCTCTCTCTCTCTCTCTCTCTCTCTCTCTCTCTCTCTCTCTCTCTCTCTCTCAGAGGAGAGACCAGCGTACTTTGTCGTATGCTATATTGCACCCATTGGTTCACTCTTCACACATTCCCCTGAGCAGCTATCAGGAGGGGAGGGACCAGACACCACATCACCATATGACTGCCTCAGTGACACGATTATGGAGTATACCAGGATGGGTGAAGTCTTCCTTGTAGGAGACTTCAATGCCCGCACTCCGAGCCACCAGTGTGATATCTACGACTTTGACGACCCTGAGATGCTTCGTACCATAGAGGACATGCCTACACTCCGAGCCTCAGCCGACACCGCTACACCCACCTTATATGGCCGACACTTACTCCAAATGGGAGAAGCACACCATCTCGTTATATATAATGGGATGGAGAGCTGGCCCACCTCGCGCGGTCTCACCTGCATTCCACCCACGACACCACAGGGGGGCAGTGTGGTAGACTATGTTATCGGACCTCCGGAGGCGACACATCTGATCACCTCATTCACTATCCCACCCTTACCGATTGGAGCTGATCACGCATATCTTGCCCTATCCATTCGCGGCTCACCATGCATACCCCACCCCGTCACCATACAGCCACGAGCCCGTACCACCATTCACTTTAGACATGAGCTAGCACATATCTATAGCTCCCATGTTCGAGAGCGCATCTACTCCCTTGATCCCTCTGCCTCCTTGGACACCCTCACCACCCACTTCTCCTCGATCCTCCATACATCCGCTACTCTCAGCTTCCCATACACCACCCACAGCACTGCACATCCGACACGACTGGGGCATACACCCCAGAATAGATGGTATGATGAGGAGTGTAGGCGACTATACCGACATCTCAGAGCACAGAGTATCTTGGGATCCATCACAGAGAGGGAGGCACGACGACAGATGCGAGCCCTCACACGCCGGAAGCGGCGAGCTTTCGAGGAGCAACAGGAGGCAGAGTTGATCGACCTTCTCATGAGTAGGGATTGTGCCACCACGTGGAGGGCACTACGTGAGCCACGTTCACCTACACCCATAGCAGATCCTTCGACTTGGCACACCTACGCCCAGAGGTTATATGACGTCCCAGGACAGCCACCATTACCGATTCCTTCCACACCGCGTCCGGTGATATCCACCCTCTTCACAGCATGCATGGTACGACAGGCCATCCATAGGCTACAGCATGGCCGTTCAGCAGACCACACGGGGCTACAGGGAGAGCACTTTATATACGCAGAAGATGTAGTTTCCCACTTGATCGCCAATCTCTTCAACCGTGCTTTGGTTGAGGGATTACCCGACTCATGGACTATGCATACCATTACGCCTATCCATAAGTCCGGCGATATGATGGACCCAGGGAACTACAGGACTATTATGATAGGCCATATCCTGGCCAAGATCTATGGGGCAGTACTAGAGGCAGAGCTCAGTACACACACTGAGGCAGCGGGGATCAGAGCACCCGGCCAGGCAAGCTTCCGCCGCACTTTCTCCACCATCGACCACATCTTCGTGCTTCGTTGCTTGATTGAGAGCGCGAAGGCGAGGAAGCAGAGACTATACTGTTGCTTTGTGGATTTCCGCAAAGCCTTCGACATGGTCCCTCGAGAGAGACTACTACGGAGGCTCAAGGAGTTACAGCTTCCATCAGACATGCTATGGGCCATCCACGCTTTGTATGCACGAGTCACAGGCAGGGTACGCTGCCCCGGCGGTCTATCAGACAGCCTTGTTAGCACCATTGGTGTGAAACAAGGTTGCCCTCTCTCACCCACTCTCTTCGGTCTCTACATCGACGAGATCACGGAGTATATACAGCGAGCAGGAGGGCGAGGAGGAGACCTCGGAGGTACACCAGTACATATCCTATTATATGCTGATGACATTGTCCTGCTCTCAGAGTCACAGGAGGGGTTGCAGTCACATTTACAGGCGCTCGATACCTTTTGCATGGAGAGAGGACTCACAGTGAACCTTGGCAAGACCAAGGTCATGATCTTCCATACCTCCAAGACAGTACGCCATCGCGCCTCTTTCACATAAGCTGGAGGACAGATTGAGGTAGTGGACTCCTACGTCTACCTAGGTATCACCTTCTCGGGCAGCACAGGGGTATTCTCCATGGCACAGGCTGCGAGAGATAGATTGACACGAGGTTATGCGGCACTTGCAGGATTGGAGAGACGCTGCTTTCAGACACATTTTCAGGAGCCCCGGACTAAGGGGTGGCTCTTTGACACTCTAGTGACACCCGCATTGATGTACGCAGCAGCAGTATGGGCACCAGGGATCACAAAGGCGATGTGGACGCAGATTGAGAGGCCCCAAATCACCATGATATCACGCTTGCTGCGCAGCAAGCCCTCCGTTCCACATGACATTATACGAGCTGAGCTTGGCACACCACCGATGCTAGTGGAGGCCCTCTTCCAGTTGGTGACCTTTATTCTGAGAGTCAGAGAGCTCCCCACTAGCCGACTCACCAGGCTTGCATTTGAGAGCTCTAGACATTTGGCAGAGACAGGGCATGAGAGAGTATGGTATGCACAGACTTACCGATGGTTAGCAGACCATGGCATGAGCATTACGGATCTCCCCCCTTTTCAGTATGACCTCTCTTCCCCCCACATTACCCTCTCTCGTTCGGAGAGGAATAGGATCATCCGTCATGACCTACTACAGATACACGTCAGGGAGACATGGATAGCACCACGGGAGCCTCTTCCCACAAAGAGGCAACACTACAGAGAGCACTTCCTGACTGTGACAGCGGATGGTTTCATTCAGAGACCACGATACATGGATACATATATGGCACCAGCTGAGAGAGTGGCCATTGGGCAGCTCAGAGTATCATCACACCAGCTCGAGATTGAGATTGGGCGAGCCACACATACCCCCAGGGATGAGCGATTATGCAGGATATGTAGAGAGGAGGTGGAGGACGAGGAGCACTACACATGTAGATGCCAGGCATATGAGGACATCAGAGACCGCTACCCACAGCTCTTCAGGGGGCCTAGAGAGATCAGGGCTTTATTGGGGACAGAGGACCAGCGCCCTCTAGGTCGTTTCCTAGTAGAGCTCCAGCACCGTCGCGCATCACTCCTCCAGCAGCAAATGGAGATACACCTGACCCCCCCCCCTCAGACTTATATTACAGATTTTTTCAGACCCACATACACTCGAGGGCCCAGCTCCATGCGGGGTGTCACATTACACAGAGTAGAGGAGCTTAGACGACAGCATCGACGACCGAGACCCCTTGTCCGGAGAGCTCGTCCACATCAGAGAGAGATTCAGGCGATTTACGCACGCCATGACATGGAGATACAGATACGTCAACAGCGCACCCCTATCGATTTGGACGCCCAGAGCATTTTGAGGATCGCCATGATGCCTTACCCACCGATGCATTATATCCTACACCCACTCCAGGCATTTAGGGGGTTGTGATACCATCGAGCCTCCCCTCCCGAGTCCCTATGCATATCATATTTGTATCTCACCCATTGAGCATATAGAGTGCATACCCATAGCACCCCACACCCTTGATACCAGCTACTATCCCACCTTTTATACCCGTTTGCAGTACTCACACTTTATTTTCGTTTTGGATCACAGTGGATTGGATCATACTGATGTATATGTTTTGTCTCATAGGCCGATTTTGGCCTCTAATAGACGTTAAAAAGTCTTTCTTCTTTCTTCTTTCTCTCTCTCTCTCTCTCTCTCTCTCTCTCTCTCTCTCTCTCTCTCTCTCTCTCTCTCTCTCTCTCTCTCTCTCTCTCTCTCTCTCTCTCTCTCTCTCTCTCTCTCTCTCTCTCTCTCTCTCTCTCTCTCTCTCTCTCTCTCTCTCTCTCTCTCTCTCTCTCTCTCTCTCTCTCACTTTTTCGTTTTGGATCATAGTGGATTGGATCATACTCATGTATATGTTTTGTCTCATAGGCCGATTTTGGCCTCTAATAAACGTTAAAAAGTCTCTCTCTCTCTCTCTCTCTCTCTCTCTCTCTCTCTCTCTCTCTCTCTCTCTCTCTCTCTCTCTCTCTCTCTCTCTCTCTCTCTCTCTCTCTCTCTCTCTCTCTCTCTCTCTCTCTCTCTCTCTCTCTCTCTCTCTCTCTCTCTCTCTCTCTCTCTCTCTCTCTCTCTCTCTCTCTCTCTCTCTCTCTCTCTCTCTCTCTCTCTCTCTCTCTCTCAGCATCAAAACCCTAAAATCAGAGCTGCGCCTAAAAATAGAGATAGACTTGAACCTCTGCTCAGAGAGGAGGGATGCGGAACCCTAAAATCAGAGCTTTGAAACCCTAAAATCAGAGTTGTGCCTAAAAACAGAGAGAGATTCGACACCCTGAAGCATAGAAAGAGAGGTTCAGCCCATTACCATTGTACCACAGAAACAGCATGGCTAGACTAGAAAAAAAGGATGTGGAAGACATGATTACTAAAGCAGCCAGAGAGGTAAAGAAAGAGGCAGACAGAGTACTTAATCAAGAATGAGGAAGTCAAGTGATAGAATAAGAGCCCTAGAAGAGCATGTCAAAATTCTTGAAGAAGACCGAGATGAAATGAAAGCTGAGATACATAGGCTTCAAGAAGAAATCATTCAGCTCAGGATTTCCAACGAAGAAGGAGAAATCACAAAGCTATATGACTTGAAAGAAAAAATCAAAAATGATTGGAAGATGGGTGTGCAAGAACACATGAGATTAGAGATAGAAGCAACACAAAATAATTGGGTGGAAGTTGTAAGTAAAAATATTAAAAAAGAGGTCAAAGAAGAAGTGAAAAAGGAAGCAAGGAGGACGTGAAGAAGGAAAAACTCACACGAGTTCAGGATACACTCGAGGAGGAGAGACTTGGACACATTCGAAGACTCCACATTCGGATTACGGGCTTACCGAGCATCACCAGAAGTTGACGCCACCGATATTTGCCGTCGCCTCGGGTACGAGAACATGCCCTTTACATGCACATAGAGGGTTGGGAGGGATACGTCTCGTTCGCGAGCACTCATCCTTCATATGAGCTCCGAAGAGACATGGACCACCTTTTTTAGACGTCGATGTACGAGAACATGCCCTTTACGGGGATTACCAGGCGGCGCCCTCTACATGAACGAGGACCTCATTAGGATGCAAGTAGCACACAGACGTGCTTGAATGCCACGATACTCATGGCACGTCGAGAGGGAAGGAATGCCTTTTATCGGGATGGTAAGATCTTCATAGACGGACACCCTATCAAATAAGGCCACGCAGCTTATGAGACATGCCATGGTAGTGGAATCTATTCCACTTTCCCTTTCCCTTTGAAAGAGATTCTTTTGAATTCAATTGCTCTACTCATCCATAATTGAGAACTTGCACATAAGTTCTCCATGTTTTTCCTTCCAAAATAGTGGAGAAAGAGACTCCCATGTGAAGGAAAATTATACTGAAAAATAGAATAAATGAATTGCTTCTGAAATATAAACTAAGAGATGTTTTCTAAACACCTCTTTTGTCTAAAGGAAAATATGTTCTATTCTTCTCCTATGAAGAAATCATATTTTCCTTTTCCTCTCTCTCTCTCAAAGAACAGGAGCTAAAGTGAGACCACTAAGCTAAAGTGAGATCTCTCCTTGATCTCTAAAGCTAATTCCCACTTTCTCCTTCACTTAAAAGAGAAACTTATGAATTCATTTGCTCCTCTCTTCCATGACTGATGTATAATCCCTCATTACAGACATTACTATAAAGATGGAGAACAAATCTCCCATAACTAATGAAGGTGTATGTAGTGAAGAGTGGAGAAAATAAATTCCTAATAAGGATCAACGCCCTCTGCTAAAATGATCAGCAATGATATGACATGAGACCATAAGCACATGTGTATCCATACTAAAGAGCTATCTATGCCAACCATACTCTATGCATGGATCTATACGATCCCACCAAACTAATGGAATTATCCTTCTTGAAAAGCTGAAAATGAGTATGTGATACCAACGGTGATAAAATCACCTATCACATTCTCTACTGGAAGAATAAATCTTCCCTAAACTATGAAGGATAAATCCAAACCCTAAGGAGATGTCTACTAAGAGCTCCCCTCTGATCTAGTGAGACATGTCACCATGAATGATGAGTCCTTTTCTCCTTGGCCATAGAAGAAGAGTGCTCAAAGGGAAGTCATGTCCACCGTCCCATACCAGTGAAACTTCTTCCAATTCACGGTGTCATACCTACACTAAACCGAATATATATTCCATATATATAGAATGGAATATGTAGGTAGATTCTAATGAATCCCATATCGTCAACTCATGTCAGTGGACTCAAATGAGTCCCATGTCCTCGAACTAGTTAGTTTGGTTCTAATCATCATGTGACAATATGTGACGGTGGATATCCCTTTCTTACTAACTTGTTCCTAGGTACCAAGACAAGGTGTGAGTACTTCTCTGTAGATCCCAACATACATGATATGTATTGGGTACCCCAACTATTTCTTACTAAGGGATCTATGTGGTAAATCATAGAGGTAGTGCCATACATGTGGCCTTCCTAACCATCACTCGAATCACATAAGCACCAGTCGATGCTGTCTCATGAAACCCATCTTTGTGATCCCATATAATTGGTTTCCTTAGTAGTGTAGCAAGAATGCTTCACTACTTACTCAAGTGATGTATATGAGTGAAGCTAGTCACTCTTTGGATATTGCTCATAATACCCATAGTCTCCTAATCATACTGTGAGACTCTTCTGAAGATAAGTAAATCTTTACTACCTTGGAGATTATCATAATTGTAACTCCCATGCCTGTATGCAACTTCCTATAACCTATAGGATTTCTTGTGCACATTACTAATGGTGCAGATTTAGCTCCTTCCCTTAGCAATCCTATGATCTAAATCCATAGGGATTATGTGTAGGGATTCTATTTACTATTGAAGTTTCCTTATCTATCCTACTATGATGGTTCTAAGTCCATCAGATACATGCTTAAAAGAATGCTAATACCTTACTGATGTTTGCAAAAAAGGCATATTACCATGCCATAACATTCTTAGCTAAAGGCCAGTGCTTATATAACGCCATGAGGTGGGAGAAAATTCGACAATATTTGCCAACGAAATGGGATCCCAAAAAAAATTTAACCATAAACTCAATGGCACACAGGCCATCCAATAACATAGGGCTTAACAGGCCCATGGCATGCACACCATAAACTCATACATGGACTCCATAACCTACAAAAACATAAAAACAGATGCTAGCAACAATCTCTTTGTTTCATAACCATGTAATTCCTGCAATCATCTTTCTTGCGAACAATCAAAGAGTGTACTTCTCGCATGTTGATACATACTTTTAGAATTCAAACAATGATCAACTTTGATGTATGCACTTCAATCCATGCATATACATACAAAACATGCCATAAAATAAAGTGAGATGCCTGAAAGCATAAAGCATACATCCCTAAATGATTTGGTATTGGAATTGCATGCATCCAATCCTTTTCGATGATCTTCGAGATCTCTGCACCTTTCTCCTCATATCTTAATACAAACTCTGAAGTGTCTGAAAACATCGGATCATTCTCAAAACATAAAGCATGGTCAAATGATTATGAAAATAATGCAAATTTATCCAAAAAATGCATTTATAATCCCTCTTTAGACATGCAAAAACCATTTTAGGACCTGCAAATAATCATAAATTGAAATATATATCATGTGCAAGTGGCTCAAAGTGAAATTACTTCAATCGCCTTCCCGGTTTGAAAGATATGGCTCCCGGAAGGTAGTTGCCAAAAACTATTTAGACTTTGCAGACATGTACAAACCTGCAAAAATACGTAACTTCCTAAATTTCTTTTCATAAACTGAAAATAGACTTTTTGCTCTTCCAAATGAGCCATAGTACGTCCAATTTAGAATTTTCTAGCCCAAGATATGGCCTTTCCAAGCAGGACATGCCAAACTCGTGGACTGTTATAGGGGCTGGAAAAAGTGTGAAAATGTGATATTTAGAGTGCCCAAAAGCATTCTTCCATCAAGCAAATCCTAGAATTGTCTCCATAATCTCAGAGAGTAGTATATGAATATGCTTGGGCCTATTTTCGGCTTTCCAAAACCTCCCTTAGTGCATACTATTTTGCTCCCAAAAAGAGGCCTAAATCAAGATTTTTACTTTCATGCAAAAACTTTAATGTGAGCTTTTAGCAAGCTTCTATTCCATTCCTAATGTGGATTTTCTTGGATTTTCTCATTTTCCATGGTAATATGTATACCATACTTCATGTATGTATGCACTAATCCATGCGAAGCCTCTTAAATAGTCTTTTTCTTACTCCCAAAAGTGGAGTTTGATAAAAGTTAACATCTGAAATTTTTTCAAAAAGTGTGGAAAGGGGATCTTTGAGGATACAAAATTCCTCCTTAACTTATCATTTTAGCACCTCAATTTAAGAAATTCCCATTTTGGACGAGAAAAAAGGAGGTCCACTAGGGATTAGCTATGGATGGATGGGAAAAAGTATATATACTGAGAGTCTGGTGTATGGATTTTATAGTTTAATCATTAGATTCATTAAAATGATAAGTTAAGGAGGAATTTTATATCCTCAAAAACCCCCTTTCCACACTTTTTGCAAAAAATTCAGATGTTAATTTTTATCAAACTCCACATTTGGGAGTAAGAAAAGAGACCATTAAGAGGCTTTCCATGGATTAGTGCATACATGCATGAAGTATAATGTATGCATTACTATGTACAATGAGAAAATCCACGAAAAATCCATATTAGAAGTGGATTAGGAGCTTGCTAAAAGCTCCCATTTAGGTTTTTGCATGAAAGTAAAAATCTTGATTTAGGTCTTATTTGGGGAGCAAATTGGCATGCGCAAAGGGATGATTTGGAAGGTGAAAATAGGTCCAAGCATCTTCATACACTACTCTCTGAGGTTATGGAAAGAATTTTAGGATTTTATTGATGAAAAAATGCTTTTTGGCATCCCAAAAATCACATTTTCACACTTTTTCCATCCTCCAACAGTCCACTAGTTTGGCATGTCTCGCTTGGAAAGGCCATATCTTGGGCTAGAAGACTCCAAATTGGATATGCCATTGCTCGTTTCGAAGAGCACAAGGTCTACTTTTAGTTTATGACAAGAAAGTTTGGAAAATAGGTATTTTTGCAAGTCTGTACATGTCTGCAAAATCTAAACAGTTTTCGGCAACTACCTTCCGGGAGCCATATCTTACAAACAGGGAAGGCGATTGAAATAATTTCACTTCGAGCCACTTGCACATGATATATATTTTAGTTTATGATCATTTGCAGGTCCTACAGTGGTTTTTGCAGGTCTAAAGAGGGATTACAAATGCATTTTTTTTGGGTAAATTTGCATTATTTTGGTAATCATCTCACCATTCTTTATGTTTTGGGCAATGATCCGATGTTTTCGGACACTTCAAGGTTTATATTAGGATCTAAGGAGGAAAGTGCAGAGGTCTCAAAGATCGTCGAGAAGGATTGGATGCATGCAATTCCAATACCAAATCATTCAGGGATGTATGCTTTATGCTTTCAGGCATCTTACTTTATTTTATGGCATGTTTTGTATGTACATGCATGGATTGGAGTGCATATAACCAAGTGGATCATTGTTTCAATTCTAAAAATATGGATCAACATGCGAGTACACTTTTTGATTGTTTGAGGAAAGATGATTGCAGGAACTACATGGTTATGCAACAAAGAGAATTGTTGTTAGCATTTGCTTTTATGTTTTTGCAGGTTATGGAGTCCATGTATGAGTTTATGGCATGCATGCCATGGGCCTGACAAGCCCTATGTTGTTGGATGGCCTATGTGCCATTGAGTTTATGGTTAAAATTTTTTGGGATTCCATTTCCTTCGGGAAATGTTGTCGAAATTTTTTCCACCTCATGGTGTTATATACGCACTTACCTTTAGGTAAGAATGTTATGGCATGGTAACATGCCTTTTCTGCAAACATCAATAAGATCTAGGCATGCTTATAAACATGTATTTGATGGACTCAGGACCATCATAATAGTATACATAAGGCAACTTCAGTAGTAACAGGATCCCTACATATAATCCTTATGGATTTAGACCATAGGATCTCTAAGGGGAAGGACATGTACCTTCACCATTAGGAATGTGCACAAGCAATCCTATAGATTATAGGAAGTTGCATATAGGCACGGGAGATACACATATGATACTCTCCAAAGAAGTGAAGATTTACTTATCTTCACAAGAGTCTCACAGTATGATTAGGAGACTATGGGTATTAGTAGGAATATCCAAAGAGAGACTAGTTCACTCCTGCACATCACTTGAGCAAGTAGTGAAGCATTTCTGCTTCACTACTAAGGAAACCAATTAGATGGGATCACAGAGCTTGGTTTCATGAGACAGCATCGACGGGTGCTTATGTGATTCGAGTGATGGTTAGAAAGGCCACAGGCATGGCACTAGCTCTATGACTTAGAGCATAGATCCCTTAGTAAGAAATAGTTAGGGTACCCAATACATGTATGTATGTTGGGATCTAAAGAGAGGTACTTAGACTTAGTCTTGATACCTAGGAACAAGTTGGTTTGGAACAAAAAGGGATATCAATTGTCATACATTGACTATAACCAAACTAACTAGTTCGAGGATATGGGACTCATTTGAGTCCATTGAATGAGTTGAGGATATGGGATTCATTAGAGTCCAAATATATATTCCATTACATATGTATGGAATATATCTTCGGTTTAGTGTAGGTATGACACCGTGAATTGGAAGACGTTTTCACTGGTATGGAACAGTGGAAATGACTTCCCTTTGAGCACTCTTCTTCTATGGCCACGAAGAAAAGGACTCATCATTCATGGCGTCATGTCTCACTAGTTCAGACGAGAGCTCTTAGTAGACATCTCCTTAGGATTGGGAGTTATCCTTCATAGTTTAAGGAAGATTTATTCTTCCAATAGAGAATGTGATAGGTGATTTTATCACCATTGGTATCACATACTCATTTTGAGTTTCTCAAGAAGGATAATTCCATCCATTTGATTGAATCGTATAGATCAATGCATAGAGTATGGTTGGAAGAGAGAGTTCTTTAGTATGGATACACATGTGTCTAGGGTATCATGTTATATCATTGCTGACTATTTTAGTACCTTTATAAGGAATTTAGTTCCTCCACTCTTCATTACATATACCTTCATTAGTTAGGGGAGATTTGTTCTCCATCTTCATAGGAATATACATAATGAGGGATTATGCATCAGTCATGGAAGAGAGGACCAAATGAATTCACAAGTTTTCTCTTCTAAGGAAAGGAGAAAGTGGGAATTAGCTTAGAGATCAAGGAGAGATCTCACTTTAGCCCAGTGGTCTCACTTTAGCTCCTCTCCTTTGAGAGAGAAAGAAGGAAAGGAAAATATGATTTCTTCATAGGAGAAGAATAGAGCATATTTTCCTTTAGACAGAAGAGGTGTTTAGAAAACATCTCTTGGTTTATATTTCAGAAGGAATTCATTACTCTACTTTTCAGTATAATTTTCCTTCACATGGAAGTCTCTTTCTCCACTATTTTTGGAGGAAAATATGGAGAATTTATGTACATGTTCTCAGTTATGAGCAGAGTAAATGGATTCAACATAATCTTTTTCAAAGGGAAAGGGAAAGTGGAATAGGTTCCATTGCTAGAGCTCTTTTCCTTAGAAGAGATTGAATAGAGAGAGAGAGTTTCACTTTCTCACCTTTAAATTGTCTAGATAGGAGTGGCACTCTTCTATCAAAGACAAGAGCGAGATCAGGTAATCATACTGGTTAGATCGTGTTCCACATGGAAACTCTAGAGAGTAGTAGTTATGTTTATTTCTAGTAATGGTCCTTGACTAGATGAGATTATCTAGTTATTGACATTAGTGAGACTGGGAGTTGGGTATGGTTCTTCTCTTTAGGGTTTCTAGGAGATGGGGATATATCTAACCTATTGGGGTACCAAACTCTTAGTTGGTGTTACATCATGAGCATGATGTGTAAACATAAGTTAGGAGGATGGATACTTAGGGTTTATCTGAATCTCAAAGGGAATGCTTTCTGCATTCATATGGCGAACTAAAGGGAAGGGAAAATTTTAGAGTTTTCACTAGTGCCAATAGATGCTCTTCCAGTAGAACTAAGTCCAAAGGTTAAGGATGACAAACCACAAAAAAGGTACTTTAGATTAAACTATTACTTGTGATTACACTCAAGGTTAGGAAGCCCTAGAGTGGTACGAGGGCAATCTATCATTTAGTCCTAGATGGGTTTGCCGTCGCTTTTGATGGGACTTTGTTCTATATTTCACAGGAATCTATGGTTTATTATCTCCATTACGGTATGGTCAAGCTTATGAGCTTGGCAATTTACACTTGCTTTTTATATTATTACTCCATAGAGGATACATCATATGGACTTGGGTCATTTTGGCCATGTTATATGTTATGGGAGTGATAATTTGGAAGTTGCGTATATATGGGAGATAGTAGGCACCACTCAGACGGTTTCCCACCTTTGAGATGATCTCATATGAGACTTCTTAAGGGGAAGGATACGGGGGAACAACAAAGAGAGATGACCATGTACATTGAGTACATGGGGTTCAGGGGAGTCCGAGCACTTTCTTCTACCATTATGGACATTTCATCTACATTTTCGAGGACGAAAATGTTTTCAAGGGGAAGGAAATGTCACATGATATTTATATGGGGGTTTGATAGAGAATGCCAGATGGCATTCTTATGTAAATTACTCCACATTGGTAGGAGAGAGAAACAAGGAAAGCAGCTCGGGCGATGGCTGGGAGGAAAAATGAACACAAGACTGTGGGAGGGCTCGCGAAGAGGGGCCAACAATCAAATTCTTTGGACCGCAGAAGTATGGACCTAATACTTTCCTACTCATTTGTGCCTCTATGCCATCTACTCAATGCGCATGCAAAAACAACCTTTTCTTTCTTCAATTTGCTCAGATCTCTCAGTCACGATGTTGCATGCCATCCAAGGCATCCGAAGTGCCTTTTTTACTCTATATTGGAGCTTCAAAATTTGTTCGCGAAGATGATGATGGTGCCCGAAAATAAAAAAAATATCCTTTCCATAAATGCACATAGAAAAGGACTTCTCTTCTCCATCTCCATCTTCATAAGGCTCTCCATGATTCCTCCCACTCAGTGCTCTAATACCAAATGTAAGGAGAATGAAATGAAATCCCTAAGACTTACCTCCCAACCAATATGTAGCCCTTTGATATCACCATCTATAGTCCACCATGTGATCTCACTATTCATCTTTCCATCATGAATAGGCAACCAACTATGAGACTCACGATCTCGGCCTTGGCTTTCCCCTGAGCAAGGAACTCCTTGTTCCTCCAAGCATGTACATCTCTTAAATATAACAACAAGAGACTTGCATAAAGACAAGTACGGACCAAAAAATTAGAATAACTCTGAATTAAAAAAGTAGCAAGATAGAATTATACATTGTTAGTAAAATCATCAAAAACATAGTAAATGTGCCAACCTTCCATCAAAAGGAAGCCCAACTTGTAGGTCAATGTTATGGTCAAAGACTAATCAAAGGCTGGTCAAATTGGTCAAACATGAGCAAATTTTTACTAGAATTTTTATAACAAATTCTTGCTAGCTCAATGAGAGTTATCCAACCATGTATAAGACATACGTAGTTCAGCACATTTTCCCCTCCAAAATCTAAACCCTAATTTCTGCATAACCTTTAGAAACATGTGGTTTTTAAACTTGCTATGTGACAAAATATGGTTTAAACCAAAGATCTAATGGTTGTAATTACATGCGCCTGTTTTAGGTTAATTATACACTAGCCGTGTCATCCTAAAAGGACACGTCATCAGCAATTATTAATTAAAGGGAAAGCTCACGCAGCTATTTTGATATAGCTAAGATTAAAGCTAATACAACAGATCGCTTAAAAAAATTCATCATCCTAGATGTCTACATAAGACATGCACAATTGCTCTCAAAGCAACACTTTAGAAGTTCACTCTTCAGTTATGTGTGCTTGCATTTCGACATCCACAGTTGGAGGCGTGTAGGTATCTTCATCTCCTAAAAATCATGCCTTTTGAGTACTTTGAGAACCTCAAAAAATCTGGCAAACTTGGTCAAGGCATTGGAAGCACAGCATGAACCGAATACAACTGCACCTTATGCACCACAAACCCTTGCTGTTCCACTCACTGAAACTGTCCTGGTCCCAAGCATATAATGGAGAAAAATCAAGGAGATATATACACAAATCATGGTAAGCATCTTTGAATACACTGTCAACCCCTTCAAGCTACCCAAACCTCTTTGCATCTTTTTGTATATGATTTTCTGGCCTCATATACAAGAAGGTGCCCACTCTCCATTAGAAGTATAGTGGCTCTTCCGTTACTGTGAAGCCATCACAACGCTTATTACCTCCTTACGCTTTCACTTGAGAATATAACCATTTATCTTTTCCTCTTTTTTCTTTTGCGTTGTACAAACACTGTATCAAGTGCACCATGATATACATTTTTAATCTCAGAAGTCATTTCGGCCTTTTGAAGATGTTCATGCATCATATCATTTCATTCTCTCTCTCTCTCTCTCTCTCTCTCTCTCTCTCTCTCTCTCTCTCTCTCTCTCTCTCTCTCTCTCTCTCTCTCTCTCTCTCTCTCTCTCTCTCTCTCTCTCTCTCTCTCTCTCTCTCCCAATATGTATGTATATGTATCGATATATATACGTATGTATCTATATATGTATGTGTACATCTATAGTACGTATATGTGTGCTCACACATACAAATCCACATTGATTTCCCCGTTCACATACAAATCCACATTGATTTCCCCGTTGCAAGAGAAGTTACCTGCTTCACCATGCCGCGGATGGTAGGAGTATTTTCACGAATCACAGTACGATTGCATTTCTGGAGTCCCAGAGCCTTGAGGGTTCGGCGGTGTAGGCCAAGGGTTCCTGGAAGACCCCGTACCAGAGTGATGGCCAGCCGAGCGCTCCAAGCTATGGGCACACTGGCTTTTGATCTTGCCATCTCTTTTTCTCGCTTTGTCTCTTCCCCCACCCAAATTTACAAGAGCATGAGGGAAGGTATCATAGTTGTGCTGTGTGTTGGAAGTTTGTGAGGAAATAAACTGCACCATAGGTACACGGGCTTGCTTGTTTTTTTTTTTTTTAATTTCGTGAACAATGTATTTAGTATGAAAAATGTCTTGTACAAAATATTGGAGAGATTAGTTGGCCTATGAAACAATCGGATATTCCGAAAAAAAGAGATCCTTACTAAATAAAGAGGAAAACGCCCATAGGGCTACAAACCCAGCGAAGGTTAGATAAAAGATCTAATACATGGAAGATAAATCACCCCACACACCCATCAATGCAAGAAATGAGGAGGCGTAACTCTTGGAGGAGGGATGGAAGGAGGAGAGAAAAGCCAAGCAGGCTGCTAGTAGTTCCACTTGATAGCATCTCTGAGAGGTAAACAAAGAGTCTTTCTTCGAGAGATGAAGAAAAGAGAGCCACCATCGATTCATGCCATTCGAAACATCTTGGAGGCAGTCGACGTGCCTCCTCAAGAGTGTGGATCAGCTCAAGCCAGAAGTCCTGAACACTCTCTATCGAAGGAATCACATGTCGCTCAAAGATGCACCGGCATCTCGCCCTCCAAACAAACCACATGGCAAGGCTATGGATCAGCTCCCAATAGGGGTCACCATCGCTCCTCCACGAAGAGATGCTTAAGTCCTACGTGGTGGAAATATGTCCTGAATCAACAAAATTGTACTATCGGCCATGTGCTCGTACCTGACACCAAGGCCAATAAGCGAGCCCCGAGCAAAGGCATCCCAAGAGATGAGTTGATGTCCCTCTTGCCAAGTCGTAAGCCTCAAGATCCTTAGACAAATCTATTGGGCGAGCTGGTAATCCCATAAACCAAGAGGACGGCCCCTATAATTCAACCAAGTGTCGATCGCAGTGCCCCTGTGAGCAAACAGCCACTGAAAAAGGATAGTCTGACAAGGCTACTAGCTACTCCAAATGCTCCACCAAAAGGAGGAAAGGAACTCGATCGAGAGGCCATGGTGCTGCCAAGCCTCAGGCGTAGCAAGGGCAGTGGAGCGATGTGACTAAATGATCATCCAGCCCAAATGTACAGTATATTGAAAGAAGGGAATAGTGGGGCTCCCTGGGGAGGAGTAGGGATCCTGCCACTACCACTCTCTAGGATCCCATCGAAGGTGAGATAAAGGTCAAGCTTCCTAGACCCAAAGGCATTAATCACAATGAGTTTGAATCTTCTTAGGATCAAGATCAATATGCTGATCCCGACCAAAAGTGCCAACCACCCTGATCCGCTGAAAAGTGAATTTGATGATGACCTTGGACTCCTCGGATGTGCTATCATCTGACCATCCTCACCAACCTTAAAGAAGAGAGAACCATCCTTAGTAAAGCCCGAGCCACATTCAAAATCTCCGTATGAGAGAAAGCACCCATCCAAGAAGCCAAGGGGGAGTAGCCATTTTGAGTCTCCCCAATCCCTCGGAATAGCGACCTCAATATATTTGATCATTTGAGACAACCCATGCATCCCAATACATCATTCCTGTTGTTGCGCCTCTGTGGGCCCCTGAAACGAAGCTAGTCATCAACACTACATCTAGGACCCTTGCAAATGCTCCCCGAGAAACATGAAGCTAAAGATGTGCCTATTTGTAACCACATATTTAAGAAATTTCATAATAAAGATGTGCCTATGTGTAACCACATATTTATTACTACTATTTCTATTCATCTATACAAAGCACCATGAAACTCTACAAAGAATCTTTCATAATAACCATGTAACCACATGTTTCCCAAAATTAATTGTGCATGTACTTCTTCTCCATTCCTATCTAGTAGAATCTTTCGCAATACTTCTTCTTTCATGGCACCCAAAAACAAGTGTATATGACACTACCTCACTCAAAAGTGCTTATTGCTAAAAAAAATATCCTTGTGAAGTGTGGAAGTAATTTTAAAATACCTCCATATCTTTGAAGTATTCCTTCTCTACCCTTGTCCATCTTTCAAACCATGGAGAACCAAATACCAATCGCCTTTCTCTTTCATTGGAAGAACGACCCGCATTAGCATTGACTTTTTATTCTTACTCATTAGGGTGCCATAAACGAGGGAATTTGAGCTTCCATTGGATTTATAGGTATGTGATAATAGTGAACCACTTTTTGAGCTTACAAACTTATCAATGTTACCGTTAGTGTCCATGTGAAAGGCCAAATGGCCACTGAACACTTCTTTGTGTATGTTCTTTAATAAAACATGTAGTGGCCTGGTCAGTCACAGACTGCAAGTTCGACCGCATTTGTAAGACCTAAGAAGTCTGTCTTCGTGCCCCCTGTGTACTGCGTTTTCTGCATATTCTACAACATCTGTGCGGAGTACTGTGTGTGGCGACAGAAGCTCGTTTTTCTAGTTTGAGCATATCGTCGTGGAGCTCTCGAGAAGGAGAGTCTATTGTGGTGCACCCCCCCCAGGTTTTCTCCAAGGCTTACGACTAAGGCGGCGACCAAGGCATAGACCTTGGCATACCTTGTCATCCGAGTCACCGAAGTCACCGTTGGCTGCGCGCGAGGGAGGACCTCAACGATCAAGGAATATAGAGGTTCCCGGTACTTCCCGGGAGGTCACCCATCCCAGTACTGTTCCCCCCAGAGCTCGCTTAACCGCGGCAATCTCTTGCCACTAAGCTACACTCTTGTGGTGTTTGAAGAAGGGGAAAGACTAAGGTTGGCATTACCTTGAACAAGTTTTGGTCCCTCAAAGCTTCATTTTTTCTTTTAAAGCCTATTTCTGAAGCAATTTTGGGGTGTTTTTGGAGCCATTTTGGAGTACTTTCGCACGTAGTTCTCTTCACACAGGTCCAAGAACATCAAGAAGAGTGTTCCTTGTACTTCTCAGACAATAAATATCAACCTTTGAGGCTGTATTTTCAGCCACACTCGTAAAACTACAGGTTTCTCGAGGGGTTTTCAGTTTTGGTGGGAGCAGTCGCTGCAAATTTATGCAGGTTTTTAAAGCCTAAAACATCAGAGTTGACAGACACTTGCAGGTGTTATTGGCTAGTTTTTTGGGCTGTGTATTCAGCCTTTCAGTGTCATTTTACTGCATATATTGAGCACATACACACCATGTACGCTTCTGTGGATACCGCTTATGTACGTCCATGTGGGCATTGATATAGCGGTTACGTTCTTTGCATAAAGCCTTTTACGTTTGATAAAGAGGGTCGTGGTGAGGTTTTCTTAACTGGGAGACACCTAGATGTCGGGGTCTCTTCGGTGATGCAGGTGGAAGACTTACCCAGCCTCGCCATAGGAGATGTATGATAGTTGTTCATAGGTGCTCGATAAGCCTAGTTGGCTTCTATTGGGTAACTGATTATATGCAGTGGAGTCAGTGATTCACTATGCAGGTAGACATGTTAGTACTTGCAGTTTTATGATACTTTGACACTGGTCATATGCTAATTTTGCAGAGGATACTCTGGCAAAATTTTTCCAGATTTCTGGTTTAGTCAACTATATAGTGGTCGATTTACTCCTTGATACACTTATTTGTTGGTGTTTGGACTCTTCTAGCTCCATTATCATTCTATTCAGTTCTCTACGATCATGGCATCAGAGGTCTCAGGCACATCCGGTGGATCAGGGTCTAGTGCTAGCGTTCCGAGGAGGAGCTATAACTTGCAGGGCAAAGACCATTTTGAGATCCGAAAATTTGATGGCACAAACTTTGCTCTATGGAAGAATCAGATTAAAGATGTGCTGATTCAAAGAAGGCAATGGAAGCCAGTAAATGGGATTTCAAAGAAGCCTGCTGACATGGATGAAGATGATTGGGATGAGTTAGATGAAATGGCCAGGTCTACCATTCGCTTGCACCTAGCAGATAATGTTTACTTTACAGTATTAGACTGTGAAAGTGCAGAGGAGCTTTGGAAGAAGTTATGCAATACATATGAAAAAGAGACGGCATCAAATAAAGTATATCTGATGAGAAAAATATACGACCTTCGTATGAAGGACACAGATAGTGTTGCTGCTCATCTAAATGAGTTTGATCCCATATTCTCCCAGTTACAGGCTCAGAAAATGGATATGGACAATGAAATGAAAGCAGTATTGCTGTTATGCACCCTGCCATCATCATGGGATACATTTTGCACAGCTATTAGCAATAGTGCACCAGGTTGTAAACTCGTCTATGATGACATATGTGGAGCACTCTTGAGTGAGGAGATTTGTAGAAAATCTATGGTTGGCACTCAGAGTGGAGATGCATATAATGTTCGTGATTCTTACCAAGGAAAGAATCAACAACGTGGCAGGAGCAAGAACAAGGAAAAGAATGGTCAACGGAATAAGAGCAGAAGTAAATCAAGGAAGAGGGATATTGAATGCCATTATTGTCATAAGAAAGGACACATGAAGAAAGACTGTTATGCATTAAAGAATGCTAAAGGTAAAGGACAGAATGTTGATGGGCATGTTAAACAGTTACCTGCACCATCTACTTCGACTGTGAAGATTGAAGAAATTAATGCTATTTCTGATGATGCTGATGTGTTGACACTTGATAGTACTGTGCCATCTGAGGCACTTATGGCTGATTCTCTTTCCCACACCTGGCTGCTAGATTCTGGTGCTTCTTTCCATGTGACACCACATAGAGAATGGTTCTCTAATTATGCAGCAAAGTCTCTTGGTACCGTGAGACTTGGTGACTCTTACCAGTGTGATGTTGTGGGGATTGGAGATGTGGTTGTGCAGTTCATTGACGGTTCAAAATTTACTATGCATAATGTACGCCATGTACCTCAGTTATCACGCAGTTTGATGTCAGTTGGTCAACTTGATGACCTTGGTTACAAGGTGGTCTTCTATGCTCAGTCCTTTCGTATATCAAAGGGCAATATGGTTATTGCAAAAGGAAGGAAAGTTGGCTCACTTTACCCTTTATTTGTATCACAGAAAGAACACTTGTTAGCTGTTACTGAACAGCCTATGGCTTGTATTTGGCATGGTCGTTTGGGCCATATATCTCGTAGTGGAATGGAAAATCTTTCTCGTTCTGGCTACTTACCTATGTTATCTTTCTCTGATTTTTCATTTTGTGAGCATTGTCAATATGGAAAGCAAACCAGAAATGTGCATAAAACGCACATTGACTCTTCAATTCAGCCTTTAGATCTTGTTCATACAGATGTGTGTGGTCCTATGCCCACTAGGTCCTTAGGTGGTTCTCTTTACTTTGTTACTTTCATAGATGATGCTACTAGAAAAGTTTGGGTATATCCTATCAAATCGAAGGATGATGTATTCCCTACTTTCAGAAAATGGCTTGCTTCAGTTGAGACTGAAAAAGGAACTAAGCTTAAGGCTTTACGTTCAGATAATGAGGGTGAGTATACCTCACATGAATTCAGCCTTTTCTGTCAGTGTAGAGGGATTCGTAGAGAGTTTACAGCTCCTTATACCCCAGTACAGAATGGTGTAGCTGAGAGGATGAATAGAACTATTCAAGATAGAGTAGTCTCTATGTTGCATCATGCAAACCTCTCACAAGGTTTTTGGGCAGAAGCAGTATTGACTGCAGTTCATGTGATTAACCTTTCACCTAGTACTGCCAAAGGTCTGAAAGTGGCACAAGAGTTATGGACAGGGAAACCACCATATTATGATCATCTTCGAGTTTTTGGGTGTGAAGCATATGTTCATATACCCAAGAATCTTAGACAGAAGTTGGACCATAAGTCAAAGAAATGCATTTTTCTTGGATATGGTCGAGAAGGACAATTTGGATATCGCTTATGGGATCCTGAAACACGGTCAGTGATCAGAAGTAGTGATGTCATTTTTAATGAGTCTAAGATGCATAAACAACCGATTAAGGAGGTTGAAGTGAGAAGAGTGGTGTTTGAGGATACTAGTCCTCCGGTTAGCATGCATAAAAATGCTGCACATAGGGATGTTCAAGAGAATGTCCATTCAGATCAGTCTGCACATGTTCCTGTTCAGCAACCATTGAGACGTTCTGCACGTGTCTCATATCCACCTGATAGATATGTTCCAGGTTTAGATTTTGTTATGCTAACAGATGCCGGTGAGCCCTCTTGCTACAAAGAGGCTATGCAGACAGAGGATCATGTCAAGTGGGAGCGTGCCATGAAGAGTGAGTTGGATTCTATTCACAAGAATGGTACTTGGGACTTAGTACCTTTGCCAAAGGGAAGGAAAGCTTTACCATGTAAATGGGTATATAAGCTGAAATTCACATCAGATAGTGCTTCTCCAAAATATAAAGCACGACTTGTTGCAAAGGGTTTTAAGCAACAACATGGTGTTGATTTTGAGGAAATCTTCTCCCCAGTGGTCAAGATGACTACTTTGCGCATGTTGCTTGGATTCGTTGCAATGGAGGACTTAGAGCTAGTCCAAATGGATGTGAAAACAGCTTTCTTGCATGGAGATCTTACAGATGAGATCTATATGGAACAACCAGAGGGTTATGTAGTTCCTGGCAAGGAAAGTCTAGTTTGTAAGCTCAAGAAGAGCTTGTATGGACTTAAACAGTCTCCTAGACAATGGTACCAAAAGTTTGATGCTTTTATGAAGTCCCAAGGCTATTCTCGGAGCAATGAGGATCATTGTCTCTACACAAAGAGATGTTCTGATGGCAGCTTGATATGCTTGATACTTTACGTCGATGATATGTTGATTGCTGGGAAGTCCTCTTATGATTTGTCAATTCTCAAAAAGAAGTTGAGTCAGACATTTGATATGAAGGATTTGGGGGATGCCAAACATATTCTTGGCATGCGCATTACTCGTGATAGGAGTAAAAGATGCATATACTTGTCTCAAAGTGAGTACATATCCAAAGTACTTCATCGATTTAATATGCAGGGTGGAAAGGCATTGAGTACACCTTTACCCACATATGTGAAATTGAGCAAGGATGACTGCCCCAAATCAGATGAGGAAAAGGAATTCATGACCAAAATTCCCTATCAGTCTGCTGTTGGTAGTCTCATGTATGCTATGGTAGCTACGAGACCAGACATTGCATTTGCAGTGGGAGTTGTGAGCAGATATATGTCTAATCCTGGCAAGAAACATTGGGAAGCGGTCAAAATGATTTTGAGATATCTGAGTGGCACTAAGGACAAGTGTCTATGCTTAGGTAGAGGGAAAGCATCCATTATTGGTTACACAGATTCTGACTATGCTGGTTGTGTAGACAATCGTAAGTCTACATCAGGGTACATTTTTCATTTTGCTGGAGGTGCTATCTCTTGGAGATCTCGTCTTCAAGAATGTACAGCTGTTTCCACCACAGACGCAGAGTATGTTGCAGCAAGTGAGGCATGTAAGGAAGCATTGTGGCTTTCTCGTCTTGCTTGTGATATGGGTTTGCTTCAGCATGTACCTCACTTGCTCAGTGATAGTCAGAGTGCCATTGCTTTGGCTAAGAATCCGGTCTATCATGCAAAGACCAAGCACATTGAGGTGAGGTATCACTTCATTAGAGATTGCTTAGCCACTGAGAGCATTATTCTTGAGAAGGTTCACACTCGAGATAATGCTGTAGATGCTTTGACTAAAGCTCTACCACAGGATAGCTTTCGACACTGTTGTCACTTGATGGGGGTTACTTGATTCTTGATCTTACGCAGTCACTTGTATACTGTGTAACATGCCCATCAGGTGGGAGGTATAGTTTGTATACTTACACTCAGGTATTCTTTATCATTCTTTCTTTTTTCTCCCATAGTTACTCTGGCCATATTGGCCTTTAGTGGGAGATTGTTACCGTTAGTGTCCATGTGAAAGGCCAAATGGCCACCGAACACTTCTTTGTATATGTTCTTTAATAAAACATATAGTGGCATGGTCAGTCACAGACTGTAAGTTCGACCGCATTTGTAAGACCTAAGAAGTCTGTCTTCGTGCTCCCTGTGTACTGCGTTTTCTGCATATTCTAAACCATCTGTGCGGAGTACTGTGTGTGGCGACAGAAGCTCGTTTTTCTACTTTGAGCATATCGTCGTGGAGCTCTCGAGAAGGAGAGTCTATTGTGGTGCACGCCATCGAAATACTTCAATCAACCTTCTTGCAAACTGAAAAAAGGTATATCAAACATTTCACTATTCTTTCCACTTTTATCATTCATCTCTTTTTCTGCCTTTTCTCTTCAAGTCCTTTTCCCATTCATTGGCGGTCCATAATTCAACTTCTTCATATTTTTAACTTTTCTTTTTCATATGGGAACACAATCATCATATCGTGGTTGAAGTTATTTGTTGGTTTCTTTTTAAGGAGAGACAAACATTGTTTTAATATTTTTTTTTATTTCAATTATGATTCAAAACCTTGCTTACATAAAGAACTTGCTACCTTGAGCTCTTTCATTGAGGAAGTCTTAAAGACCAATTGTCAAAAACCTAGTTTGTTGGAGTTTGGGGAGAAGGAATGCACATAAACAACACAAGGGAGAAAGAAAATATTAGGATCACAATACTAAGTATGTGACTACGTGTGGTTATACAAAGTTAAGAAGCTAAATATAGTTATGGGCATATATACAAATTGGGAAAAAAAATATCCTAAAGAGGGAAAAGAGTTCCTCAACAATCCTAAGTGTGTTTTTAGTAGAGAGTATCTCCCCGACATTATGATATTATACCTCAATGTGAAAGTCTCTTCCTAACATAATGATAGTGTATCTCAATCTGCTTAGCGTGAGCATGGAACATTGGGTTCCTCACAACTCAAGTCATCCATAATGTGTTTGAACCACACACACACACAACAACAACAACAACAGATATGAAGGTTTCCAAGGTTTCCCTATACTTAAGCCTCACAACTCAAAATGGCCACGATAGGCTACTTCTTGGTCAAGCAAGATATGCATAGCTATCAAGCATCAAGCATAAACCTTTTTTGTGGACACACAAGCGTTATAATAGCAAGTGCAATATGAGCCAAAAAAGCATGTAAATTTGATGACACTAATCTCCACGTACAATAAAACAACCCAAGTTGTTAGGTACCATATAAGTAGTGAAAGATATGTTTAACTTTCTACCTATACTTAAAACTTGGGATGGGCGTAGAGCTATTCATAAGGGATAGGCGTAGAGCTATTCATCTAAAAGGCAAAAAGCTAAATGTCATGTCGATTGATGCATACATAAATACGACATCCGATAGGTTATTAGTAGAGACCAACATCAAATGCATCTCCAATAATATTAAGTCTCAATCATAGATCCATCTCCATGAGAGTGGCAATGAATTTATAGTCGTCAAGGGCAATACATTGCAATAAAGTTTCAATGTGTTTTGTTTGACACAAGGAGATTGTTGATATTTCAGTAGTGATGTGTGTGAACACACTTAGGAGTCATCAAGGCACTTTTTTCTCTCTTTAGGAGGTTTTTTCCCCGTCGTGTATATATGCATACATCCCTAATGGGTTACTTATCTTTGTACATTCACTTGGTAATTCATTCAATATTGTGTGTTGTGCTCCAAGCTTCTTCTTCTTCCTTACACTATTTGCATGCTTTCATAGACATCAAACTCCAACAATTGATATTAGAGCACGTCACTGCTTCATCTAGGGCATCATCGACACCCCTCCGGTCACAATCTCACAATCGCACAAAAACTGGTGAACATATTCACGAAGATTAAGAGTTCAAACATATACAGGCTTTGGTGCCAAACATATATACAGGTTTTGGTTGGCCGATACAAGTGTCTCGAAGTCTATTACATGTTTCGTAGAGCTTGATAAGCTAGTTCTATTCACGTAGGCTCAGAATATGCACATGGATAATGAAATGAAATCAGTCTTGTTGTTATGCACCTTGCCATCATCATGGGATACATATTGCACTGCTATTAGCAATAGTGCACCTGGTGGTAAACTCATCTATGATGACACATGTGAAGCACTATTGAGTGGGATTTGTAGAAAATACATGGTTGGCATGGCACTCAGAGTGGAGGTGCATATAATATTCATGGTTCTTAGAAAGAATCAACACTATGGCAAGAGTAAGAACAAGGAAAAGAATGGTCAATGAAATATGGGTAGAAGTAAATCAAGGAAGAGGGATATCGAATGCCATTATTGTCATAAGAAAGGACACATGAAGAAAGATTGTTATGCATTAAAGAATGCTCAAGGTAAATGGAAAAATAATGATGGGCATGTTAAATAGCTACCTGCACCATCTACTTTGATTCTGAAGATTGAAGAGATTAATGCTATTTTTGATAATGATGATGTGTTGAAACTTGATAGTACTGTGCCTACTGAGGCTCTTATGGCTGATTTTCTTTCCCACACGTGGCTACTAGATTTTGGTGCTTCTTTCCATGTAACACCACATAGAGAATGGTTCTATACTTATGCAATTTGTTGACTCTTACCATTGTGACGTTGTTGGGATTGGACATTTGGTTGAGTATTTAATTGATGGTTCAAAATTTATCATGCATAATGTATGACATGTACCTCAGTTATCATTCGATTTGATGTCAATTGGTCAACTTGATGGCCTTGATTACAAGGTGGTCTTCTATGCTCGATCCTTTTGCATATCAAAGGGCAATGTGGTTATTGCAAAAGGAAGCAAAGTTGGCTCACTTTATCCTTTATTTGTATCACAGAAAGAACACTTGATAGCTGCTACTAAATAGCCTATGGCTTGTATTTGGCATGGTTGTTTGGCCATATATCATGTAGTGGAATGGAAGGTCTTTCTCATTTTGGCTACTTACATGTGTTATCTTTCTTTGATTTTTCATTTTGTGAGCATTGTCAATATTGTTACAGTTAGTGTCCATTTGAAAGGCCAAATGACCACTACACACTTCTTTGTATATGTTCTTTAATAAAATATATAGTGGTCTGGTCAGTCACAGATTGTAAGTTGGACCGCATTTGTAAGACCTAAGAAGTCTGTCTTTGTGCTCCCTGTGTACTATGTTTTCTGCATATTCAGCAGCCTCTGCGAAGTACTATGTGCGGCCTTGGGAGCTCGGTTTTCTACCCCGAGGATATCGTCGCGAAGGTCTCGAGAAGGAGAGCGCACTGTGGTGCATCGCCATCAAAATACTTCACTGGTATCAGAGTAGTTCGAGGAAAAAGCTTTGTTCCTTTTGTGCGAGCGAAGCGAGCACCCCCCCTCCCCAAGGCTTACGACTAAGGCAGCAACCAAGGCATAGACCTTGGCATACCTTGTCATCCAAGTCACTGAAGTCACCATTGGCTATGCGCGAGGGAGGACCTCAACGATCAAGGAATATAGAGGTTCTCGGTACTTCCTGGGAGGTCACCCATCCTAGTATCAATTTTGGTGCAAGCAACCGCTGCAAATTTATGCTTGAGCCAAAAACATCAGAGTTGACAGACACTTGCAAGTGTTATTGGTTAGTTTTTGGGCTATGCATTCAGCCTTTTAGTGTCATTTTACTGCATGTATTGAGCACATACACATTATGTACGCTTCTGTGGATATTGCTTATGTACTTCCATGTGGTCATTGATATAGGAGTTACCTTCTTTGCATAAAGACTTTTATGTTTGATAAAGAGGGTCGTGGTGAGGTTTTCTTAACTAGGAGACACCTAGATGTCGAGGTCTCTTTGGTGATGCAGGTGGAAGACTTACCCAACCTCGCCATAGGAGATGTATGATAGTTGTTCATAGGTGCTCGATAAGCCTAGTTGGCTTCTATTGGGTAACTGATTATATGCAGTGGAGTCAATGATTCACTATGCAGGAAAACATGTCAGTACTTAAAGTTTTATGATATTTTGACATTGGTCATATGCTCATTTTGCAGAGGATACTCTCGCAAAATCTTTCGAGATTTCTAGTTTTGTCAACTATACAGTGGTTGATTCACTCCTTAATACACTTATTCATTGGTGTTCGGACTCTTCTAGCTCCATTATCATTCCATTCAGTTCTCTACAAGCATGGCATCAGAGGTCTCAGGCACATCCGATGGATCAGGTTCTAGTGCTAGTGTTCCGAGGAGGAGCTATAACTTGCAGGGCAAAGACCATTTTGAGATCCGAAAATTTGATGGCACAAACTTTGCTCTATGAAGAATCAGATTAAAGATGTGTTGATTCAAAGGAGGCAATGGAAGCCAGTAAATGGAATTTCAAAGAAGCCTGCTGACATGGATGAAGATGATTGGGTTGAGTTAGATGAAATGGTCAGGTCTACCATTCACTTGCACCTGGCAGATAATGTTTACTTTATAGTAGTAGACTGTGAAAGTGCACAAGAGTTTTGGAAGAAGTTATGCAATACATATGAAAAAGACACAGCATCAAATAAATTCTATCTGATGAGAAAATTATATGACCTTCGTATGAAGGACACAAATAGTATTGTTGCTCATCTAAATGAGTCTGATGCTATATTATCTCAGTTACAGGCTCAAAAAATGCATATGGATAATGAAATGAAAGCAATATTGTTGTTATGCATCTTGCCTTCATCATGGGATACATTTTGCACAGCTATTAGCAATAGTGCGCCTGGTGGTAAACTCGTGTATGATGACATATGTGGAGCACTCTTGAGTGAGGAGATTCGTAGAAAATCCATGGTTGGCACTCATAGTGGAGATGCATATAATGTTGGTGATTCTTACCAAGGAAAGAATCAACAACGTAGCAGGAGCAAGAACAAGGAAAAAAATGATCAACGGAATAAGAGTAGAAGTAAAACAACGAAGAGGGATATCGAATGCCATTATTGTCATAAGAAATGAAATATGAAGAAATAATGTTCTGCATTGAAGAATGCTAAAGGTAAAGGACATAATGTTGATGGGCATGTTAAATAGTTACCTGCACCATCTACTTCGATTGTGAAGATTGAAGAAATTAATGCTATTTCTGATAATGCTGATGTGGTGACCCTTGATAATAATGTGCCAACTAAGGCTCTTATGGCTAATTCTCTTTCCCACACCTGGCTGCTAGATTCTGGTGCTTCTTTCCATGTGACATCTCTATGTGTGACACCACATAGAGAATGGTTCTCTAATTATGCAACAAAGTCTCTTGGTACTGTGAGACTTGGTGATTCTTACCAGTGTGATGTTGTGGGGATTGGAGATGTGGTTGTGGAGTTCGATGGTTCAAAATTTGCTATGCATAATGTACGCCATGTACCTCAGTTATCACGCAGTTTGATGTCAGTTGGTGAACTTCATGACCATGGTTACAAGGTGGTCTTCTATGCTCAGTCCTTTCGCATATCAAAGGGCAATATGGTTATTGCAAAAGGAATCAAAGTTGGCTCACTTTATCCTTTATTTGTATCACAGAAAGAACACTTGTTAGTTGTTACCGAATAGCCTATGGCATGTATTTGGCATGGTCGTTTGGGCCATATATCCCATAGTGGAATGGAAAATATTTCTCGTTCTGGCTACTTACCTATGTTATCTTTCTCCAATTTTTCATTTTGTGAGCATTGTCAATATGGAAAGCAAACTAGAAATGTGCATAGAATGCACATTGACTCTTCAATTCAGCCTTTAGATCTCGTTCATACAGATGTGTGTGGTCCTATGCTGACTAGATCCTTAGGTGGTTCTCTTTACTTTGTCACTTTCATAGATGATGCTACTAGAAAGGTTTGGGTATATCCTATCAATTTGAAGGATGAGGTATTCCCTACTTTCAAAAAATGGCTTGCTTCAGTTGAGACTGAAAAAGGAACTAAGCTTAAGGCTTTACATTTAGATAATGGGGGTGAGTATACCTCACATGAATTCAGTCTTTTTTGTCAGTGTAGAGGGATTCGTAGAGAGTTTACAACTCCTTATACCAGAGTACAGAATGGTGTAGCTGAGCAGAAGCAGTATTGACAGCAGTTCATGTGATTAACCTTTCACCTAGTACTGCCAAAGGTTTGAAAGTGGCACAAGAGTTATGGACAGGGAAGCCACCATATTATGATCATCTTCGAGTTTTTGGGTGTGAAGCATATGTCATATACCAAAGAATCTTAGGCAAAAGCTGGATCATAAGTCAAAGAAATGCATTTTTATTGGATATGGTCGAGAAGGACAATTTGGATATCGCTTATGGGATCCTGAAACACGGTCAGTGATCAGAAGTAGTGATGTCATTTTCAATGAGTCTAAGATGCATAAACAACCCATTAAGAAGGTTGAAGTGAGAAGAGTGGTGTTTGAGGATACTAGTCCTCCGGTTAGCATGCATAAAAATGGTGCACATAGGGATGTTCAAGAGAATGTCCATTCAGTTCAGTCTGCACATATTCCTATTCAGCAACCATTGAGACTTTCTGCACATGTCTCACATCCACCTGATAGATATATTCCAAGTTTAGATTTTGTTATGCTAACAGATGCGGGTGAGCCCTCTTGCTACAAAGAGGCTATGCAAACAGAGGACCATGTCAAGTGGGAGCGTGCCATGAAGAGTGAGTTGGATTCTATTCACAAGAATGGTACTTGGGATTTGGTAACTTTGCCAAAGGGTAGGAAAGCTTTACCATGTAAATGGGTATATAAGCTGAAATTCACATCAGATAGTGCTTCTCCAAAGTATAAAGCACGACTTGTTGAAAAGGGTTTTAAGCAACAACATGGTGTTGATTTCGAGGAAATTTTCTCTCCAATGGTCAAGATGACTACCATGTGCATGTTGCTTGGATTCGTTGCAATGGAGGACTTAGAGCTAGTCCAAATGGATGTGAAATTGCTTTCTTGCATGGAGATCTTACGGATGAGATCTATATGGAACAACCAGAGAGTTATTTAGTTCCTAGCAAGGAAAGTCTAGTTTATAAGCTTAAGAAGAGCTTGTATGGACTTAAACTGTCCCCTAGAGATTGGTACCAAAAGTTTGATGCTTTTATGAAGTCTCAAGGCTATTCTCAAAGTAATGAGGATCATTGTCTCTACACAAAGAGATGCGCAGATGGAAGCTTGATATGTTTGATACTTTATGTTTATGATATGCTGATTGTTGGGAAGTCCTCTTATGATTTGTCAATTCTCAAAAAGAAGTTGAGTCAGACATTTGATATGAAGGATTTGGGGGATGCCCAACATATTCTTGGCATGCGATTACTCATGATAGGAGCAAAAGATGCATATACTTGTCTCAAAGTGAGTACATATCCAAAGTACTTCACAAGTTCAATATGCAGGGTGGAAAGGCATTGAGTACACCTTTACCCACATATGTGAAATTGAGCAAGGATGATTGCCCCAAATCAGATGAGGAAAAGGAATTCATGAACAAAATTCCCTATCTGTCTGTTGTTGATAGTCTCATGTATGCTATGGTAGCTACAAGACCACACATTGCATTTGCAGTGGGAGTTGTGAGCAGATATATGTCTAATCCTTGCAAGAAACATTGGGAAGCGGTCAAGATGATTTTAAGATATCTGAGTGGCACTAAGGACAAGTGTCTATGCTTAAGTAGAGGGAAAGCATCCATTATTGGTTACACAGATTCTGACTATGCTGGTTGTGTAGACAATCGTAAGTCTACATCAGGGTACATTTTTCATTTTGCTGGAGGTGCTATCTCTTGGAGATCTCGTCTTCAAGAACGTACAACTATTTCCACCACAGAAGGAGAGTATGTTGCATCAAGTGAGACATGTAAGAAAGCGTTGTGGCTTTCTCGTCTTGCTTGTGATATGGGTTTACCTCAGCATGTACCTCGTTTGCTCAGTGATAGTCAGAGTGCCATTGCTTTGGCTAAGAATCTGGTCTATCATGCAAAGACCAAGCACATTCAGGTGAGGTATCACTTCATTTGAGATTGCTTAGGCACTGAGCGCATTATTCTTGACAAGCTTCACACTCGAGATAATGTTGCCGATGCTTTGACTAAAGCTTTACCACAGGATAGCTTTCGACACTCTTGTCACTTGATGGGGGTTACTTGATTCACGATCTTACATAGTCACTTGTATAGTGTGTAACATGCCCATCAGGTGGGAGGTATAGTTTGTATACTTACACTCTGGTATTCTTTATCATTCTTTATTTTTCTCCCATAGTTACTTTGGCCATATTGGCCTTTAGTGGGAGATTGTTATCGTTAGTGTCCATGTGAAAGGCCAAATGGCCATCGAACACTTGTTTGTATATGTTCTTCAATAAAACATATAGTGGCCTAGTCAGTCAGAGATTGTAAGTTCGACCGCATTTGTAAGACCTAAGAAGTCTGTCTTCGTGCTCCCTGTGTAATGTGCTTTCTGTGTATTCAGCAGCCTCTGCGAAGTACTGTGTGCAGCCTTAGGAGCTCGGCTTTCTACCATGAGGATATTGTCTCA
>CM035406.1:2042500-2172500 GCA_020310875.1 Ceratopteris richardii
ACACACATGTACACATACACATAAACACACATACACATACATGCACATATACACACACATACATACATGTACTGTTAGACATTGATCCACAAGGATCAGTGCATGTGATCCACAGGGATCAGTCTATTTGATCCACAGGGATCAATCCATGTGTGTGAGGGACAAGGGCCAGCTAGCCGAGGTCCCACGCTCGGGGGATACCCTAAGGTACTTTGGTAGTAATGGGAGTACTTGGGTAGTAATGGGAATAAGTGTTGCATGATGGCCACATGCTCATAGTAGACTATTCCAGATCATTGCTATCTTTAGAGTATACCATTGCTATTTTTAGAGTGCAAGTGGGTATATATGGATGGGAGGAGAGTCACACACATCATTCAAGCAATTTCTTACAACTGGTATCAGAGCCGTTTTTGACGTGCGTTGTTTTTTTTCGGCATCATCTTCGTCATCAAGTATCAAAGAAATAAAGTCAAGCTTTAAAAGGAAAATATTTAAAGCAATGTATTTAAAAAGGGAAGAGAATTTTTCAAGTGAAAGAATTGCTCTTTTGTCGAAAGGACAACATGAGACAAGGGATAGTTTTACCAAGGTTTCATGAGTTAGAAACTTAGAGGTAAGAGGTCTCAAGGTAATTTGACACTTTAGAAGAGAACTCTAAGAACACCTAGAAGTTTAGGATACTTATAAACTAAGTAGCTAGTTCATAAGTAATTACTATGATTACATAGTTATGAGTTCTAGTACACATTTCTATGTGTATATAATAAAGAAGTTTATTTCACAAGAAGTATAGACTTCAGATTTGTGGAATTATAAGAAAAAATTAAGTTTGATTAGAATACCATGGTTAGAAATAGTAAAAGAAAAGTCATGTAAGAACTTCTTAGATTTGGAAGTTAAAACATAGACTTTAAAGTTACTAGTTCTATAAAAGGAATCATATCTTGATTCTCTAACAGTTTAATATGGGTAGATCGGATAGCTCCACCTATCTATTTATCTAAAGTGAAGGACAAAGATCCTAGATAGACTTATCTTTATTAAGCAAGAAAGGCAAGTTTGTAGGCCAAGAACCCTGGAATGGCCAAGATACACAGAAAGGAAAGATTGGTAGTAAACAAGCAAGGTAAGTCTGTGGGTCAGATATTCAAGAGTGGCCAAGATATACAAAAAGGCAAGGTTTGCAAAGAGTAAAGAAGGCAAGACTCTAATCTAAGTCCCTGGCCGAGAGTGAGACAAGATTATATAGCAAGGCATGGTTTCCATTTATTAGATAAGGTAAGGTTGTCTCCAACAGGGAGTGCTTATACAAAAATGCAAGGTCTACAAGTAAGAAAGTGAGTTCCAAATGGAAGACAAGTTGAGAAGAAAGTTTGATGTTTGTATTTATAGTGCATCATAAATAGTGACTATGTAAAGTGATCCAATTTGAGCATGAGGGGAGGCGAGTATTGATCCATGGAGAATCAGATCTCCAAGAGACATGATTAGTAAACGTTACCAAGTTGCTTAAATTGATTGTAAGTTTATTTTTTTTTCTATATTATATGCATTCATCGTGTACTATAATGAATTCATGTAATCATGGCAACTCTAGTTGGCATGCTTCAACACTTGCAGCGAAAGTGAGAATAGAATTCCAAGAGTTATCCTTGACAGAATTATAGAAAAGGGATGATTAGACCCAGCTATTCACCCTTTGCAGCATCAGTTCTTCTAGTGAAGAAGAAAGACGGATCTTATAGGATGTGCATCGACTATCAAGCACTCAATAAGATTCCTATCAGACACAGATATCCTATCCCCAGAATTAACAATCTTTTAGATGCTCTAGGTGGAGCCATTGTAGTTAATAAAATAGAGTTTACGAGTGGCTACCATCATATTAGAGTAAGAGAACATGATGTACATAAGACTCAGTTAATCCAGAGAAGGCTTAATTGTTTCTTCTGATGATAGAGTATCTACTGATGGGATTCAGATGGCTCCCAAGAAGGTTTTAGTTATGTTATTTTGGCCTATTTCTCAGGATGAGAGGCAGTTATAATCCTTTTTAGGATGTTCTGGTTTTGATCGGAAATTCACTTTTTTTAAATTCATCAGTAGTAGTGCTTATGATGAACTTGCTCCAAGGCAAGGTTTCTTTGCATGGAAGCAAGAGTTGCAAGATAGTTTTGATACTCTAAAACAAGTTGTTTCAGAGACTCCAATACTCAAAGTGGTAGATTCACAGACTTTGAGTTAGAGACAGATGCTAGTGGCATATGCCATAGGAACAGTTTTGAGCCAAGATGGCAGGCCAGTGCATGAATAGGAGTTGTATGCAGTGGTGTATGCACTTAAAGGCTAGAGACACTATTTTTATGGTATAGATTTTAAGGTATACACAAATCACCATACACTTAAGTTTTTTTTTTTGTAGTCAGCCGGATTTTCGAGGTAGTCACGCCCGTTGGGCTGAGCTCATACAGGAGTTTCACATGGAAATCCTGTATAGAAGAGCACAGAGAATATAGTTGCTGATGCATTATCATGGATAATGTATCAAATGAGCTTTACAGTTCTAGAAAGCTCATTGCTTCAAGAGATAAAGGAAGCACATGATCTTTATCTAGCTTGTCTTCATATTGCATGGGTTGCCGACATCCATAGTTTCAGATAGGGATGTCATATTCACAGGACCAAGAAGGTCAACTAGGTTTTATAGGACATGTGAGGGCATATGTATTTGAGAGACAGACAAATTGGGATAGTTATTTGCCAGTAGTTGAGTTTCTCCCCTTTTGAGATGAACTATGGCATGAATCCCAATTCTCCCAGTACCATAGGCATGCCAAAGAAATGTCCTAGTGCTTCGAAGTTCTTAGCAAATGTCCAAGCAAATTTAGAAATAGCTAAAGCGAAGATGCAGCAAGAAGCTGATAGGGCTAAAGAGTACGCTGATAGGAAAAGATCTCCTAGATCCTTAGAGGCAAGAGACAAAGTCTTTCTTCAAGTACCAGCTAGATCTACTTCACTATCCAGAGGGAAGTGTAGTAAGCTATCACCAAGGTTTTGTGGACCTTGGAAGATAGTTAAAAAGCTAGGTGAAGTTGCATACCGATTAGATCTTCCTCTAGATTGTAGATTTCATCCAGTGTTTCATGTTTCTAGGGAGGATAATCTAATAGAAGGTATTGTTTCTTTGCAAGAAAGTAAAAGCACGGATCATTCTCCAGACAGGATACTAGATCAGAGACAGAAGAGACTCAGGAATCGTGTCGTCCAAGAGTATTTAGTAGCCTGGAGAGGATTCCCACGTACTGACTCTACTTGGGAATCAGAAGCTCTCGTTTGCAAGTACTTCCTCTCCTTGATCATTGAGGATAATGAACTTTAGAAGCGATTTCTTACATGTACACATACACACACATACACACACATACATACCAAAAAAACAATTGGATTAGAATAAAAATTTCAATTTATAGACATGCATGTGGATGTATATGTGTACATGTGCAAATGTATGTATGTGTGTATGTATGGAACTGTATTTGTGTGATTGTGTATGTGTATTTATATGTCATAATGTTTGTATCTATGTATATGTGAATATGTATGTATGTATGTGTAAATGTGTACATGTGAATGTGTAGATATGCTTATCAATATCTAATACCCTTTTTTGCTACACAATCAGATTCTGATCAATCAAGGGGAACTCCACCACAGCCTCCTACCTGTGTAAGGACTAATTATTGTAAGTATATTGAACCTTTAGTTCTAATGTCTGATAGATCATGAGTGATAATATTTTTTTAGTATTATGTTATAATCAGATTCTAATCAATCAGAGGGTAAAGTCCACCACTTCCTACCCATGAAACGACTTCACATGTGTCGTTCGATACAAATTATCATGATTTTTACTATCAAGAGCATATTATATGTTGATGTAATCTTTGTTATGGCATGCACCGAGGAACACACTTAGAATGTATTGACCATGAGGTAGATTATGGTATTTTTGAGTGAGCTCCACCACCTCATCGATGCAACAATGCTTGGGTATGTATTGATTCTTGAAATTAATGTAATGATTATATATTAAATTCATATATACATAATAAAATTATATTAAATAAATAGGAATATTTACTCACTGATGATGATGATGATGATGATTCTCCAACTAGTAATACTAATATTCCTCGTACACATCATGGACATGCCATTTATAAATTACAAGCCAGGGTTTCCCAAAATCATCTACCTTCTGCTTTATAGACTGAAATTGTTGGAGATTATCCATTATCAACTTGTGATTGTCTTATAGTACAAACATATGAAAGAAGAAGATATGAAGGATGGTATAGAGGACCAGTTCCTTTAGACGGAGATGTTTTTAACTTTTGGGATAATTGCTATATGATTCCTCCCTGCTGGTCATGGTCTCTTTATTGTAGGGGGTTTGTACATGCCTTCCAACTTTGAAGTTACTCTTATGTCATTTTGTGGTCCTATATATAGATGGGGAGATCAACATCGACTAATACATTACATTCAAGGCATGAGTATTTATGGATTATGTCTGAGTACAACTTCTCTTGCTAGTAGAGGGATTACACATGCAAAAAAATGAAAGTTTATATATTGATGGAATACCTTACACTCATGGAAATATAGAAAGTTTAATAAAAAATAGCCGAGCATGAATCACAATACATGAGTAGAGATGTAGCAAGATACATAGTTGTCAATGCTACTACTTCGTTACATGTTGGTGATGAATGCTTAGTGAATTATGGATGGCACAAATTCCAATGTTATCATATTGATGATCTTCCACCACACCATTCATAGTTACATTTATCAAAAACATCCATGAGGAGGCTATGCAAAAGTTATCTTATAGAATATGCAAGATTGAAAGAACTATATTCGAAAGAAGATAAACTACAAAATGTGTGTATGATGATGATGATGGCATGGTGGATTTTATCAAGGATTGATATCAAAATGAAAGGAAACGAGTTAGTATTTCTAAAAATGAAAAATATCTTTAGGAAGAATGTCTAAAGCACATCTATGAAGGAAGTCGATTGACACGACTAAGTGCAAGTTTACTTATTTGGAATCTTCAAAATATTTTTGGATGGAGTAATGTATTTGTTTCAACACTATTAAGATATTTTGTTTAATTTTTCTTTTCTCTCTCTCTTTCTCTCTCCCTCTCTCTCCCTCTCTCTCTCTCTCTCTCTCTCTCTCTCTCTCTCTATATATATATATATATATATATATATATATATATATATATATATATATTCATAATAATTTTTCTTTTCATGATCATATAGGCTACTATTTGAAATTTTTTTACCAATCTACATAACATGATGAAATGAAGAAGATGATCAATAGTCTTAGTATATATTATCATTGTATACATGCATGTACCAATGATTGTATTTTATATAGAGGTGAATATGTAGACTCTTTGACATGTCCACAATGTCGATCTCCTCGATATAATGAGGAAGAAGGTAAAGTTCCAAAGAACGTATTGAGACATTTTTAATTGGCTCCACAAATTAAACATATGTTTCAGAACCCATAACTATCAAATCTTTTGACATGGGGTTTCCATCATAAAAGTACTAAGGGAGTAATGAGAATTCCAGCAGATAGTCTAGCCGTTCAACACATTGATCCTAGATTGTTTGATTTTGCACAAGAGCCATGCAATCTAAAGTTAACTGTTGCATTAGACGAGGTTAATACATTTTCAATGAAGTCTAGTAAATGGTCCACATGGCTAGTGGTAGCCATCAACTATCATCTCTTGCCATACCTTAGCATTAAAAAAGGACATTCAATGCTTTCACTTTTAATCCCAACAGAAAGACAACTTAAAGACATGAATGTACATCTTGCTCCTCTTATCGACCATATTCAAGAGTTATGTGAAGTATTTCGATGGTGATGCACCACAATGCGCTCTCCTTCTCGAGAGCTTTACGACGATATCCTCGGAGTAGAAAACTGAGCTCGTAGGGATGCACATGGTACTCCACACAGAGACTACATAATACACAAAAAACACAGTACATAGGGAGCACGAAGATAGACTTCTCAGGTCTTACAAAATGTGGTCGAACTTATAGTCTGTGGCTGAGTAGGCCACTATATGTTTTATTAAAGAACATATACAAAGAAGTGTCCAGTGGCCATTTGGCCTTTCACATGGACACTAATGGTAACAATCTTCCACTAAAGGCCAATATGGCCAAAGTAACTATGGGAGAAAAATAAAGAATGATAAAGAATGCTTAAGTGTAAGTATACAAACGATACCTCCCACCGGATGGGCATGTTACACAATATACAAGTGATTGTGTAAGATCATGAATCAAGTAACCCCCATCAAGTGACAACAGTGTCGAAAGCTATCCTGTGGTAGAGCTTTAGTCAAAGCATCTGCAACATTATCTCGAGTGTGAACCTTCTCAAGAATAATGCGCTCAATGGCTAACCAATCTCTAATGAAGTGATACCTCACCTCAATGTGCTTGGTCTTTGCATGATAGATCGGATTCTTAGCCAAAGCAATGGCACTCTGACTATCACTGAGCAAATGAGGTATATGCTAAGGTAAACCCATATCACAAGCAAGACGAGAAAGCCACAATGCTTCCTTACATGCCTCACTTGCTGCAACATACTCTACTTCTGTGGTGGAAACAGCTGTACATTCTTGAAGACGAGATCTCCAAGAGATAGCACCTCTAGCAAAATGAAAAATGTACCCCGATGTAGACTTACGATTGCCTACACAACCAGCATAGTCAAAATTTGTGTAACCAATAATGGATGCTTTCCCTCTACCTAAGCATAGGCACTTGTCCTTAGTGCCACTCAGATATCTCAAAATCATCTTGACCGCTTCCCAATGTTTCTTACCAGGATTAGACATATATCTGCTCACAACTCCCACTACAAATGCAATGTGTGGTCTCGTAGCTACCATAGCATACATGAGACTACCAACAGCAGATTGGTAGGGAGTTTTGGTCTTTTGCTCATCTGATTTGGGGCAATCATCCTTGCTCAATTTCACATATGTGGGTAAAGGTATACTCAATGCTTTTCCACCTTGCATATTGAACATGTGAAGTACTTTGGATATGTACTCACTTTGAGACAAGTATATGCATTTTTTACTCCTATCACTGAGTTATGCGCATGCCCAAAATATGTTTGGCATCCCCCAAATCCTTCAGATCAAATGTCTGACTCAACTTCCATTTTGAGAATTGACAAGTCATAGGAGGACTTACTAGCAATCAACATATCATCGACATAAAGTATCAAGCATATCAAGCTACCATCTGAGCATCTCTTTGTGTAGAGACAATGATCCTCATTGTTTCAAGAATAGCCTTGGGACTTCATAAAAGCATCAAACTTTCGGTACCATTATCTAGGAGATTGTTTAAGTCCATACAAGCTCTTCTTGAGCTTACAAACTAGACTTTCCTTGCCAGGAACTACATAGCCCTCTGGTTGTTCCATATAGATCTCATCTGTAAGATCTCCATGCAAGAAAGCAGTTTTCACATCTATTTGGACTAACTCTAAGTCCTCCATTGCAACAAATCCAAGCAACATGCGCAAGGTAGTCGTCTTGACCACTAGGGAGAAGATTTCCTCGAAATCAATACCATGTTGTTGCTTAAAAACCTTTGCAACAAGTCCTGCTTTATACTTTGGAGAAGCACTATCTGATGTGAATTTCAGCTTATGTACCCATTTACATGGTAAAGCTTTCCTTCCATTTGGCAAATGTACTAAATCCCAAGTACCATTCTTGTGAATAGAATCCAACTCACTCTTCATGGCACGCTCCCACTTGACATGATCCTCTATCTGCATAGCCTCTTTGTAGCAAGAAGGCTCACCGACATCTGTTAGCATAACACAATCTAAACCTGGAACATATCTATCAGGTGGATGTGAGACACGGGTAGAGTGTCTCAATGGTTGCTCAACAAGAACATGTGCAGACTGATCTGATCGGACATTCTCTTGAACATCCCTATGTGCAGCATTTTTATGCATGCTAACTTGAGGACACGTATCCTCAAACACCACTCTTCTCACTCAACCTCCTTAATGGGTTGTTTATGCATCTTAGAATCATTGAAAATGACATCTTTACTTCTGATCACTGACCGTATTTCAGGATCCCATAAGTGATATCCAAATTGTCCTTCTCGACCATATCCAAGAAAAATGCATTTCTTTGACTTATGGTCCAACTTTTGTCTAAGACTCCTGGGTATATGAACATATGCTAATATGGTGGCTTTCCTGTCCATAACTCTTGTGCCACTTTCAGACCTTTGGTAGTACTAGGTAAAAGTTTAATCACATGAACTGCAGTCAATACAGCTTTTGCCCAAAAACCATGTGAGAGGTTTGCATGATGCAACATAGAGACTACTCTATCTTGAATAGTTCTATTCATCCTCTCAGCTACACCATTTTGTACTGGGGTATAAGGAGCTATAAACTCTCTACAAATCCCTCTAGACTGATAGAAAAGGCTGAATTCATGTGAGGTATACTCACCCCCATTATTTGAGCGTAAAGCCTTAAGCTTAGTTCCTTTTGCAGTCTCAACTGAAGCAAGCCATTTTTTGAAAGTAGGGAATACCACATCCTTCAATTTGATAGGATATACCCAGACTTTTCTAGTAGCATCATCTATGAAAGTGACAAAGTAAAGAGAACCACCTAAGGACCTAGTGGGCATAGGACCACACACATTTGTATGAATGAGATCTAAAGGTTGAATTGAAGAGTCAATGTGCATTCTATGCACATTCTGGTTTACTTTCCATATTGACAATGCTCACAAAATGAAAAATCAGAGAAAGATAACACAAGTAAGTAGCCAAAACGAGAAATATTTTCCATTCCACTACGCGATCTATGGCCCAAATGACCATGCCAAATAAAGGCCATAGGCTGTTCAATAACAACTAACAAGTGCTCTTTTTGTGATACAAATAAAGGATAAAATGAGCCAACTTTGCTTCCTTTTGCAATAACCATATTGGCCTTTGATATGCAAAAGGACTGAGCATAGAAGACCACCTTGTAACCAAGGTCATCAAGTTCACCAACTGACATCAAACTGCATGATAACTGAGGTACATGGCATACATTATGCATAGTAAATTTTGAACCATCAATGAACTGCACAATCACATCCTCAATCCCCACAACATCACACTGGTAAGAGTCACCAAGTCTCATGGTACTAAGAGAGTTTGCTGCATAATTAGAGAACCATTCTCTGTGTGGTGTCACATGGAAAAAAGCGCCAGAATCTAGCAACCAGGTGTGGGAAAGAGAATCAGCCATAAGAGCCTCAGTTGGCACAATACTATCAAGTGTCAACACATCAACATCATCAGAAATAGCAATAATTTCTTCAATCTTCACAGTCGAAGTAGATGTTGCAGGTAACTTTTTAACATGTTGATCAACATCTGTCCTGTACCTTTAGCATTCTTTAATGCATAAGAGTCTTTCTTCATGTGTCCTTTCTTATGACAATAATGTCATTCGATATCCCTCTTCCTTGATTTACTTCTACTCTTATTCCCTTGACCATTCTTTTCCTTGTTCTTGCTCCTGCCACGTTGTTGATTCTTTCCTTGGTAAGAATCACGAACGTTATATGCATCTCCACTCTGAGTGCCAACCATGGAATTTCTACGAATCTCCTCACTCAAGGGTGCTCCACATATGTCATCATAGACGAGTTTACCGCCAGGTGCGCTATTGCTAATAGCTGTGTAAAACATATCCCATGATGATGGCAAGGTGCATAACAACAATACTACTTTCATTTCATTATCCATATCCATTTTCTAAGCCTGTAACTGGGAGAATATAGCATCAAACTCATTCAAAAGAGCATCAACACTTTTTGTGTCCTTCATATGAAGGTCATATAATTTTCTCATCCGATACACTTTATTTGATGCCGTCTCGTTTTCATATGTATTGCATAACTTCTTCCAAAGCTCCTCATCACTTTCACAGTCTAATACTGTAAAGTAAACATTAGGTGCCAAGTGCAAGCGAATGGTAGACCTGGCCATTTCATGTAACTCATATGGGCCAATCATCTTCATCCATGTCAGCAGGCTTCTTTGAAATTCCATTTACTAGCTTCCATTGCCTTCTTTGAATCAGCGCATCTTTAATCTGATTCTTCCATAGAGCAAAGTTTGTGCCATCAAATTTCCGGATCTCAAAATGGTCTTTGCCCTACAAGTTATAGCTCCTCCTCGGAACACTAGCACTAGACCTTGATCCACCGGATGTGCCTAAGACCTCTAATGCCATAGTGGTAGAGAACTGAATGGAATGATAATGGAGCTAAAAGAGTCCTAACACCAATGAATAAGTGTATCAAGGAGTGAATCGACCACTGTATAGTTGACAAAACTAGAAATCTTGAAAATTTTTGCAAGAGTATCCTCTCCAAAATGAGCGTATGACCAGTGTCAAAATATCATAAAACTGCAAGTACTGACATGTTTTCCTGCATAGTGAATGACTTACTCCACTGCATATAATCAGTTACCCAATAGAAGCCAAGTAGGCTTATCGAGCACCTATGAACAACTATCATACATCTCCTATGGCGAGGCTGGGTAAGTCTTCCACCTGCATCACCAAAGAGACCCCGACATTTGGGTGTCTCGCAGTTAAGAAAACCTCACCATGGCCCTCTTTTTCAAACGTAAAAGGCTTTATGCAAAAACGTAACCGCTATATTTATGACCACATGGACGTACATAAGCGGTATTCACAGAAGCATACATGGTGTGTATGTGCTCAATATATGCAGTAAAATGACACTAAAGGCTGAATACACAGCCCAAAAACTAGCCAATAACACCTACAAGTGTCTGTCAACTCTGATGTTTTAGGCTCAAAAAAACCTACATAAATTTGCAGCAACTGTGCCCACCAAAACTGAAACCTTTCAACAAACCTGTAGTTTTACAAGTGTAGCTAGCCCCAAAGGTTGATATTTATTGTCAGAGAGGTACAAAGAACGCTCTTCTTGATGTTCTTGGACGTGTGAAGAGAACTATGTGCGAAAGTACTCCAAAATTGCTCAAAAGACACCCCCAAAAATGCTTCAAAAATAGGCTTTGAAAGCAAAGAATGAATCTTTGAGGGACCAAAACATGTTCAAGGTAATGTAAACCTTAGTCTTTGCCATTCTTCAGACACCACAAGAGTGTAGCTTAGTGGAAAGAGATTGCCATGGTTAAGCGAGCTCTGGGGGGAACAGTACTGGGATGGGTGACCTCCCAAGAAGTACCGGGAACCTCTATATTCCTTGATCATTGAGGTCCTCCCTCGTGTGCAACCAATGGCACCAACGATGACTTGGATGACAAGGTATGCCAAGGTCTATGCCTTGGTCGCCGCCTTAGTCATAAGCCTTGGAGAAAGCCGGGGGTGGTGCTCGCTTCGCTCGCACAAAAGGAACAAAGATTTTGCATATAAGTGCTCTGATACCAGTGAAGTATTTTGATGGAGATGCACCACAATGCGCTCTCCTTCTTGAGAGCTTTACGACGATATCCTCGAAGTAGAAAACTGAGCTCCTAGGGCCGCACACGGTACTCTGCATAAAAACTATAGAATAAACAGAAAACATATACAAAGAAGTGTCCAGTGGCTGAACTTACAAAATGCGGTCCAACTTACAGTTTGTGGATGACCAGGCCACTATATGTTTTATTAAATAAAATATACAAAGAAGTGTCCAGTGGCCATTTGGCGTTTCACATGGACACTAATGGTAACATTATCGAGAGGTAGTAATATCATTGATATATCAAAAAGCATTGATCAAATACAAACTATGATCCTTGGAATTGTGGCATGGACTACATAGGATTTTCTAGGATATGGCTTTTGTTCAAGTAATGACATATTTTTTTATTTAATATATTTGCATTGTTATGTGAGTTAAGCTAGTTATTTTTTATGGCTTCCATGCATTCAAGAATATCTACTAATGAATATAAATCTTTTCCTTACTATGGTGATTGCAAGAGATCAATTTATGGTAAAAATCTCAATAAAATTATTTATCTTTGACATCATTCATTCTTTCCTGATGATAATTCATTACAACACAAAAGAGAAGCAACACATTTTAATGGAAAGATTGAAACAGTTCAATGTCCAAAACCAATGACACCAATGGATTCATATCTAAAATAGACAAAAGGGACTCTTATAGATCCATAATCCAAAATCTTGAGTGAGGGTGAAGATGATGAGAATGTGAAGACTAGAGGTAAGGGAAAATGTTAACTAGCAAAGAACATGTCGACATGGTATTCCTTTAGAATATTGGAGAGAGTTAAGGATTGTCATCTTCTTTATCCTATGCATATATTCAAGAATGTTGGTTTTTTTATTATGGCAACATCTTGTTGGATTCAAACTCAACAACATTAAGAAATTATTTAAAGGATCAAAACTCAAAATCAAAGTTAAGGCCAATTTATGATAGAAATCAACAAGAAACAACCTGTGAATGTGCTCTTCAAGTAGTTACAACAAAGGAGATGCAAATTATCAACATTAGGATTCAATTGATTTGCATACCTATACGATATGGAGCATCTTTCCAAATCATGTTTACTTTGGATGACAAGAACTTATTTGGGTTAAAGACACATGATTGGCATAACTTTCTAAAACACATTCTACCTCTTGTTATTGATGGATGTGCAACAAAAGGAGTAATAGACATGACCTATAATCTTGGAACACTTACAAGGTAATTATCACTCTTTTATTTTTAACATATAAGATTAGATGATATCTTTTTATTAGAAACGAATTTCTTTATAATTTAATTTATGATTAATCATAGGTGGATTACATCAAAAGAGTTTGACAAAGACTCAATCTGAGATAAGAAATGTAAATGCAGAGAGTTATCATGTCTAATATAGAAAGAGCTTCCAACTTCATTTTTTGATATACATGTTCATTTATTGATCCATATTCTATATTAAATAGAGATTGTTGCAGTTATAAGCAATTGATGGATACTTTGGGTTGAGGAATTTATGGGTATATTGAAAGGTTATGTGCAACAAAGAGTAAAAGTAGAAGGACTCATAGCACAAGGATGGATGCTTGAAGAATGCATGTATTAAATCAGTGAATATCTTGAACAAGTCAATGAAAATCTCCACATATATGGACTAACTAGTCTTCTTCAAAATTGAAAGATGAGTTATTATCAAGTAAGGGAGTTCCTTTTCAATTTACAATACAAAAAAAAACAATTTTTATTGCATAAAACAAAAAATGCATGTAAGCATTCGTTAATGATATGAATAAGCAATTCAAAACCTCCAAAGTAGAAGATGGAGAAACAAGAGATACAGAAACAATCGATAATAATGAGAATTCAAAAATATCTTCTTTCATGGATTGGTTATATACTCGTATGCAACAAGCCAATGCAAATAATGGGCCAATCTCATATGGGCAGAGAGAGTTAATGATATGTTGTGAGACAAAGGTAATTTTTTTCTTCTAATATCCTACTTTTGCATATATATTTATATTTTCTTCTCTTATAATAATTTATTTATTATGACAAACATGAATTTACACAAATATGTGGGCTTATAGACAACATATCATAATCAAAGTTATTGACTCCCCACATAGGATCAGCTCTTTCGAACTCCTCTTGAGTGTAGTTGAATGTATTCTTGTTGAATTGGAGGTTGTGGTTGGGCTCCTTATTTGTTGTGGTCTTTATATATTGGCGTGTTTGCTCTTTAAGTATTCCATATGGTACATTGAATGGTTTTAAGATATATTCCAAATTTTTGCTTTCAATTCTTGCATCCTTCATGACCTTGATGATTTGATCTTCAAATTTTGCAGTAAGCTAGGACACCAGTAGTGCCCTCTCATGCCGGCTTAGTTATGCAATATCCCGATGAGTTCATTCAGAGTGGATCTCCGTGTCCTCCCTTATCGGTGAATGATGTAAGGGGGGAGAGAGAGGACGTACCTCAATCTCCTCAGTAGCTACTGTGGAATGTGGACTACTGGTGTCCCCTCTGTTGTCTTTTGTGCTAGTTGATCTTGTAGTTGCTTTAGCATATCTTTGCTTTTGATTTCCTCGGTGGCTTTGAGAATGGTTTCTTTGTTTTTTAGGAGCTCCTTGCCAATGACCCCGAGTTGATTTGCATCTTCATTACATTGCTTAAGATATTTGTTTTCTGCCACCTTCTACTTCCTTTGTAGTTCTGCTGTGTCATCCATGTACCTTTTCTCCCATTTTGCAATGATGGTCTGCTCCTGTTTGAGCTTATCTTCATACTTAGCTAATTTTTCCTCCAATGCCTTTGTGTTCTTTTCTGGCACTTCAGGAGCTTCTATATGTTGGTTACATAGAAGAGCTATCATTAGTTCCTTGTTTCTATTCCGTAAGTTCTCTACTTCTTCCACGTATATTTTGATTTGTGATTCTCGTATTTTACTTCTAGCATTCATGCGTATTTTCTCGGCCTCGCTAGCTTCACATTTCCTTTGTAAATCCTGGAGTTGGTCTCTCAGTTTCTGATTTTCCATCTCTAGTGTATTGCATTGTTGCTTGGCTTCTTGGATTTCCTTCTCTTTATCTGCTAAGTTATTTTGAGCTTGAATCAATTGGGTAGAGAGATTCTCACCCCTTTCTCAAAGTTGATTCTTTTCTTGCATTGCCTTGTCATAGTCAGCATCAGCCTCAAGCATTAACTGTTGAGTGTCCTTGGCAATTTTTATCATATGTTGCACCACTGACTTGAGCTGAGCGACGTCCACATTTAACCAAGTTCTTGGGATGCTTGGAGCTTCTCCTGTTTGGACATCCTTTCCATGCTCCACATGTATAGTCTCATTATGTGGTTGTCTGATTTGGAGCTGCACTTCTTGTTCATTGTTTTCATCTTCTTTATTAACGACCTTCGTGGCACTCCCTTGAAATGTAACATCCATAGGGGAGGGTTCTACCACTACCCTTATTGGTGTGAAGGGTTCTAACTCTTCCACCGTAGTATCTTCTGGTTCTTCTTTGGATTTTTGAATGATCCCTTTCCTGCAAGCCTAGTCTCTTGGATTTGAATATTAGATGTTTCATTTAATTTGATGACATGTACTCTTTCTTGGGAGGCCTCCTTTCTTGCCTTGTCTTGGCTTGTGCTGATGGGTGATTGATTTACCTTTGTTCCTTCCTCTTCCACACTCTTGTTCACTTCATTTAACTCCTCCCATTGTCCATCATCTTTGGACACACTTCAAATGTCCACATTCAACAAGGATTTATCTGGTTCTTCTTGTGCATCTGAAGATGAGCTTGAATTTACTAACCCTAATTCCCTATATCTAAGCACCTTGGTCAGCCTCTTTTTTTGTTCCATATTTTGATGGGCTTGCTGGTAATGGTGCCCTTGCACTGATAGATTTACTTGACCTTCGGTATATTGATGTGTGTTTTCCAGGGGTCTTGTCAATTCCTCTTCCGTAATCGGTCGATGGTCTTCAATTCTTGTCCTTGGAAGTACATGTGCCCTCTTCATGGCTGGCACCTCGACTTCTGTCTGCATCATTTCCCTTAACCTCTTGGTACCTCTCATTCTAGGTTGTGAGCTAGTTTCTGCTTCCTCTACAATTGTTACTCCCTTCTTTTTCCTAGGGTCAGTTGCAACCTTTGCATATTTGCCATGGCATCTGATGATGGAATTTCTCAAAAATTCTCTCTAATGCCCAAGGCATGATATATCAATATAGTTAGAGCCACACTGCTGTTCAGAAATTTCTTGTGATTCCATTGTTTCTTTTGCCTCGAACAGTCGCTCTTGAATATATGGAGTCATGTTGACCTTATTTCCAACTTGTTTGATAGTGTGTGATAGCATTTGTACTATGATCTTTTGTGGAGTCGTATACCTGTGCATGTTTGGAAAACAAAAATGCTGATGGATAAGCCTCACTCATCTTCAATATCAATACGATTGATGTCATTGAATGTTCGCGTCTTGGCTCCTCGACTTTCTTCTTTCAAAACTGTAGTCACATCCTTCTCCCATCCAAAAGCTTCCTTAATTAATTCATGTGTAAATTGAATTATGACCCATTCACCAACTACATCCATGACTCTAGCCTCCGACACCAATGGGTCATGCAAGGTAGGTTGCAGAGTATTCATAACTTGGACACATCTCTGAAAATTGGGCTTGTAGATCGGTACCTCAAAGTACTTATGGATGCCCGCCTTCTTCATGACATCCATGGTTGATGTGAGCTCATGTACTACGTTGAAATCTTTGGACATCACAGGGAACTGGTGATCTGTATCCATGATTTTGATGGTCACTAGGAATAAGAATTCCCCTGCTGGTTGATCATCTCTAAACCAATGTCCTTTTGCCTTAGTCACACTTTGGAAAGGAAATTCCAACACTTCCTCTTGAATGGTAGCTTTAGAGTCTCATCTGCACTCGTAATGCAAAGAGCATTAGCTACTGTAAATACATGTCGTTTAATGATGTGTGTTGTAGTGATATTTCATGTGTTGTGTCACTCCATTCCCCATGTTTCCATTAGTAGAACTTCTTACCGCATCCCTTTTTTTTCATTTTCACTTCTGAAAGAAAACAAGGATTAGTGTAGCCGAAGCAACTATTTATTTACATAGTAGGTCCATTCCTATGGAAGTAGAAGCTATGACATGTCCCCAATCGGAGAATGTGCTCCACTAATTCTATTATGTACATCATGTGTCGAATGCTTGGCCTCATAATGTGGCCCTATTATGCATACTTTAGGTGCATTGGAAGCTTCATGAGTGCAAAAGAAATCTTCTTGATTCTAGTGTTCTATTCCTTGTCGTTGCTTCGGTTTTCAGATCCATTTCGTAGTAGAGGTTTTAAGCCTTGTCTTTTGCTCATTTTGCCGTGCTGCATGTGTATCTCTTGAGGTATCTGTGACGAATCTCGCTAGTCTTTATGATACTGTTGTGTCGATATATTGTTTCCTTGTGCTTGTCTATCTCTTGAATGGCCACTTGTCTGACCTTCTTGGGAATCCACATTTGTTGTCGTGTTTTTTGAGCTTCAATCAAAGGCTTAGGAAGCCATACTTTCAAGAGTTGTTTTGGTTCTGATTTTGGTGAAGAAGAATTCTTGCCCACCCTTGTCTTCCTATGATGAATGACTTGTACTGGCGCTGCCTTCTCTGATTCCTTCACTCGATCCTTGCAAACACATTTGAAGTTAACGTTTCCTGATGGTGGATTTCCAGGTTGTTGATCGCTCTTTTGCATGGAAGACTTTAAGAGTATTGTCCTACCCTGTTTCCTTATGTTCACCAATCAAGTAGGATGAATCTACTTTCTCCTTGGATACATTGGGGTTTGAATTCCCTTCTTCTGTTAGACCTGCTTCTGATTGATTTATGCAGGAATCATTTGCTATGTGCTCTTGCACGATTTGTTTAGTACTTCTTATGACTCCTGGTCTATGTGAGGGTTTTGTCTCTTAATAGACTAAAGATTTCCTTGTGCCCTATTTTGGCTGAAATGTATCCTTGAGCTAGGTGGATACTCACCTCATTCTCAATGATCCAGTCTTGTCCTAGGATTAAGTTTTCTATTAGATCCTCATCTCTGCACACTAGAACTCATTGTTCCATAGTCGAATTTCCTAGGTGGAGGGATATTATGGCTTCTCCACTGCATGTTATAACTTGACCTCCCACACCTATCATCTATGCTTTCGTAGATGCTATAATTGTTCGAAGATCCTTGATGAAAATACTTCGCATGCAACTGGTTGCCGCTTCTGAATCTATCAAGGCATCTATGAGCTGTCCGTCATTCCAACTCCTAGGTTTAAGTACGGTTGGGACATGCTGACATTGGTTGTGTCAGACTTATGAATGTAAATATCCATGGGAATAGGCTCTTCTCCTCGTAGGTACCGTTCATCTCTGTGCCTTATCCACTCTTTCCATTTCTTGATACGCTCTAAAGCTTCTTGCCGTGCTTCCTCCCTAATTCATTCTTCCTCTTTTTTCCTATTTTGTGCACCTATGAGGCGTGTTAACATTTGATTCGTCAATGGCTCCATATATCGTTTCACTCGACATCCACTTATGTAGTTAGGAAGAATATCTCCATCAAGAGTAGCTAGATTAACTGCTCCACTATTGGAAATCCTATTGATGATTAGAGGTCCATATCCGCGTTTTTGTAATTTCTTGGCATGTTGCTTCAAGGTGTAGACCAGAACTAAGTCTCCTTCTTTTAGTCCTTTGTCGTTTATGTGTGCATCATAATATGCCTTTTGTCTTCTCTTGGCCGCGTAAATACCTGCTATGGCTTGTATTCTAGTTTCATGCAGTTTCTCAATTTGGTCTAGTTGCTTGGATAATTCATGTCCTGTCCATTCATACTGTTGGGCTATTCTCAAGGTTGGCACTAAAAAATCGATCAACAAGATTGTGTTCTGTCCGTACACTAGATTGAATGGGGTAGTTCCAATGGCAATCTTGTAAGTGACTCAGAAGGCCCAAATTGCATGATGCAATTGTTTGTCCCAATCTGACCTTCCACTGTTGACTATTTTTGTCAATACTGTGCATAACACCTTATTGGAACTTTCCACTTGACCATTTGCTTGAGGGTGATATGGGGCTGATTTTTTATGGATCACTAAGAATTCATTCATTAGGGACTCTATGACTTCATTGATGAAATGCGTTCCTCGGTCGCTCACAATCTCAATTGGTAATCCGAAACGGGTGAAAATGTGCTCAAAAAGAAACTTGGCAATGGTCTGAGCATCATTCTTTCTAGTAGCCTTTGCCTCCACCCATTTAGTCAAATAATCTGTGGCTACTATGATGCATTTGGCATGTGACCCTTTGGTTGGTGGGTTAATGGGTCCTATGAAATCAATGCCCCATTTGGAAAATGCTCTAGCATAAATCATAGGTCTTAATGGCATGTCATCTCGCCCGAATCGGGTATTTGGCCCTTTGGCAAGTCTCGTAACTTCGTACATAGGTGTCCGCATCAATATCTAGAGTTGGCCACCACAAGCCCGCGAATAGGATCATTTTTACAGTTCTCTCAGCGAAAAAATGACCTCCTGCAGCACCTGCGTGTGCCATCTCTAATATGGGTAAGTACTCTCCTTCATGCACACATAAACGTAATTGATTGTCTTTTCCCCTATTGAATAATTGTCTCCCCATAATTACATAATCCTTACTCATTTCATCTAGGGATCCTTTCCTTGTTAAATTGATTCCTTCTTCGTGTTTTCGTGTCTTTAGGAATTTTACTAATGTCTCACTCCATTTGGGTGCTATTGTAGAGAAGGGTAAGGATGTGTGATCCTCTGGTATGGTTTCCTGACATTCTGTGCAATTACTGACATAATCATGGACATCTTTAGGCATATTAGGCCAGTATACTCCTAGTCGTTTCAATTCTCTTAGAGTTCCGTGAATTCCTTTGTGCATCCTCCATTTGTTTACATGGGCTTGTTCAATCAACTTCATTTGTTCGTCTTCCTCAACACATCTAGATAATACACTGTTGGGTTCCTTATGGTACACACTTCCTGCAATAATGTGCAAGTTACTTGATTGCATAATTTCTTGTTTACTTTCTTTATTAATTGAGTGATGTGGGCCATGAGTGAGTATTGGAATCTGCTCTTACATGGGTATTTCCCTTTTTTCACAATTACTTCAAAGTCAAACTCCATCAATAGCAGGAACCATCTCACAAGTCTTCCCGTGTTACAAGGCTTATTGAATAGATACAATAAGGCTTGATGATCTATGAAGAACTTGAACTTGTTAGCTAAGAGATAGTGTCTGAATTTCTTTACAATGTACACCATTCCTAATCCCTCTCACTCCTTAGTTGTATAGTTTCTCTCGGCTTGGTTCAGTTGTCTACTTGCATAGGCAATTGGGTGATCTAACTTTCCTTCATCTGCCGGCTGAGCTAAGATGCATCCTATTGCATAATTTGAAGCATCCACATGAATATGAAAAGGCTTGTTCCAATTCAGTGTTTTCAGAATTGGGGCCGTGCTAAGTCGCCTTTTTAACTCGTTAAATGCCTTTTCGCATTCATCCATCCAAGTGAATTGGGTCAACAGTCCATACAAGGGTTTGGCAATTATGGCATACATGTGGATAAATCGACAGTAGTATCCACAATGTCCCGTAAATGTTTGCACTTCTTTTGCATTCTTCGGTCTACGAAGTTCTAAAATGACCTTGATCTTGTCTTCATCTGTAGATATTCTGTTTCTAGACACTATGTGTCCTAATATCTTCCCTTGTCTTACCATGAAGACACACTTCTCAGGGTTCAGGCAGACTCTATATCGTCGACATTTATCAAATATTTTTCGTAATTCGGGAATGTGGTCTTGCCTTTGATTTGAATATGTACATAGGTCATCTACATACACTTCCATACTCTTCTTTAGGAATTCTTTGAAAACATGACACATCAACCTTTGGAAAGTAGCAAGCGTGTTAGTGAGTCCAAAAGGCATCACTCGAAAAGCATAGACTCCCCATTCAATCGCGAATGCGGTCCTATGTTGATCCTCAGTAGCAATAGCTACTTGGTTGTATCCAAAGAATCCGTCCAAGAAGCTATAGACTCCTTTTCCTGCAACTTTTTCCAATAGATGGTCGGTGATAGGTAATGGATAACTATCACGGATCGTGGCTGCATTCACTTTTTTCAGGTTAATGCATACTCTGAGTTTTCCATTCTTCTTAGGCACAACCACTAGTGGTGATACCCATTCCGTGTGTTCTATTTCATAAATGAATCCAGCCGCTAATAGCTTGTCTATTTCTTCTTTTATTTAAGCAACATAGACTTCATTGTATGTGTAAAGGCATTGCTTAGATGGTTTTGCCTCCAATGTCATTGGTATTCTATGGGAACAAATGGAGGGTTCCACGCCCTTGAGATCCTTGTAGGTCCAAGCAAATACATCTCGATATTCTCGGATCAACTATATCAATTCTTCTTTCTCTTTTGTTGACACATCTTTTGCTATGTATGTACATCTTTCTTCTCCGTCTTCTACAGTCACTATGATCTTTTTTGTTTGTTCCTTGTTGTCGTACGCTTCTCCTTCTCTTGCTTCTCTCTTAGGCATTTGAATAGCTATTTTTCTCTCTTCTACTTCATACCTTTTGAAATGCTCCGGAACATCAAAAAGGTCAGGATTTGGTTCGATCTTACTCACACTTTCCTCTTGCTTTGGTACTATGGGGGCTGCTTCTATTGCTAACACTTTGGTCATTTCATACTTGTCTTCGGTTCGAATGGCTTCTAGGTAACGTTTTTCAGAATCAAATTCCGGTTCCATCTCTATGCTTTCGTATTCTTCTTTCCACTCCTTTTCTAGTATTTCCCCTGCTTCTACTTCTTGATTTACGTTGTAGCCTTCTTTGTCCACACATTCATCCATCGTCAGAACTTCTTCATTCACACATACATCCAAGGTTGCTAGGATTTCCATCCATTCGTGCAGTTCAAACGTTTCATCGGGGAAGATTTGAGGCATGTACATTGGATCTTCTATGGGACGATAATTAGGATGTCCTATTGGTCATAACTACCTTTGATTATCCTCTTTCTTGGCTTCCTTACACATCCATAATTGGGCGTCCTCATGCATCCATGATTGATTGCTTGATCCAGCATTATGGATAGACAAATCATCCAATTCTTTATGTATGGGGTTCCATTGTAGTGGTGGTACATCTCTGTACGCAAAAGGTATGCAAGTTTATCTTGGGTGTTCCCTTGATGTTGAAGGTATAATGAGTCTCATCCCCAATCTTGCACTACCCTAAGCTGTCTCATGAAGGGTCGTCCTAATATCATCTCATAGTTATTTGCTTTTCCAAATTGACAGATGGCTAAAGTATCCTCAAATTCAACTCCACAGGTGGTTAATTTGATCTTTTCTAATATTCACAATGGTTTTTCAACATGACCATCTGCTAGTTGAAGGTTCATGCGGGTGGGTTGTAAGGCAGACTGTCCCCATTTCTCCCAAATCACTTTGGTAGCAATACCTACTCCTTCTCCTGTGTCTAGTATGGCTTTGGTCATATAGCCATTGTAAGTGACAGGTAGACACGTGTTACCTTCATCTCCTTCACTAAATTCTCCAACCTTATCCACTAGAATTTGTACCTTAGGTGGGTTTTCATTTCCCTTACTTTCCTTTTCGTTCTTCTCCTGCCCTAACTCTAGTTGACATGCTAATTGTTTCGATAATTGCGGTTTAACACGAAGTAGTTCTTCCACAGTCAATTGGCATCGTAATTTTGTCTTTTTAAGTTCTGTTAGATTGTGTGAATTCTTATCTGAGTTTCCTTTTCCTTTTCCTAGTACTGTGGGCACTTGGAAGATCATGGATTCTTTTTCGTACTCTCCCATGTAATTTGGTAGGGTTGAAATGCTCTGAGTTTCTTCCCTATCTACTCTTGATACTTCCTCATATACTTCTTCCATGTTGGGACTTGGCTGATAAACTTCCACATCTAATTCCTCAATAGGAGGTTTAGCCACTCCATTCCTTTTCCATTGTTCTTCTCGGATTCTATTCCACAATTCTTTTAGTCAGTCAGCCTCTAAATCCGGCACTGCTGACAAAGGTTCATCCTCGGTTTTCACTAGCTCACCTTTATCATTCTTCTCTATCGGTTCCTTATCCTTGGCTTTAACACAATCCCTGTATTGATCCTTCGCTATCCTTGTTTTGGGGAGGGCAGGGATAGTCTTTTCTAGGGTTGCTTGTGCTACCTCTATGAGTTTTTTTACATATCGCAAGCCTCTCCTTCTCTAACTCTCCTTGTGGGTAAAGCTTTTCATGCTGCTCTGTTGGAGATAGACGTCTGCGGAAGCACGCGAACAACACAAGGAAGAAGAAGAAGCTTGGAGCACAACACACAAGACTGAATGTATTACTAGAGAATGTACAAAGATAAGTAGCCCATTAGGGCAATAGGCGTATATACAAGCCGGGGGAAAAAAAACCTCCTAAAGAGGGAAAAAAGTGCCCCGGCGGTCCTAGAGTGTTCACACACATCACTACCTAAATATATCAACAAATCCCCCCTGGGAGTGATGCGGTGAACAAGGAGCTGGCACTCATGTATAAGGAAGTGCCAAGCTATGTGGAAATCACTCCACAAAAGGAAGTAAGCCCAAAGCTTTGCGGAAAGCTTCAAACTTCTCCCTAGGCAGAGCCTTCGTGAAAAGGTCTGCAATGTTCTCCTGCGTGGGCACATATGCCAAGCTGATCTCCCCAGCAGAGAACCTCTCCCTGACATAGTGATAATGCACCTCAATGTGCTTAGTGCGAGCATGGAACACAGGGTTCCTCGCAACTGCCAATGCGCTCTGACTGTCAGTGAGGATGGTGGTGGCAGAAGACTGGCCAACACCCAAATCAGCCATAAGGCGTCTGAGCCACACACACTCAACAGTGGCTGTGAAAGTTGCCCTATACTCAGCCTCACAACTGGAAGTGGCCACAATAGGCTGCTTCTTGCTCAACCAAGATATACATGAGCTACCAAGCATGAAGCAAAAACCACTGGTGGACACACGAGTGTCATAGCAACCAGCCCAATCTGAGTCAGAAAAAGCATGCAAATCTGGTGGTAGTGATCCCCCCTCGGGATAAAACAACCCACGTAGCCGAGTACCACTCAAGTAGCGAAAGATGCTCTTAACTGCTTTCCAATGCGTGACTCCTGGGCAATGCATAAACCTGCTCATTTGTGAGACAGCAAACTGAATATCTGGCCGAGTAATGCATAAGTAAATCAAGCATCCAACAGCCTGCTGATAGAGAACAGCATCAAATGCATCTCCAGCATCATGAAGACTCAATCGTAAACCTATCTCCATAGGAGTGGCAATAGGCTTACAGTCTTCAAGGCCAAAACACTGCAATAATGTGTCTATATATTTCGTTTGACACAAAGCCATTCCACCATCAACATGCATAAACTGAATGCCCAAATAGTGATGCAAATGCCCCAAATCAGACATCTCAAATGAGGCATGCAAATCAGCCTTAAAATCAGCAATATGTGTCTCAATAGGACCAGTGAGCAGCATGTCATCAACATAGACAACAATGATCAGAAGCACATGATTAGCACGCTTAACATATAAGGTGCTTTCAGTTGGACTATTCTTAGAACCATGTGCAATCAGATAGGCATGTATCTTCTCATACCAAGCACGTGGTGCTTGCTTTAAAACATATAATGCCTTCTTTAACCTGCAAACCTGGTTTTCATGCCCTTTCTGCACAAAGCCACGGGGTTGAAAAACATACACTTCTTCATGCAAGTCACCATTCAAAAATGTTGTTTTAATGTCCAACTGATGTACATTCCAACCATGATGGGCTGCAAGTGCACAAATGCTGCGAACAGTAGTCATACGGCATGTAGGTGCAAAGGTCTCATCAAAATCAATGCCTCTTTCCTGTGCATAACCCTTTGCAACAAGCCTAGCCTTATACCTGTCAACTGTACCATCAGGTTTACGTTTCAGCTTGTATACCCACTTAGTGCCAATGGCCTTCTTGCCAGGAGGCAAGTCACATAAAGACCATGTACCATTCTTCATTATAGCATCATATTCAGATTGCATAGCAGCCATCCAATTTTCTGAATTTTGTGCTTCATCAAAAGAAACAGGCTCATTCTCATCACAGAGACTAGAGGCAGCCATAGCATAGCAATCTGATGCAAAGGAGGCACTATGAGAGCCTGAACGAGTACGATATGACAAAGGTGCATCTAATTTGCTGTCACGCAAAGTATGCACCAGCCATTTTGGCATAGTTTTTGCCTGCTCAATATCAGCTCTCTCATCAACAAGTGCATCATGTAAATCTGCATCAGAAATGGAATGATCTGCATCATCATATGAAACCTGCAAAGGTTGAGAAGTTGCCTCATTAGGACCAGCACTAGCGTGTCCACCTGTAAAAAGAGGCATCAAAGTATCATACATGTCTTTGGAGCTAACAGATGTCTCCTTAGTACATGAAAGCAATGGCTGAATAGCATCTTCCACAAAGACAACATCACGGCTAACTAGAATGCGTTTAGCCTGTGGATGATACAGACGATAGCCTTTACTTTCAGAACTGTACCCAACAAAAATACATTTTACTGCCTTATCATCCAATTTTCTGCGATGTTGTTCAGGCACTAATGCATATGCCAAACAACCAAAAACACGCAGATGAGCAACAGATGGCTTGCGGTCATGCCAAGCCTCATATGGAGTGATAGACTGCAACGCTTTAGTGGGACACCTGTTCAGTACATATGCTGCACACATGACAGCCTCAAGCCAGAAACTATGTGGTAAAGCCTGACTTTTGACCATGCACCTCGCCATCTCCATGAGTGACCTGTTCTTTCGTTCAGCAACTCCATTCTGTTGAGGTGTATACGGCACTGTACACTGGTGTTTTATCCCACGTTCAGCCAGAAATGCATTAAAATCTGAAGACATATATTCCCCCCCTCGATCAGAACGGAGGGTGCCCATTTTACATGCTGACAGATTTTCAGCCAAAACCAAAAACTGTTTGAAGCACATGAACACTTCGGACTTTGCTTTGAGTGGATATACCCATGCATGCCTGGAAAAATCATCAATGAAAGTCACGAAGTAAAGGTAATTTCCAAAAGAGGGTGTCTGCATAGGACCACAGACATCACTATGTACAAGCTGCAATTTCTGGGTAGCCCGAACTGAACCATCTTTTGGAAAGGAAGAACACTGCATTTTGCCCAAAATACAGCCTTCACAAACATGTTTTCCAGGTGCCTCAAGTTTGGGCAAAGAGGACACCATTTCATATTTCTGCAGACGTAACAAACTAGCAAAATTCAGATGACCAAATCGTGCATGCTGTTAAACGATAATACTTCTATCCAACTTTCGGAAGAGTATTATCGGGTCCTCGGGTTCTTGGGAGTGGTAGGGGTCTGTTAGACAGAGGCCCTGTACTATTTTCCCAATTCTTCACACAATCATAAATACTCCAGCACGTCTTAGCACAGCGGGTGAGTCTGAATACTGACCACTCTTCGGCACGGTGAATATTAGGACTTTTAGATTGAATCTGCTATGGTAATGGAGCAGAGGTCCTGTTGTGACTTATAAATAATAGAATACGCACTTTTCAGTAATTGAATACTACTCAATATGATGATTCCATGTGACAGGTAAGTACACCGAACAATAATACACAAACAACTATAATCGGGATTACGCCAAACTTATCGTATACTGACTCAAGTCACAAATTCCTACCGCAATTGACAAACTTACCAATACTTCTGTTCACATACAGATCTTTACCGAATTCTCAGTGAACGCAGACTATTGTATCGAATCTGGTCACTTAATCGAAAAGATACTAAATGTAGATGATTAACTTTGACATTACACAGTCTCTCGCAGGATGACAAACACACTATTTCACGACAGAAAAGATCCAGAATCGTATATAACTGAGCATCAAACAGACTCACAACACAAGACTACCGAATGGAAATCGGTTCAACAAGGAGAATAGCAGAATAGTTAGATACGAATAGAATAGAACAGAACTCAATGTACTCATCAATATCTCATACATAGTCTCAGAATATGATGCTCGCAATCTCCCAAATTGATTCAATATAACAGACAGACAGAATACAATACGATACTTGAAATTTCCAAACACTTCAGTTCGAGATGTGATCAACCCTACTCGCTACAATGCCCAACAGAACAGAGACTCCTTCCGAAAAAACTACTACTACTCCTCTTTACCGCTTTCCTTTATGCGCTTTAAATAGAAATCTGCTACAATGTTTCCGCGAATCCACTTTTTACGGCACCTGTCCGGGTTCATCCGTCCTGGTTCGGCGGCCCTCTAACACTGGCACGCACAGTGGACTCGAACCCGCAGGTGCAGTACTGTTAGTAATATCCTTTTGCCTGGGCTATCCCAATGTTCCCTTCCTTTACATGCATCCACAAAGGCTCTGGCTAAACGTTCAGCATGCCAATATCCTGCTGGTGATTCAGCAAATATAAGCAGGCTCATTCCCCTATGCCCTTGAGGACCATATGCGTGCCTGGCCCTTCAACCCCGAATGTGTCACCGTACGTGATAGGTCTTCTCTTTCTCCAGAACTTCCTCAAACTCGTATAGCTGGCCTAGTTGCCTCTTCATGAACACCCGCTTTCTTATATGCTGTTGCCGCAAAAGCTCACGCTTTTTATACTCGTATTCTTCAGTTTCGCTCAGGCTCAGTTCAAAAGCGATCAATGTCTTCTTGCATTTTCGCCTGTTTTGGCTGTTGTTCTTCTTTACCCAGCTTTTTCTCAAGTTGTTCGCAGCGCTCTATATGCCCAAGTTGCAGCTCTTCCTTTTTGACTTGAATAGCTTCTTGAACATCTAAGCCATCCTGAAAAGCATGTCCATTTATACATACAATAGGAGGCCAGACAATGATATGATTGTTAGCTGCCTTGAGATCAAAAGAAGCTGTTCGTGAGTTAGCACAGACAACTTGACCTTGTGAATTGGCCTTGTCATGTGCTTTAATCGCTTCGTCTATGGAATCAAAGTACCCTCTGTGCTGTTGAATCCTCTTCTTCTTGAAAGTTTGTGCGTGTTTGTACCGCTTTAGTTAGCATTTCAACTTGGATATGCCTGTGCTATGCTTGTTGAAAATATCCATGTCTTCTGCAGAAGCCATGTACTCATACAGTATCCTATCACCATCTGGCTGAAATATCCTTTTGCAGTGCCTGTCGGTCCATACCAGGGTTTGACTCCCCAATCCTTTCTGATCGCACTTGTTCTAGTGGCGGAACAAGTATAGCCAGCCATCTCCTGCGAAAAAGTGTCCAGCTATTTTGAACACGGCTATCCAACTGTTGTTTTAATAAATCTATGTCCACATTTGTCATCAATGTGGCATTTAGTTCTACACCCTCATCCTTTAATATCTGCTTTTCGAACTCCTGCAATACTTGTATTCTTGACTGCAAAAGTTCATTTTCGGCTTGCAGGTGAGCATTCAGGGTAGAAAAACTGGACATTTCGGTTTGAATTTGTGTTTGGATAGCTTGCTGCCACTGATTAAAGTCTTGGACATACTTTTTTGCGGTGATCAATTCGGCCGTAATATGCTGGTTGTTTTGCTGTAACACCTGTATTAACGCTTCTTTGTCATCCAATTCTTTTTGCATCTGTGTCATTACTAAGTTGGACTTAGTCATCGTGGTTAATAATAACTCGTTTTTGTGCTGAATCGCTTGTTCTTGTTGCCGTAAATATTGGGAAACCTCTTGGAGTTGGTTTTGCATCCTTATAACAAAATCGGGTTGGGGGACATCCGGTGCTTGCTCTGGACTGGCAGTTGGCAAGTTGTCTGCCATTCGTCTTCTAATGGACAGCCAAAATGGCGTCCCTACTATCTGATTCTATGCGCTGTTACCTGTGTGGAATAAAGATGCAGACGAGGTGGAGGGTTGCGCTTCTTCGTGAGGCTCTGTGTGGTGTTCTGAATTTATTTGATCATATTCACCGGGGTAAAAAGGGGGGGACCAGTGTAACTGTTTATCCTTTACAGATTGGACAAAATTAAATATAGCAGCTAAATAGGCTGCTAGTCTGCTATTGGTGTGGGATCTTCTCTTATCCCCAACAATGATTTGTGCGTAGAGGTGGTCATAGAGCCAATGTGTCCAGCTAACCGGACCTCCTGCTTTGGCATGCAATAGGGGGGAAAAGTTTTCTTTCGACATTAAGTTGAATTTTACTAGTAAACAAAGTTTTTCTAAATACCATTTAAATTGTTCTCGTCGGTGATAGGTGGCGTTTTTCAACATGTAGTACCGTCGGGGGCCTTCACAGTTGCCAAATTCCTTCTTCAGATCCTCATTTGAACATTTAAGATATCGGGCACCATCATAGATTGGTAGTTTAAATACGGCTGAGACGAGCTGGGGCGAAAATCGTACCTGATTGAGAATGAAACCGCTGGTTTGTCGCATGCTATGTAATTGGTCCTCTGCATCATCATTAGCAATCCACTGTTCCCACGGTAATTGGGCAAACTGGAGGAGCCCTATCTTCTGTAGCCATTCTTCATTCTTTGGCGATTTGGTGTCGAGCTCGATTTTAAATTCGGTGGAGAATTTATGCTGAGTTTTTTCTGATGCAGAAGTTACTGCATCATCTGGTTCATCTTGTAGAGTGGTATCTGTTGTTGTTACCACATAGGTCTGCGTATGGGCGCGCTTTCTGAATTGCCAGCGGAGAATATCAGATTCCGACATGCTTGGTGAAGGTCTACTGAAAAAATATACTAGAAGTTGCTAACAGGTGTTGAATCTTGAAGAATGCTAATTTAGAAAGCTATACTCTGTAAACGCATTTTATAGACACCGGTGCTTGAACGGCCATTTGCTCTACTGATTGTATGTCAGTATGACATGACTCTTCCCTCCCTTGATAATATTTGTATCCGAATAAAAATCATTATGCCGCATGTTACATTGTCGATTGGTGCTAGACTGAACAAGACTTGTCATGTGCGAAAATGTGAGAAATCCAAAATTTGATTATCATATTCATACATTATGAATTTGGATGGGCGAATATACTCATTCGTCGATGAGACCTTCGAGGTACATACTCCTAGCCGATCTAAATGTTCGAGCTATCTTTTTCTTAAGGGTTTCTAATAGCTGTTTTAGCGTATCAGGCTCTAGAAGCTGGGCATCTATTCTAGCAGAGCTAAGTGCGATGGCTTCGGTGAGTACATTCTCGGCCTGGGTCTGCACAAAAGCTTCCTGTAGATAAAAATCATTGGCTAGTGCGGCGTCCTTGGAAGTCTTCATTTCGTCTAGTTTGGTCTTTAGCTCTGCAATATACTCCTTTTGGTTGCGTATTTGGTTGTCTTGGCGTTCAAACTGCTGGGTTTGGAAATCCAGAGTTTTCTTCAGTGAATCTCGTTCTCTGCGCGTCCTGTCGATATCCTTGAGGTATTGTCCTTCCCGTATCAGCTGGCGTTTTAGGATACTGTTTACTTCATTTGCGCATTCTTCGGCTCTCTGTAACTGTTCTTGGATTTGTTCGGTTTCTTTCTGCTGCTCCTGATTCTTCTGGATTGATTCTTGCAATTGAATCTTTGTCTCTACGACCAGTTCTTCGAGGGAGGCGTTGATATCTTCATTTTCGTGGAGGGTGGCCTTCAGGGCGCGGATTTCTTCATGCGTGGCGTGTAAGAGTCGATCTTTGGCTGTAAGTTGCTCAAGGGCTGCATCTCGTTGCTCTACTAAGGTCTGTTCTGCCGAAAATTTGGCTTGTAGCTCTGCTAACTGCATCTGGAGCTGATGGTTCTTAATCTTTGTGGCTTCGATTTCTTCCTGGAGGGGGGTGATGTCTGCTTCCAGTACATCAACCTTGTGTTGATATTCGGCCTTCATGTTGTCCGTGGCTTCCTTAAATTGTATGGGCAGTTGGTGTGATAACTGCATGAGGAACTGTCCCATGGATGCTAGTTCTGAAAATACGGTGGGTGGTGGTGGTGGTTGACGAGGCTGAGAGGAGGTATCAGTGAGTAGGTTTTGGGAGTTTGGCGGAGAGTAGTTAGGGGAGGAAGAGGAGGAAGGTGTAGGTTCAGAACCGAGTCGGCGGGATGGTTCTGGTGGGAGGTCAGGGTTGACAGGTGGGATGGGTAGAGCAGAGTCAATGGTGGTTACCTTTGCAACATTCTGTTGTTCGGCTTCTGTATGATTGATGGCCTCAATAAGTTCATCCAATGCTTTTGTGGCAGTTTCTGGTTCGTCCTGTTGATGCTCAGACTCCTTTTCGGTGGACAGTATCTCTGTATCTGCTCGGTTTTGTTGGTCTTGTTGCTCTGTCGAAGTGTCGTTGTGTATTGAAGTGGCGGTGTCGTGGTAAGTTTCTTCTTGCTGATCTTTTTCGGCGTCGTGTTTCTTTCCGGCGGATCCTTGGACTTCACTTTCTGAAGAGCTGATCCTGATTCGCTTCGTGCGGAAGAGTTGATTGATCTCTTCGTCGTCTTCTTCAGTTTCCTCGAGTGGTTGTGCTGATTCTTCGTGCCTAAGTGCTGGGCCTGTGGGTGGGGGTTGTGCAGCGAGAATGGTTGGGAAGAGGAAGGAGATGATGTGGGGGAGGCGAGAGCGCGGAGAGCTGCCTTTCTGGAGTTGTTTCACTATAGCGACGGATTCTTTATGGATTCGTTGGAAGAAATAAGAAGCAAAGTTTACAGGTTCACGGGTGGCTAATTCTAGAGCAGAGTAGAAGGGGCGAGAGATACCGTAGGTTCGTTTTTGCAAGTTGAGGATTGCTACAAGAAACTGTAGGGCGGATCGTTCGGGTTCTGGGCGACAGAGAATGGCATATTCGTTGGATGAGGAGCGGGTAAAAAGTGCGGTCATGCGAGCGATAGGGATGCTAGGGCCATTTTCGCGTCCTTGTGGGGTGAGGCGGTAGGCTGCAGAGAAGGCTTGGAAGGTGATGACGGTCCTATATGGGAGAGAAGGGAAGACCCACTGTCGTTCGGTGACGGGGAATTGGGCGATGGCGTGGATGATTTGTGCGGAGAAGGGATGGGCTTCCACTGAGTGCCAAGGCAACTCAGCGAAGTTGGACAATCCTCTACAACGCAGGTATTCGCCGACGTCTGTCGGGATACCATCATGGAAAGCAGCGTAGTTGGCTAGCGCTTCCATGGTGTTTACAAGCACTCTTACAGATAACACAGAAGACAATGGAATACGTATAGTCTCGAGAACACAATAGTGTTTAGGCGCAACCGAGGGGGTTAAATAAGGAGAACACGGTGAGAAAGGGAAGGGGAATGGGTATCATTGTTCGGTGCATGAAAGGTACTGTTTGCATGCTGGCATGTGTGCTTGAGTGACCGGTAGGGAGAGGCGGCTAGTAACATAAAGATTCGTACAAAACACTACTAAAAAGGAAGAAAAGAAAAAAAAGAAAAACACAAAAATTTATATAAAACGCGGTTCGCCGCCGAATAATTTAATGCGTATTAGTACTGGGATAATACGGCCGCAGCTTCGACCCATTGATTACCTTTGGCAATGGATTTCCGGTCAACGTAGTCAACCGAAAAGTTGCCGGACCAACTTGTTCTGAAATCTTGAATGGACCGAACCAACGTAACTTGAATTTTCCTGCTGATCTGATGGACTTCGCATTGTAGAAAAGAACAAGCTGTCCTACCGAAAATACTGAGGTCTTTAAATTGCGGTCATGTGTCCTGACCTGTCTTAGTTGGATTTCTTTCATAGTTAAGAAACTGAGCCATCGGCGCTCATCTAATTCTCTAAGTGTTTCCAACCGAAATACCAATGACTCTTCGGGTAGAAGCTTCTGAGAAATTGCTACTCTTAAACTTGGTATTACAATTTCCATCGGAGCTATTCCTTCTAGTCCATAGGCTAACTTGAATGGTGTCAAGCCGGTGGTTACCTTATATGTAGTGCGATAGGCCCATAAGACTGCAGGTAGCAACTGATCCCATCTTTCCGGTGTTTCTCTAGTCAATTTCTGAAGCATGTTCAACAAAGATTTGTTGGTACTTTCTGCCAATCCATTTGCACGAGGATAATATGGTGAGCTGAATTTATGACTGATCTGGAATGACTGTGTTAATGCTTTCATCAAATTGTTCATAAAATGGGTGCCCTGATCTGAAACAAGCTCTAGTGGCAATCCAAATCTTGGAAAGACATCTGATAATAGACATTTTGCTACTTCAACTGCTGTAGCCGAACGTAAAGGCCATGCTTCTGCCCACCTGGTTGCGTAGTCTGTGCAAGTCAATATATACCGGTTATTACTGAATACCGCGGGAGGTGTGATTGGACCAATAAAATCTAGACCCCATTTCTGAAATGGTTCTAAAGGAAGTACTGGATGAAGTGGAAAGTAATGGCGTTGTAGTGGTTGTCCAGTTCTTTGACAGCTATCACAAGTTTTGATAAATTCCAATACATCTCTGTACATAGTTGGCCACCAAAGTCCACTTTGCAGAATTTTTCGGTGAGTAAGATCTGCTGCAAAATGTCCTCCTGTTGGACTTGAGTGAGCTAAATTGATGACTGAATTTACTTCATGTGTAGGGATACATCGGAGTAAGGTTCCTGTATGATCTGCATAATAGAGTTCTCCAGCAACTAACCGGAACCTTCGACTAAAAACTGCAATTTTTCGGCGTGTAGCTGTAGGGACTTCAGAAGGTAGACATCCATCCGAAAGGAAGGTCAATAACTGATCATAATACGTAGTTGGTACTGGTTGGGTTGACAATTCCTCAGTAGTTGGTTCTGAAGTATAGATGGCTGGCGTTGTATCATTTATACCAACCGGAGGTTCACCTGAATCTAAGCGTGACAAAAAGTCTGCTAAAACATGTGAACTACCTGGCCGATGAATGACATCATAGTCGAATTCCTGCAATAGTAGGACCCATCGTGCTAGGCGGCCACCTATATGTTGCTGCCGAACCAAGTAAACAAGTGCAGCGTGATCGACATGAAATGTAAATTTTCGGCCCAGCAAATAATGTCTGAATTTTTTTACCGAATACACTAGTCCTAAGCATTCCCTCTCAGTTACCGAGTAGTTCTTCTCTGCAGGTGCTAATCTTCTGCTAGCATATTATACTGGTCTAAACCATTTATCTGTTTGTTGCATCAGTACACTTCCTATTGCTATATCAGATGCATCAACAAATACGTGAAATGGGTGATCCCAATCTGGTGGCTGTAAAATGGGAACCTGTGTTAATAACTGTTTCAGTCGATCAAATGCTATCTGACATTCCTGAGTCCATTCGAATTGCCGTGGAGTCTTGGAAATTAATTTGTTTAGTGGTATTGCCACATGAGCAAGCCACCGTAAATGCCTTCCATGCCATCTCACTTGACCCATAAACCGCATTACTTCCTTAGGTGTATTAGGCACCGGAGCTTCTAATACTGCTGAAATTTTATCAGGATCGACTTGAATACCCTGTGCCGATATGATGTGACCAAGTAACTTACCACATGAAACCGCAAACACAGATTTGTTTGGGTTTAAACACAATCTATATTCTCTACATCTCTGAAAGCAACATCGTAAATGTACCAGATATGCGATCATCTTACCGAAAATTGAAAAATCGTCAAGGTATATTTGCATAAATGAGGTGAGATAAGGAGAAAATATCTCCTGCATACATCTTTGAAATGTGCTTGGTGCATTCCTCAATCCAAACCACATTACTGTACAAGCAAAGACACCCCAATTTGTAATAAATGCAGTTTTTGGTATATCCTCTTCAGCCATTCTTACTTGATTATATCCACTGTATCCATCTAGAAATGAATACATCTCATGACCTGCTACTTTGTCAAGCATAGTATCCAAAAAAGGAATCAGAAAAGGATCCGGTACTGTTGCAGCATTTAATTTCCGATAGTCTACGCAGATTCTCAATTGCTTGTTTTTCTTTGGTACAATCACAATCGGTGAAATCCATTCCGCATGTTCTATTGGTACTATGAATCCAACTTTTAATAACCTATCAAGTTCAGCCTTTACCTGTGATGCATAATGTGGGTTCATCCGGTAGCTGGTTTGCTTTATCGGTTTCGCTTCTGGTTTTAGCATAACTCTGTGTTGATAAATACGAGGATCCAAGCCCTTCATGTCTTTGTAATCCCATGCAAAGACGTCAGTAAATTCTTAGAGTAACTGAATTAAATCTGCTTGAAAGGCTTCAGGTAAGTTTTGCTTTATCTTTACAGGAAGAGGGTGATCTTCATCTCCAAGATTATAAGTAATTAACTGGTCTTCTGGAACATAAAATTGTTGATATTTCTCTGTATTAGCTGATGGTTCGAGAAGTTGCTGTAGTTTATTACCGTGAATCGAAATGGTATCTTCCTCCTTAGTTTCTTCGGCAATGGGTATTACTGTACATACTGAAGCATTCCAGGTATCTACCACAGACTGTAGATCAATAGTTCCTAATGTCATTAAATCAACATTATTCTTCAGAAATTCTTCTTCTTCGTCATCAGACAACCCATCTAACATATGGACTGGTTCGGCAAAATATGGTCGAGCATGTAACTCACAGGGTTGTATCGCATCTAACTTTACAACACATTTGCGATTTTTATCTTTGAACGTAAGTTCCTGGGCTGACCAGTCTTGAATTACCTTGGCTTGTTTCAACCAAGGAGGGCCGAAAAGTAGATTGTAATCTAGGGTGGATTCCGGCAATTCTAGAACAACAAAAGTCATCTTGAATGTTGTGTCTTGCACAGTTATGGGTATATCTCGGACCAGTCCTACTGGATGAACTCTAGATTGATCAGCCATCCTAACAAAGAATTGAACTGGTTCTATCTTAGTCCATCCTAACTTCTTACAAAGTGACGCAGTGGCAATATTCACGCCAGACCCCCCATCAATTAAAACTTGTGGGATTTGATGTTTATGAAACCATACCGTAATCAGAGGAACTGAGTGATCTACCGTAGAGTCTGGCTCTGGTTGTACTGTTGCGGTAGCCGGAATGCAAGCAGATTTTGTAGTAAACTGTTGTTGAAATTGTTGGCGTATTCCTGGTACTAATGCCAGTAATTGCCCGAAGGCAGTGTGATGGATGCTTTTGACAATATATCCCATGCTGGTTGCAATTGATTTGCATCTTCCTTAACTGTTGAAGATGAAGCTTGGTCTGAAGATGGTAATTCTACTGCAGATGATGTACCTGCTTCTGTATTGTCAGCATGAGCTTATGTCGTATCCGGGGACTGGATTACTGGAGTAGGTTTTGGAAAAACAGGTGGTTCTACGGTGGTCCACTGGCTAGCTTTATGATACATTCTGTGTTGTTCACGTATCCCTGGTTCAAATAATTCTGCTGCTGGTTGCAATTGTTTACCGGAACGAGTTTGAACTGCTGCTGCTTGCGTCTCTACAGGTGTGATTGTTACCACATTGGCCATTGGGTTTTGACGTTCCTTTTTCCTTTGATCATATTCCGCTGCATCTCTACAGAATCTTCTAATATGGCCCAATTGTCCACAGAAATGACATCGAGGTGGTGGTAAATTATGATTTTCCGGTAGTGGTCCATTCTGCCAGCGCGGTGTATTATAGTTGTTGTTCCTCTGTCCTCGATAATGTCGATAACCTTGTTGTTGATTGTTTCTCAAATGTGGGGGTACATATTGATTGGCTGGCTGCCCTTGTTCCTGAATAATTGCATTAACTGTTGTTGTTCCTTGTCTTCTGGCATTGTATGCACAATTCTCAGTGGTATGTCCAACAATGTTACAGATGGCGCAATAGGTCTGATTTAACGCACACTGGGCACTAGTATGTCCTGAATTCTTGCAGGTGGTGCAATATACTTGCTTAGTTATATCTTCAGCCACATGTTTGTTTGTTTTTATCCATTCCAAATCCTCTGAAAATCCACCAACTTTGTTTTCCAGCTGAAGGGTCATTGCGATCACTGCATCGAGGGTCATGGCTCCTACACATCTTATAATCATGATTTGCCTAAGTTGAGGAAGTAAGCCATTGATAAACCACTGTGTAATAACATCGTCGGGTAAATTAGCATGAGCCTGGGGTAACTGTCTTAAATGTGTTCTGAAAAGGGTAGCATACTCTTGTACAGTTTGATTTGGTTTTTGTCTGTTGTTCTGTAAATACTCAAAGATCTCTGCAGGATTCTTTTTCAGCCTGAATCGCTGCAAAAAAGCGTCTCGTACTGCTTCATAAGTACCGAAATGATTAATATCGTATTCAGTAAGCCATCTTGCTGCTTCATTCACAAGTGTAGATTGAAAAACAAATGCTTTGTATGCCGGATCCGGTGGATGGTTGAGGACAGCGTAACTGATTTCAAAGGTGCGTACGTGAGCATCTGGATCATCTCCTGGAAATCCACTAAACTTTGTGTATGTTACTCCCGTTGGAGCCGATCTGGGTTGACCTAACTGTCGTTGCGGTTGTTCATTCATCGTAAATGTATTATACACTCCTTCTATATTTCTGTTTTGAGTTTTTGAACTACCGGAATTTGTTTCACCAAATGGCACACTTTCTGGTGCAATTAGCTTACTTACTATATTGCGAATTTCTCTTTCAAATAGTCTTCCTTCCTCCTTGATATCCAGAGTAGGAGGACTTGCTTCCAAACGTTGTAGTTGAGCGGAAGATTCAGCCGAAACTACTGAATCGTCACCGAAAAACTGTGTTTTTCTTACCGAAATTCCACCGGAAGGATTAGAAATTGTGACTGGATACAGTGTTGATTCGCCTGTGTTAATTTCCTTCCCTAAAGTGTTTCTAATCGTATCTGAATCTATTCCGAAAACTTTTAGACTAGATTCCAACTGCGTCTTGGTAGGTTCCAAAATTGCTGTATTTTCGACAGTCTGCACCGTAGTGATACCAGACAGTTCTAGAGATGTACTACGTTCTACCGTAATCTCACCGGAATCAGTGTTATCGTTCGTCACTTTTTCGACAACTGGGTCAGGTCTAATTGCACTAGTACCTCCCAGAGTTGTTCTTAATACCCCTAACTGGTGATTCTTGGGATACTTTTCACCTGATCGAGTAATCGGCATGAAGCATTTCCGTACTAATCATATAGTATTACGAACAGAACAGTCTTGCAACAATCTGATTCTGTTGCTATTGTCTATCCAACAAAATTTAATTCGAACAAAATACCAGGCAATCTTAATGCCACGTCCCCAGCAGGATCGCCAATGTTAAACGATAATACTTCTATCCAACTTTCGGAAGAGTATTATCGGGTCCTCGGGTTCTTGGGAGTGGTAGGGGTCTGTTAGACAGAGGCCCTGTACTATTTTCCCAATTCTTCACACAATCATAAATACTCCAGCACGTCTTAGCACAGCGGGTGAGTCTGAATACTGACCACTCTTCGGCACGGTGAATATTAGGACTTTTAGACTGAATCTGCTATGGTAATGGAGCAGAGATCCTGTTGTGACTTATAAATAATAGAATACGCACTTTTCAGTAATTGAATACTACTCAATATGACGATTCCATGTGACAGGTAAGTACACCGAACAATAATACACAGACAACTATAATCGGGATTACGCCAAACTTATCGTATACTGACTCAAGTCACAAATTCCTACCGCAATTGACAAACTTACCAATACTTCTGTTCACATACAGATCTTTACCGAATTCTCAGTGAACGCAGACTATTGTATCGAATCTGGTCACTTAACCGAAAAGATACTAAATGTAGATGATTAACTTTGACATTACACAGTCTCTCGCAGGATGACAAACACACTATTTCACGACAGAAAAGATCCAGAATCGTATATAACTGAGCATCAAACAGACTCACAACACAAGACTACCGAATGGAAATCGGTTCAACAAGGAGAATAGCAGAATAGTAAGATACGAATAGAATAGAACAGAACTCAATGTACTCATCAATATCTCATACAGAGTCTCAGAATATGATGCTCGCAATCTCCCAAATTGATTCAATATAATAGACAGACAGAATACAATACGATACTTGAAATTTCCAAACACTTCAGTTCGAGATGTGATCAACCCTACTCGCTACAATGCCCAACAGAACAGAGACTCCTTCCGAAAAAACTACTACTACTCCTCTTTACCGCTTTCCTTTATGCGCTTTAAATAGAAATCTGCTACAATGTTTCCGCGAATCCACTTTTTACGGCACCTGTTCGGGTTCATCCGTCCTGGTTCGGCGGCCCTCTAACAATGCCAAAGCTTTGCATCTGACATAGCCTGAGAATCATGAACTGCACATGCCGAATCATTCACAGATCTTTCATAGTCTATGAGCTTATACAGCCCACGACATAAAATGCCAGAAGCAATAATCACATCTCCATTTGAGAGATCATGGACTGTACACCTGTCATCAACGAATTTCACAACCAAGCCAATCTTGGCTAATGCAAAAACTGATAACAGGTTCTTTTTGATCCCTGGCACAAATAAAGCATCTGACAAAGTGAAAGAACTACCATCAGCAGTAGTCAAAATGATCTTACCAACTCCCATAACAGGATAAGAGGAGTTATTGGCGCATGTGACAGTATTCCCTATAGGGGAAGGCTCGAGTGAAGAGAAGAAACTGCGCTGCGAGGTAATATGTTTGGTCGCCCCACTGTCAAAGTACCAAACATCTGAGTCTACTGCAGACATGCACTGATCATGAGAAGATGGGTCAAAACTGCAGACAGTAGTAAACGCCCATTCTTCTTCCTGCACAAGATTTGCAGACTCTGTTTTTGGTGTAGAGGCCTCTGCAACAACCATTCCAGCCTCTTTCTTCTTTGCCTCTTTAGCAGCCAGTTTTGGACAGTTCTTTATAATATGATCATTTCCTTTACAGTACTTGCAGAACAATTTCTGCTTTTCTGATTTCTTTTCATCTTTATCCTGGTTCTTCGATTGTGCAGCATTTGTAGATTTCTGCTTACTAGTAGAAGAGCTCCATTTTCCTTTGCCCTTCTGACTAGCCAGGAAATCTTGATCTGCAACACGCATAATGGACCTGTTCTGCCTGGACTGATCTTCTTGCAACAGAACAGAGACTAATTCCTCAAATGACAAGGCATTCGGATTGCCTTTCATCATCAACCGAAGAGTAGAGGCAAAACTCTGATATGAATCAGGAAGACCATTCATAACGGTGTGCACAAGTGAGCTATCTGGTATAACCTCATCAGCAAAAATCAATTGTTCCTTCAGGTCTTTGATCTTTGTAAGAAAATTGTCCATAGAATCACCTTCATTCATGTGCTCACTCTCCAACTGTTTTCGGAGGTAAGCAACACGAGCCTCATTCCTAGCCTGGTACAAAGTGGTAAGTGTATCCCAAGCATCCTTTGCTATTCTGCAAGAGCGAATGTGAGGAATAATGGCACGTTTGACAGACAAGGCTATCAATGCATGTGCCTGGGCATCTCTGCCATCCCAACGAATCTGTTGTGCAGTAGGTGCAACAGAAACAGCAGCACAAACAGGAATCTGCGGAATATCATCTTCGATACCATCTTCATCAGCTCCAACAATTGTATTTGCAGTACCTGTCGTTATAGGTGTAACAGGACGTCTTTCAGCACCCTGCACAATGTTCCACAATCCTTTTGCAACCAGTACATGTCACATCATATAAGCCCATAATGGGTAGTTGGTACCATCCAACTTATCCTCAATAGCCAACATACGGAATACATCACTGCTTTCAGCCATGGCCGGTGACTAAAATACCTTGATGCAGAAAATTGACTGTATCTCAAAAAGTTGAACAGAACTTCCCAGACGAGTTCTGCTAGACCTGTAGCAGACTTTGAGACGCTTAAACTGGCGAACAGAAACTGGTATATACCTTTGGCACAAAAGGATGAAATAGCCTACACAAGCGCTGTGATAGTGCGTTCGGAGGCCGAAACGAGCTCAGATCGCGATTTTGGCACTACATAGCGAAGTTGTTTGGATCTCGAAAACACCCTGAGTATGCTCACCAAATTTCATGCGAATCTGAGACTGCAAACGGAGGAGTGTCGACGGTGCCCTAGAAGAAGCGACGACCTGCTCTGATACCAATTGTTGGAGATAGACGTCTGCGGAAGCACGTGAACAGCACAAGGAAGAAGAAGAAGCTTGGAGCACAACACACAAGACTGAATGTATTACTAGAGAATGTACAAAGATAAGTAGCCCATTAGGGCAATAGGCGTATATACAAGCTGGGGGAAAAAAACCTCCTAAAGAGGGAAAAAAGTGCCCCGACGGTCCTAGAGTGTTCACACACATCACTACCTAAATATATCAACATGCTCCACATTCGTTCCAGTCTTAATTCCAGCATGGTATGCTTTCAACCACATGTCCAAATCATCCGATTTTGGGCCGGCTAGAATTGATCCTGGCTTTTTTGACTCTCGGATAGGCGGTGGAATGGAAACTTCTTCTCGAATATCTGGTTCTTTAGGCTTCTTATTGCTTCATGTATGCTTCTTATTTTCCTGATTTTTGTTTTTCATCCATTTCTCCTTGAGCTTTTCTCTTCTTTCCTTCCATTTTTGGCTCTTCGTCGCTTGAGCACTTTCGAGAGGGTCTTCTGAATCTTCTACTATTTGAATTTTGGGGTCTAAGGTTTTACTGTTTTCTTGTTCAAGGTTCGGTTCTTTTCCTTCTCGTTCCTTCATTCGTGCTCGTGTGATGGCCTTTAATGGTACGGTGTATTCCTTGTCACTTCCCGGTGCTTCTATCACTTTGATCACATTAATAGGTGCAGTGTCTTGAGCCTTGTTGGGATTTTTTAGGCAATCTTGGAAGAGATGTTCCTTTCCACAATCACTGCAATACCCTTCCCAAGTCCTAAGAGGCGGTGGGTTGTATGGCCAAGTGCATTCTCCGATAAAGTGGTCTCCCCCGCATCTATAAGATGGTCCTCTTGGCACAGATGGTATGATGGGTGGTCTTACGGATGCCTGTTCTTTAGGTGCGGTGTACATTAATGTTGCCACTTCTCAACCATAGGTATTGTCATATCCTTCGTATCAATAGTATTACGGATCATAAACTTGATCATACTCCATTATACTAGCATCACAGGAATAGTACTCCCCTTGGGATTGCTCGTATCCTGGGTTCGTTGACTCTACACTTGCTATTGGTGATGTTGGCTCTATGGCTCTTTCTAAGTTTTCCTCTGGTTGGGTATACTTGACAGGTACCACATGTTGGGGATGTGAAAGTTGTGGTCTTAACAGTGGCTGGGGTTGTGTATATTGTGCTTGCTCATATGACCTAGGTGCTCTAGGTGGTGTTGGGTAGGGATTGTACCTGGGCATTTCCCTGCCTTCCTCTCTAGGTGGATATCCATAAGGCTGATACATAGGCGGTTGTAGAGGCCGTGTCTGCCTTCTGAATGGGTAATTTTCTATGGTGTGATTGGTGTATTTTTGTTCTATTTGACAATACAAGGTCGTTCCTTGATGGGGCTGCCTATTATAAGGATACGCTTGGGGTACACCTATTCCTCCTCGTACACACATGTGAGTGGGGTAATCACCTCCACATGAGCTACATCTTCGTAACATGGGCACTCTTAGGGCTAGGTGCTGATAATTTCTTTGTCCTTGGACTCCCAATTTCTTTGCCACCAGCTCTGCTAATTCTTCTACATTACTAGAATTGGATGTTACTATGCTTTGGGTGTCTTCTGATTTAGTAGGACTGGTTGTACTTTTGAGATCATCTGCTAGGTTGTCCTCCAAGTCGATACATTCTTGAAGACATTCACTCAATGTCTCTAGTCTCTTTACATAGGCCAAAGTTCTTAAAGTTCCGTTTGTTAGTCCGTCTGAGAATAAAGAGATCATTTTTTTGCTGTGTTGGTCGTTCTGTTACTGGGCATCTATCAACATACTGGTTGAATCTTTGGGCAGCTGTTTTTACAGTTTTGTTGGACTTCTGTTTAAATCTATGGATTAATGATGAAGAGTTGTGTTTAATCCCTCTTTTAGTGAATTCCCCTATGAATTCTTGCAAGAATTGTTCAATGTCTCCGAATTGATTGGGGTTTAATGGCTGGAACCATGTCAGAGCTGTTCCTATGAGAGTGAGTCCAAAAGACTCATACTGCACAAAGAAATCATCCACTTGTTCAGCTCTTAGAACTTGTTTAAATTCAGCAATGTGGTCATAAGGTTCTCCCAATCCATCATAATGATTTCTCACACATTTGGCCACTTGAATAGGTCTTAATCTTCTTACGGGCTCTGGCTGTCTAGGTATTATAGGGACTTCTGGTCTAATTGGGGGTATTCCAGGTTGCAACTCCTAGTGGTGGTCTTGTTCTTACAGGTGGTTGGTGTTGGTTACCTATTCTAGGGTGGGTCTGATTGTGTGCTTGCATTCCAGGCATAGTAAATTGAGTTCGGCTTGGAACACTCCGATGGCTTGTTTGTCCCGACATTGTATGCTCTACCTCTTGTTGTGTTCCGAAGGGGTTCTGAGAGGTGGTTGCCTGCTCACGTTGAGGGAATACGGGCAATCCCATGTACTTCAGTCGAGCTCTATCTATGGCATGAACTAGCCAATACCTTCTTTGGTTTTTGTCTAGGTATGTTACTCTAGACTCGTCTTCCAGATCTTTTAGCTCGTAAAATGTCATCGTGCTTTCTTCCCGTCCTGGTAGGTGAGTCAGTTTGTAGCAATAAATCTGTTCCATGGATCAGGTAGTCCTCCAATAAGTAGTCATCGTTAGGTATCAAATCCCCTCTCAAGACTCGTGTCACTACTGACTTGCCTTTGGGAGTAGTTACTAACTCTCCAGGGTCTGGTCTTCTTGAATGTTCTTGTCCTTCCAATTCTCCTCTCTCATTGATCAATTCTGGGTGTTCTGTCACCACATAGATGTGACCCAAGTTATCCATATACACCCCTCCTTCATACTTGACAGCGGGTCTGGGCACAATTGTGGCATTGGTGGAGGTTACCATCCTAGCAACTGATCTATTTAACCCATCCAAGAAGATAGGAATCTCCTGGGCATTCGTAGACACATATTGCAAGGAGGTGCGGTACTCCCCTTCTACAGCAGTCATGAAGTTTCTCCCGGGAACATGTCCTTGCATGTCTTCTAAAGCCATGGGTATCTCCTCCTCCGATTCACTAGAGGTGTCGAAATAGGTAGAGTAGTGACTAACCTGAGCGGTACTTCCTACCGATGATATGACACTTCTCCGGCTACTTAGAACCCTTCCAGACCTCAAGTTCATCCACCCTCTTGGGGCTATCTTGGCCTCTAAAACTCTTCCTAAGTGGCTCCTCAAACACCTCAATTTACCCCTTGAAAATGCTCAAAGTGTTCTAGATGATACCACTTTGGCGATACTGCCCTAGGTGATACCAGGTTGTCGGCGATACGTTACCACCTCCAGTCGCAATACGATACTCAGGTAATCAACGATATGATACGAGTGCTCTACGCGATATGATACTATGGGCTTCAGGCAACACAATACGATACTGATGTAAACCAGGATACGATACATGAGTAGGGAACGATACGATACCTGAGTAGTGCACGATACGATACCTATGCACTAGGTGATACGATACTAGAATTCTCATGATACGATACCACTTTTGGCACGATACGATACCTTAAAGGGCTGCGATGTGATACTGGAATCGTATGCGAAATGATACCACTTTTGGCACGATACGATACCAAAAAGGGCCGCGATGCGATACTGGAATTGTATGTGATATGATACCGCTCGGTCGACGATATGATACCATGACCAGGATGATAGGATACCAAGTGGACCGCAATACGATACCACTTGGCAAATCACGATCGTGATACCAACTTGGCGATACGATACCAAAAATGGTATCGCGATACCACAAGTGGTAACTAGCGATACGATACTTTGGCGAGTATCATGATACAAGGGAATTTTGGTATCGTGATACTGCAGCCAAATCAACTCCAATACAAAAATTTTTTCACCCCCTGGTTTCTCTCTCTTTCCTCTTCACTCCTCACCCTCTGTCTCACTTAAAGAAACTCTAAAAATGTTATGTCCCACCCCGTGATACTAGATGCACTTTTAATCATGTGTTAATGCACTTCTAGTGTGTTTTTGCTATTGAAATCTTGAGGTAGCTTACCTTTATGATGTCCTCCTTGTGTCTTGAGTTCACTGTTTTTGGTGACTGAAGCCTGTACTACTCTAATTTGGTAATTTTTTTGGGATTTTTCTTGATGATTTTGACCTATTCCTACTCCACTTCTCTTCCTAGCCGAACCCTAACTCTTTCTTCTCTCTCTCTCTCTCTCCTAACCCTAAACTTTAAAACTCATTACACACACCTCCGGGATGTGAAGTAATAAGTCCTGAAGTGTTCGACCACTTGTCAGGGGACAAATTCACTTCTACAAGTACGATTTCCTCACTCCAGTGCTATAACCATCACGAAGGCACCTTGGTCGAGTGTGTTCCTCGGCAATGACGCCAAAAACGTTTGTACCTAAGTCACAAAGTCTTAGGGACTTGTGTCAGAGAGACTAAACCTCGTTTGCCACACAAGTGCGTATAGTGGTGGATTGACACACGCTTAATTATCAATCCAATGAGCCGACCTAACCAAACGTATGATGAAATGTGCACACGTGATGGGAAGTGAAGAGGTTCAGCTATCATGCATGAGAAAAGACTATCCTACTCTCTAACTCACTTGACTGTTGAAAGTGCTTGCCGCGATATCACTTACAGCAGTTTTCACTAAATCAAAGATATCTCTCAGTTCCAAACTCCAACTATGGCCAATACTGGATTCTTTTCGAAGCTCTCGACAAGACTCTTCTATTGGATGTCGTTTCACTTGATTCTGACAACCGTGCTTCAAGTTATGATAGAAATAGTGAATTGTGGGAAACACATACACTCACTCCACAACTCCTACTTGCTCGCACACACACTACAACAACTCAAAAGTGTTGGGGAGGGGTAGACAATAGTCTTACACACACATTCCAAGCTTCATACACACACAAAACATCATAGAGAAGATGAACATTTGCAAGAAAGAAGCAATTTCGAAATTCAGGAGCTCTCCTTCTTCACCATGGCAAAAAGTCTTTACAAAGAGTCACAAAGTGCATTTGCCGTCAGAAACGCGTTTAAGCTCTTTTCGGGTTCGATTGGGAGTGGAAGGGGTCTGAGTAAACAGAGGCCCTATACTTGATTTTCCCAATTTAACACTCACACCATAGTACCTTAATATTTAAATCTCTGTTAATACAAATTACTCTCCAGACTCTAGTTCGTTCTCTCACAGACTTCCGACTCGTACACGAATTAATACTTTCTCAATACCCGGCGTACAAGGTAAACACTACCGTAGTACAGACTTACAGTAATTAACTTAACGGAATAGTGATTCAATACTTAACTTACTGTAAACATTATCGTAATCCAGTCTTTACTGTAGAGGTGCAAATAATCAAACAAGACAGAAAGACACAATATTACTCAGAATTCTCAAAACACAACACAATGGAACTACACAGACGTATCGCCCAAACAAACAGTCTGGCGATCATTCTGGTTGTTACTGAAGCGTCCTTTCATTGATTATAAGAGATTACAGTTCTTCGCAGCGACCTTTCGGTTCGTGCGGAATATGAAAAAGAGACAAGTTTACAATTGCCAATCCGGCGGCTTACACTGGCACGCACGGTGGACTTGAACCCGCAGGTATACAAAATCTTATGGCTCATCTATTATACCCTGTAGATACATTGTTCTAGCTAATTTAAACGTTCGGGAAATTTTCTTTTTTAATGAATCCAGCATCTGTTTCAATATCTCGGGTTCTACTAACTGAGCATCAGTTCTAATTGAACTAGTGGCAATAACTTGGCTTATCAAAATTTCTGCCTGTGTTTGCAGAAAGGCTTCCCGCAAATAAAAGTCATTCGAGAGAGCTCCATCACGATTTACTTTCATATCGGCAATCTGTTGATCTATCCGTGATAAGCGTTCTGCTTGAGCTCCAAGTTGCCTTTCTCTTCTCTCCAATTCTTGATTCTGAAATTGAATGGTCTGGTAATATGCATCTCTTTCTCTTCGAATTGCTTGAATCTCTTTCTGGAGCTGAGCGACCAAGATCATCTACGTTTTAAGAGCAGAATTTGATTCAGTCAGGGTGGCATTTGCGAACTCTAACTCTGTATTAGTTTGCTTTAGTAAAATTGACATTTCCTGTCCTTTCTGCACGGCTTCATCCAATTGTTCTCTAGTTTCCTTTAACAAATCTCCCAGTGCTATGCGAGCATCCTCTTTATCTTTAACTAGCTGCTGTAACTGAAGAATTTCTACATCAGCAACACATAATAAATCATCTTTTATTTTGACTTCAACCAAGGCAGCATCTCTTTGATTGATAACTGTCTCCTCTTCAGTAAGGCGAGCCTGTAACTGTTTAATCTGAAAGTGCAGATTATGATTCTCTACCTTCATTGCATCTACCTCTTCCTGTAACGGAATGATATCCGCTTCTAAAACATCAACTTTATGTCGTAATTCGTGTTTGAGATTATCAGTAATCTCCGTCATCTATTCTGGTAGTTGTTGTGACAGGTGGATCAACATATGACCCATTGATGCGAGCTCATTAAACACAGGTAGTGAAGGAAATAGAAGAGAAGGACGGGGTTGAGATGAAGAAGCGGTGAGGAGTTGATGGGAATTGGGTGGAGAATAGTTCTGTGAAGAGGATGATGAATCGGGTGCGTCAGGTACAATCAGTGGAATGGGAACAATAGGTTTAAGTGGAGGCACGGGTGGAGGAGTGGGTTGAAGATTATTGGTTGCTTCGGTAAGTTGTTGCGTAGTCACTTCAGGTTGAGTAACTACAGATTCTACAACTGTAATCAACTCTGCCAAAACTTTTGCAACAATAACTTTCGTATCTTCTTGCACCTCTTATTTGGATTGCTGCTGAGATTCTTCCTTATAAGATGTGTCTTCAGAATTAGCAGTAACACTCTGATCTTGTTGCTGGTTTGGAGATGACTGAGCTGATGAATCATGGTGCATGGAGGTAGCTGTATCGTGGAAAGTCTCTTCTTCATTGTTGTCTTCTTTATTTCCAGCGGCAGAACCCTGTACTTGACTATCAGAAGAGCTTATCCGGATTTGTTTTTGGCGGAGGAGCTGGAAGAGTTCTTCGTCATCTTCTTCGTCGTCTTCAAGAATTTGAGCAGATTCCTCATGATATAAGACTGGACCTCGTGGAGGCGGTTGTGCTCCTTGGATGGCTGAAAATAAAAAAGTGAGAATGTGTGGAAGACGTGATCGTGGAAGTTCTCCTTTGTTAACCTGCTTTATGACCGAAATGCATTCACGGTGAATGCACCAGAAATAATAGGAAGCAAAATTGATAGGCTCTCGAGCATCCATATCAATCACCGAGTAGAATGGGCGAGATATCCCATAAGTTTGTTTCTGCAAGTTTAAGATGGCTACTAAAAATTGTAACGTTGTTCTTTCAGGCTCAGGGCGACAGAGTATAGCATACTCATTTGAAGAGTACCTAGGGAACAATTGGATCATAGTAGCAATTGGAAGATTAGGGCTGTTCTCTCGTCCTTCCGGAGAGAGTCGAAACGCTGCAGCAAATGATTCTAAAGTGATTACTACCCTAGATGGTAAAGAAGTAATTGGCCAACTGTGCTCTGTAGCAGGTGTGGCAGCGATGGTGGCAATAATCTGGGCGTAAAACAGGTGACATTCCACTGAATGCCAAGGCAATTCAGCGAAATTGGACAACCCGCGAACACGCAAGAACTCACCCACATCGGGAGGGAGTCCGTCACAGAATGCAGCGAAGTTGGCTAACGCTTCCATGATGCGTACACAAGAGCACAAGAACACAATTGCACAGGAAACACAGAAATCACAACGCACAGAGCAGACGGATACAATAGCGATTATCAGTGAAAAGAGGAAGATTAAGTAGATACTTGGTAGCTGAAGGCGATCGAAATTGTTAATCATCGCGTGATGTTGAGATGATAACCTTCATAACTACGGTGAGCATGCATGAGCAGAATCAATAACAAAAGGCGGCGATTATTCATGGTTATGTATCCAAACGAGGAGTTTATGATTATGTAGCAAAACGAGGAGTTTATGGTTTTTAAGCAACTAACACGCAAAACTAAAAAGGAAAAGAAAATAAAAGAGAAAAAAAGAAAAAATACGCGGGCAACCGTAGAACACTTCAGTGCGAATCAGGTGCTTGATGATACGACCGCAACTTTGAACCATTTATCACTTTAGGAAGAGGAACTCCGGTCAAAGTAGTCAACCAAAAAGTAGCTGGGCTCACTTGTTCTAATCCGGTAAGGACCAAACCATCGTAATTTGAATTTTCCAGCCGCACGACTTGATTTAGCATTATAAAATAACACAAGCTGTCCCACCGAAAAAACTGGAGTTTTGAGATACCGATCATGAGTACGAGCCTGCCGCAACTGCACTTCTTGAAGAGTTAGAAAACTTTCCTAGCGATGCTCATCCAATTCTCTGAGTGTATCCAACCGAAATGATAAAGAGTTTTTAGGTAACAATTTCTGATTGATAGCCACGCGTAAACTGGGTACTACAAGTTCCATTGGAGCAATTGCTTCCAGCCCATATGCAAGTTTGAAAGGAGTCAGTCCGGTTGCGACCTTGTATGTAGTCCGGTATGCCCATAATACTGTAGGTAGTAACTGATCCCATCTTTCTGGTGATTCCACAATCAATTTTCGAAGCATAGTCAACAACGTTTTGTTTGTACTCTCAGCTAAGCCATTAGCACGAGGATAATACGGTGAACTGAATTTATGCAGAATCTGAAAAGTGTGTGTGAGCACTCGCATTAAATTGTTGACAAAGTGCATTCCTTGATCTGTTACAAGTTCCAAAGGCAATCCATATCGTGGGAATACATCCTTCATTAGACATTTTGCCACCGAAACAGCTATGGCAGATCGTAAAGCCCAAGCTTCTGCCCATCTGGTAGCATAATCTATGCATGTCAGAATGTATCGGTTATTGCTAAGGATTGCTGGAGGTGTGATTGGTCCAATAAAATCAAGACCCCATTTCTGAAAAGGTTCTAAAGGTAATATAGGCTACAGAAGAAAGAAATGGCGTTGTAAAGGCTGTCCAGATCTCTGACAAGTGTCACATTGCTGCACAAATTGAGTCACGTCTTTGTACATAGTAGGCCACCAGAGCCCACTTTGAAGAATTTTTCGGTGCATTAAATCTGCTGCAAAATGTCCACTGGAAGGTATTGAATGTGCTAGAGCGATTATCAAGTTTACTTCATGTGGAGGAATACAATGAACTAAAACGCCAGTGTGATCCATATAATACAACTGTCCTGCAATCAACCAGAATCTGCGACTGTAAACTGCAATTTTCCGACGCATTGCAGGAGAAGTTTGAGAAGGATGACATCCATTAGTAAGAAAGGTTAATAACTGATCATAGTAAGTAGGTGTCACAGGAGGTTCTACAGATTCATCACTAGTCGTTTCAGTAACATAAATTGCTGGTGTGGTGTCATCAACACCGAGCGGAGCTTCACCGGAATCCAACCGAGAGAGAAAATCTGCTAATGCATGTGCAGTGCCGGGTCGATGAATTACTTCATAATCGAATTCTTGTAACAAAAAAACCCAATGTGCCAAACGGCCAGCTAAATGCTGCTTCCGTACCAGATACACCAGCGCAGCATGATCTACATGAAAGACGAATTTTCGGCCTAGCAAATAATGCCGGAAATTCTTTATAAAATACACCAAACCAAGACATTCTCTTTCAGTTACTGAATAACTAAGAATGACAGTACCCTGAATTTAAGAATGCTGCACTACAGCGTCTCCACAGGCCGCAAATCGCCCAGACAGACAGTTTGGCGATCCTGTCTCCTCGCTACCGGAGAACCACCGTAATGTCTTTTCATTAATTGATAAAAAGGGTACAACACTTCGCTACGACCTTTCGGTACGTGCGGTATAGGAAAATAATATAAATTACATAATGCCAATCCGGCGACCTTACAACCCCTAGTCCCCCGGTATGCCCTTCGTCCCCTAATCACTCGGTGGTAGTCTCCCACTCTCGCCCTATACCCTCTTCACCTGATTATTCTCCCCTTGATCTTCTGCTACGGTTTTTGTAAAACCTTCTCAACTGTTATCGACTTTCTTAGTATCAGATGCGTTTGCACAATTCACCCAGATTGGTGACTTGCTTACTCATTTATCCAAGCACCTACCCACTCAATTGCATGATGCTCAACAGTCCCTGCGCATTGAATATCAATCGAAAATTGATGTGTTAGAGGGAGATATCGCTCCCTTAAAGGAAGAGATTTTGGCAGCCAGAGCTAATGAATGTTTATTATAGGAATAGGTTACAACGAACGATGATATTATTGCAGCTAAAGATGCGGAGATCGCTCTTCTCAAGCACGCATTGATTGATAAAGATGATGCAATGACCGCTCTCGATTGTGAGTTGGCTAATACTCGCACCCGCCGTGTTGAAATCAAACAAGCTTATAAGGTACTCTGTGACAAGGTACTACAAGGTGAAGCACAACTGAGGCAGGTTGGAGAAGAATTGTTCCAAAAAGGTCAAGTATTAGATGAAGAGATTGGTCGTACCATTAAGTTAAAGAAAGAGATCAAAGCTATTCAAAAGGAGCGCCAAGATTTTTTAAGACAATGCAGTTTCAATAGCAGGAGTTAGATCATCATGAAAAGCAATTAGGCATTCAGTAGGATCGACTTTCCCGAATAGATGCAAAGATTACTAATGTCAAGTTACGCAGAGATACAACCATCGCCAATGACGTCTATCTACAAGAGGCTTTCTTGCAGAACCAAAGTGAAGTTTTGTTAGCACAAGTCATTGCTTCCATTTTCGGTGTGCACAGATGCTCATTTGGTAGAACTGCACGTTCTGCAGGAGATGTTAGAGTCATTGAAGCAGAAAATTTTACGCACTTTTAAGTTAGCTCGCGCTATGCATATTCAGGGCATCGTTGATGAATCTTAGTTATTTTTTGTAATTAACCCTTGTGAACAAACACGAGTGGTAGAACCTTTTATGAATCCAACCTGGTCCATGTACTGGATAATGGTGGCACTCCTTGCATTATGGTCATATGAGGCAAAGAGTTGACCAATATGGTAAAAGCTATGTATCAGATCCAATATTAAAAAGTTTGGAAGACAAAGAGCGATCGTACGTAGATTTGGGAGGCAATGAGTAGAACCTAAAGAAAATATTATGGTGAATATTTTTAGGATTGAAGTTTTGGAGAACTTTAGTGCAGGCACAATGAAGTTTCATAGTCTTTCAAGACATCTTTGAGACTCATGGACACCTAAAATTGACCTCACCGTCGAATTGAGTCACAACCCTTTTCAATTCAGCCCTGGTTGACTGAGCTTGATTTCTTGTCCATTTCGATATGTTTCTGCCACATTAAATGAGTGTTATTGGGGATTAGTATTTGCATATATAAGCAATGTCTACTAATTTTCTAGTATGTCACATGTTTTTGACATCAGTGTAGTCAATGTGCTAGTGCATTAAGTATGACAAAACATTCATCACATTAATGCATTCAACACATTAGGAATCTAATCATAATCATGATTGTGCTAGTGCATTAAGTATGACAAAACATTCATCACATTAATGCATTCAACACATTAGGAATCTAATCATAATCATAATCAGTTATGTATTAGATACATAATTTGTGGACAACAATTATTTAAGGGTGATGGTCTTGAAATCATGTACAATAGATAACAATTCAACACAATGCAATGTAGTGTGCAGTAAGCTTGGAGAATATACTTTATTTTCGTTAGGATTGTACATAGTAGTGTATTTTTGTGTGCTCATCCGAATCACTGTCTAAGATCCTATAGTTGGAGAGAATGGGTGGAAAACACCATTTCTGTATTGAATTTTTCAATCGAAACACATTCTCTATCTATGTTCTTTCTATTCCTTGCTACTTCTCTGATTGATCCTGCAATGTCTTCGTGCATTGTATTGCACCATTTTTTTCTTACATGGTATTAGAGTATGGGTAGTCTCCAGGTCTAGTGGAGGAGACGAGTTCATAGAAAATTAAAACATTAGTTCTACAAAGATGGTAGTAGATATTAGATTGATTCCTTTAGAAGCACAATATTGAGCAAGCATGGTGCCACCACTAGAGAAGGTGCAATCTTGAAGAAAAATAATGTTGGAATTCAAATGCCACATATTCATTCACCCACTTTCATAGAGGAAAAAATATATGGTACAAACTAAACATTGTGGAAGTTTAAACTATCACGATTCTAGACTCTTATGAGCCTTTGTGATAGTTTTAGGTACAAACTTGGGACTTGCAAGGATAAAGGACTCTAGAAATCCTACAATAGTATTCCCTTCTAATGCAGATATTCTTTGAGCATGGAGGCACAAAAATGCATATGTACTTTGCGCACCATTGACAAACTGCACCGCCGAGGTTCTCACATTGATTCAATATGCTTAGAAACACCCAAGGCTTGAAAGATACCAAGGAATCAACATTGAAATGCAAAATCAAATAAGGAACTTGAGAACCAACGTGTTGCAACAAGTTTTGCAAATGGATAAGTGACAAAAAACTTTATGATGTAGATGAAGAATCTGTGCAGCTGGATGGCAAGAGCTGGTGCTCTTTTATTAAAAGTGGGGGAAAGGTCTTGAAATCTATCTGGATTGGACCTGTATAGTTTTCTTTGACGTTTGGTGAAATCCATCAATGTGACAATAGATGAGAAATCTCTTTATGAAGGACCAAGTAAATTCTCATTTGTGTCTTCTTTTGGTGAAGCTAAGAATATTTTGGATGTGATATTTGTTTTAAACCCTAAGAGGATCGAGGCCATAATTCTTAATAGTTCTAGTAGCCTCATGAGTAAAGGGGTTCTAGGGAACATCCTATATGATTTCAGTACTCTTAGAACCATATGGGGATCTACACAAGTTAGTCATGACACAAGAGGTTTGGGCACATTGGATATCGCATACTCAAACACATGTAGAAGACTAGAATTGTTGCTCACCAAAGTGAAGGAACCATGTGAAGCTTTTATGATGGGTAAACGATAGAGATAGGCATTTCCACAAAAAAGCAAAGATCAAGCAAAGTCTCTTCTATCCGTCACCACCAAAGTGAAGGAAAAATTTAAAGCTTGTATGATGGGAAAGCAATAGAGAAACGCATTTCCAGAGGAAAGCAAAGATCAAGCAAACTATCTTTTAGGGTTGGTACTGTTGACCTGTGTGGTAAAATGCCTACCGATGTCTTGGGATCTTTCTAGCTTTCTGCTAATTGTTGATGACTATAGCAAAAAGATATGGGTGTACTTCCTCTTTTGTAAGGGTCGGGTATTTGGTAAATTTAAAGAGTGGATGTAGCTTGTTGAAAATAAAACAAGGATGAAGGTGAAGGAGATTTGGATAGACAAGGGTGGTGAGTTTACTTCAAACTTTTTTGAGAACTTTTGCAAGGAGAAAGGAATTCGGGCAGCTCACTACCCCACATACTTTGTAGGAGAATGACGTTGTTGAATGTTGAAACTAGAACATTGTGGAGAGGGCCTATTGCATGTTGAGGGGGGAAACGTCTACCAAAACATTTGTGAGTAGAAGATGTTAATAAGACATTGCAAAGTCACATCAAACAAGACATTGCAAGAAGCCTACTGGGGTAAGAAACTTTGGGTAACATCAAATAAGAGGGCTCTATTTTATCATGAGGTAGAGAGGTAACCCATTTTGAACATGAACCAAGCACCATCACTCTAGTTGTAGAGGAAGCATCTTCTAATGAAGATGCTCACTGGAAGGACCAACCTATCATCACCACATCACTTCTAGAGGAAGCATCTTCTAATGAAGATGGTGACTCGAAAGACCAACCTATCATCACTACATCAGAGAAGCCATTATGACAATGGGTGAGATAGTATATGATGATGAGAATCCACTATAAAAGCCCATCCCCCTCACTTGTAAAAAGCTTTCCACTTTTTTGTAATTTTTTTCAAAAGGATCTTCTTGCAAACTCGTATCCCACATTCTTCTAAATTTTTCTTTGACTTTCCATGGTGAAGGTCCCTATCTTATTTTCTATGTCTAAGTTGGGTATTATATAAACATTTTGAGTGTATTTGCAATTTTATACTTGTCTTTTCATGCTTGCTTTTCTATAGAGGCGTTTCAATGTTTTCTATGGCCCTTGTCAAGAGCTTTGCACCAACATTAAAACATGAATTTTTTGGAGATTCGTGCACAAAATTATCAGTAAAATATTATGTGGAATTAGGAACTGATCCAATTGAGGTTAGGTACTTACTCTAAGAATCTCTTTCCTACAACATGTTGGGGCCAATAGAAAATAGATCCATTATTATTATTGTTATTTTAATAACTGAGTTAATCCTGAAAAGAACATGAAATGTCTCTCCTAAACCATCTCATATATAGCAAGTTCCTAATCTTCTCATGGATTTGTAGTTTAAATGGTTATTTCTATATTAGAAGTGTTAAACGCTGTTTATTCTTCTAACTGTCAGAAGTGCGTTTAAGTGATTCTTGGGTTCTTGGGAGTGGAAGGGGTTTGTTAAACAGAGGCCCTGTACTTAGTTCCCAAACTAACTGCTTACACACATCAATATACTAATGCTGAGAGCTCTATCAAGAATCTGCTGTACTTAGACATCACAGTTCACAGTCTTAGCTCACCCACATGTACCGAATACGCTAAGATGCTATGTTGCATCTGCTCCTAACTTACTGACAATATCAGAAGCAAGAGTAAGCATTCAATCTTTACCGAATAGGTACCACAATCCTACCAGTGTCTGAAGACACAGAGAATCCAAGCGTTCAGATACCTCATACTGAAGATTCAGTACGCAACCCAGGAAATCTTTACTGTCGTTTAAACTGTGCCGTCTGATCCTGGACCTCGATACTACAGACAACTTAAGACAACCCGAATACCAGAAGAGTTACCACGGTTGCACAGACTTCACCACATATTTGCAAAACATTTCAAGAAAAGAAACAACACGATACGCGAACTAACTGAGACTCACAACCGCAATGGATACCCACAGACAATAGACAAGGCGAAACACAGATACACACAGAATACTCAGAAAGTCGACAAGATACTCTGAATTAATCACTAGACACACAGTAACGCTACAGACAAATCACCCAAACAGACAGTCTGGTGATCTCTCGAACGTCTATGAAGTTAACAAACAGAACAGATGTCGACGGCAAACAAGATAAAAGACGAACATAAAACTAAGAATACTTTGCAAACAGACACTATAGTAACGCCCCGCTCAATCACCTAGACAGACAGTCTGGTGATCCACCACGGAACGGTCACTGGTGCGTCTTTCTTTGATTTATATAACTTTTACAAACTGTCTGTAACAACTTTTCGCTCGTGCGAACAAGATTCAGTTATACATTTCCAATCCGGTGGCCGCTAACACTCTGGCACGCACGGTGGACTCGAACCCGCAGGTTTACAAAACTATTGCTCATCTATAATGCCTTCTAAGTACATATTTCTAGCTAATCTAAAGGTGCGGGTGATTTTTTTCTTTAGAGTTTCTAATAATTGTTTTAGGGTGTCCGGTTCTATTAACTGTGCATCTATTCTTACAGAGCTTAGCGATATGGCTTCGGTGAGCAAAATTTCTGCTTGGGTCTGCAGAAAGGCTTCTTGTAAATAAAATTCGTTTGCAAGCGCCGCATCTCTGGATGTCTTCATTTCTACAACTTGTTCCTCCATCTTCTGTACTCTTTCCTTCTGATTTTCCAGCTGATTCTCCCTTCTTTCGATTTCTTGAATATGAAAGTTTACTGTTCTTGAGTATGACTCCTTTTCGTGTTGGAGATCTGATATTAGCTTCTGTGTCTGAGCTTCCTTGGTCAAATAATGTTTGAGCATGTTGTTGACATCTGATAAATTTTCTTTTGTTCTTTGAAGTTCTTCTTCTGTTAGTTTAGCTTGCCTCTGTTGTTCTTGGTTTTGCTGCACCAGTTCATTGAGTTGCACTCTGGTCTCTTCCAATAGATTACCTAATGCTATTCTGGCATCTTCTTTATCCTTTAGATCGATCTTCAACTGACTGATTTCGGCCTGTGCTTCGCTTAGTAGCTTGTCCTTTTGGTTGAGATCTGCCAGTCTGGTATCTCTTTGATCGGCAATTTTCTGTTGTTCTGCAAGGTGAGCTTGGAGATGGATAATTTGTGAGTGCAGCTGATGGTTTTCTGCTTTGACCGCATCTATTTCTTCTTGCAGGGGCGTGATGTCTGCTTCTAGGACGTCCACCTTGTGTTGTAGCTCATTCCGGATGTTATCTGTGACTTCTCTAATTTGGATTGGTAATTGCTGTGATAGGTTAATGAGCAATTGACCCATGTTTGCCAATTCAGAGATTACAGGAATCGAAGGAAGTGGGAGATGTTGGCGAGGTTGAGATGAGGACGCGGTTAGGAGTTGTTGGAAGTTGGGTGGGGAGTAGTTTGGTTATGATGAAGAGGAGTGAGCGGGTTCGTCAGGGTGAATGGGTTGGATGGGGATAATGGTTTCGATTGGCGGCTCCGGTGGGGGAGTGGGAAGAACAGAATTTGACTCTTGTACCTTATCGCTGGTGTGTTGTCATTTTCTTCGGCTGTGGAGTCAACTGCCTTAAGCATCTCTTTGAGAACTTCTTTAGCAATTTGTTCCTCATTTTCTTGTTGTTCCCTTGCAGACTGTTGCTAGGATGCTTCTTCTGTAGAGATTGTGTCAGCTTCAGTATGATTTTCCTGTTCTTGTTGCTCCTGGGAAGATGATTGTGCGGAGGATTCATGCTGCATCGATGTTGCGGTGTCGTGGAATGTTTCTTCGTCATGTTTTGCTTCTTCTTTGTCGTCATCTTTTTTTCCTTTGGCTGATCCTTGTGCTTCTCTTTCTGCGGAAGAGTTGGTTTAGCTCCTCTTCATCTTCTTCCTGTTCGTCCCATAATTGTACAGATTCTTCATGTCTTAGAACAGGCCCTCGGGGTGGTGGTTGTGCTGCAAGTATTGCCGGAAAAAGGAAGGACAAGATGTGCGGCAATCTGGACCTTGGCATGCCTCCCTTGTTCACCTGTTTAATTATGGATACGCATTCTCGATGAATGCGGTGGAAGAAGAATGATGCAAAGTTGACTGGTTCTTGAGCAGCTAAATCTATGGAGGAGTAGAAGGGACGGGATATTCCATAGGTGCGTTTCTGTAGGTTGAGAATAGCTACTAGGAATTGGAGGGCTGATCTTTCAAGTTCCGGTCGACACAGGATCGCATACTCGTTTGAGGAATACCTAGGAAATAATTCTATCATTCTTGCGACTGACAGACTCGGGCCATTTTCCCGACCTTGCCAAGGGAGTCTAAACACTTCTGCAAAAGCTTGGAAGGTGATAAGTGTACGGGATGGGAGGGAGGTGATCGGCCAACTCTGCTCGGTGGCAGGTTTGTTGGCGATCGCGGAGATGATCTGGGCAAAGAATGGGTGGGATTCCACTTAATGCCAAGGCAGTTCAGCGAAGTTGGATAGTCCACGAATGCACAGGAACGCTCCTATGTCGGCAGGGAGTCCATCACGGAAGGCAGAATAGTTAGCCAAAGCTTCCATGGCGCACACAAAGACAGTAATCACAAGCAAAGAGAGCACAGGGTATGCACAATAACACAAATCACACAAACACAATAGCGATTTCGGCGAAACAGAAAAGGTTAAGTAGATGTGTTGCAGTGGAGAGCAATCAAGAGTGACTAATCATCATGCGGTATTGAGATGAGAATTCTTAACTTTGGTGTGCATGCGTGAGTAGATGGCAAGGACAGGGCGGCTGTGGACATAATTAGGTATCAAAACGCGGATATTTACAGAGTTATTTTATTAAGCACGCCAAAAAAAGAAAAGCAAAGAAAATAAAAGAAAAGAGAATGCCAAAAGATGCGGCTAACCGTGAAACGTTCCAGTGTGGGTTAGATGTGTGTTGATACGGCCGCAGCTTTGAACCGTTGATGACTTTCGGAAGAAGAATTCCGATCAACGTAGTCAACCGAAAAGTTGCTCGGCCCACTTGTTCACAAAATCCGGTAGGGACCAAACCATCGTAACTTGAATTTGCCAGCAGAGCAATTCGACTTTGCATTGTAAAAGAGTACAAGTTGTCCCACCGAAAAAATTGGAGTCTTTAGATATCGATCATGTGTTCGAGCTTGTCTTAGTTGTACTTCCTGCATAGTCAAAAACTGTGCCATCAATGCTCGTCTAATTCTCTGAGTGTATCCAATCGAAATGACAGTGATTCTTCAGGTAGCAGTTTCTGAGTGATTGCTACTCGTAAACTTGGTATAACTATCTCCATCGGTGCTATTGCTTCTAATCCATAAGCTAGTTTGAAAGGGGTTAATCCTGTTGTTACCTTGTATGTAGTCCGATATGCCCATAATACTGCAGGTAGCAGTTGGTCCCATCTTTTCGGTGTTTCCAAAATGAGTTTTCGAAGCATGTTCAACAAAGTTTTGTTTGTACTCTCAGCGAAACCATTTGCACGAGGATAATATGGTGAAGTAAATTTATGTGTGACCTGAAACAAATGTGTGAGTACTTTCATTAAATTGTTGACAAAATGAGTGCCTTGATCTGTAACAAGTTCCAGCGGTAAGCCAAAACGTGGAAAGACATCCTTCAGTAGACACTTAGCTACCGCAACAGCTGTGGCAGATCGTAAAGCCCAGGCTTCTGCCCATCTGGTAGCATAATCAGTACAGCTCAAAATATAACGATTATTACTGAGGATTGCTGGTGGTATAATAGGGCCAATGAAAATCTAGACCCCACTTCTGAAAAGGACCTAATGGCAAGACAGGTTGTAGAGGGAAAGGTGACGTTGCAGGGGCTGTCCAGATCTCTGACAACTATCACATTGTTTGACAAACTGTGATACATCCCTGTACATAGTAGGCCACCAAAGAGCACTTTGCAGAATTTTTCGGTGTGTTAAGTCTGCAGCAAAATGGCCACCGGAAGGAATTGAGTGAGCCAAATTAATGACTGAGTTAACTTCATGTGGTGGAATACAACGGAGTAAAACTCCAATGTGATCTATATAGTATAATTCCCCAGCAATCAACCAAAATCGGCGACTGAAAACTGAAATTTTCCTTCGTATTGCAGGAGAAGTCTGAGTAGGAAGGTATCCATCAGTGAGGAAGGTCAAGATCTGATCATAATAGGTAGAGGGCATAGGTGGGTCTGTAATTTCATCATTAGTCGGTTCAGAGACATAAATTGCCGATGTTGTGTCATCTATACAGACCGGAGCTTCACCAGAATCTAAGCGAGAGAGAAAATCTGCTAAGGCATGTGAACTGCCTGGCCAATGAATAACTTCGTAGTCAAACTCTTGTAAAAGCAGAACCCATCGTGCTAATCGACCACCTAGATGCTGTTGCCGAACTAGATAGACAATTGCAGCATAATCTACATGAAAAGTAAATCTACGGCCCAGCAAATAATGTCTGAATTTCTTGACAGAATATACTAGACCTAGACATTCTCTCTCTATTACAGAGTAATTCTTTTCAGCAGGGGCTAATCTTCGACTTGCATAGTACACTGGTCTGAACCACTTATCGGTTTGTTGCATTAGAACGCTCCCTATTGCTATATCTGAAGCATCAACAAATACATGAAATGGGCGATCCCAGTCAGGAGGCTGTAAGATTGGACCTGTGTTAGTAATCCCTTTAGACGATCAAAAGCAGCTTGACAGTCCGGGGCCCAGTCAAATTGCCGAGGAGTCTTGGTTATCAATCGGTTCAGTGGTATTGCCAAATGAGCAAGCCATCGTAAGTGCCGACCATGCCATCTTACTTGGCCCATGAAGTGCATTACTTCCTTAGGTGTAGTGGGTACAGGTGCTTCTAACATAGCTCTGATTTTATCTGGATTCACCTGTATGCCCTGTGCAGATACAATGTGACCAAGTAGCTTTCCACATGAAACCGCAAACACAGATTTGTTTGGGTTCAAACAGACTCTGTATTCTCTGCATTTTTCAAAGCAGCACCGTAAATGGAACAGGTGTGCTATCATCTTACCGAAAATCAAAAAATCATCAAGATATACTTGCATAAAAGAGGTAAGGTAAGGAGAAAATATTTCCTGCATACACCTTTGGAATGTACTTGGGGCATTTCTTAATCCAAACCACATAATCGTACATGCGAAAACACCCCAGTTGGTAATGAAAGCGGTCTCCGGTGTATCCTGTTCAGCCATTCTAACTTGATTATACCCACTGTACCCATCTAAGAATGAATACATTTCATGTCCTGCTAGTCTATCAAGCATTGTGTCAAGAAAAGGGAGCGGAAATGGATCAGGCACTGTAGCTGCCCATGAAGTGCGGTTTTCTCCACTAAGCTTGCCTTCAGTAAAGGTGGGTAGACAAAATTAAATTGGTGCAATGGGAACAACAACACTAGTGAATCACTAGGATGAATCTGTCACTAAGTTATTAAACTAATGTACTCAATGATTGTAGAAAAAAGATATTTCTAACTACAATATCCTCAAAGCTTTGATATCATGTAAAAAGGTAAGATAATGATGCAAGAGAGATTATTAAAGTAGAATAGAACATGATAGACATAGAAAAAATCAAAAATTTTCTTTCTAACAATGAGAACAACAATCATAACATTTTCCATCCACAAGCTCTCAAGGTAGAGCTCAAATGAAAATCTAGACAACTCTAGATGCGGGAATACAAAGTGGATGTATGTAAGCTTAACTCAATGTCTAGAGTGGTGCAAAAGTCATCTATAGATAGGCCAATGGAGAGCGATGAACTTATGTGGCTACCGCATGGATGATACATAGGATATGGTGACATGTAGTGCACCAGATCGACCAAAACTTCATGATCTATGTTACTAGGAAGAAGTTGTGATAGAAAAAGAAGAAAAGGCTAGGCGTATGAATCTTTTTGTGGATTTATTATGTAATTAGATAGTTAAAACCTATTTTCTTTTAAAGAGATTCTAGAAACCTGTGTAAACATATACTATTTTCTTGAAAAATGGTGATAAAACAGGAAATCCACTATAAAAGCCCATCCCCCTCACTTGTAAAAAGCTTTCCACTTTTTTATATTTTTTTGAGAGTAAGAGAGAAGGATCTTCTTGCAAATTCGTATCCCACATTCTTCTAAATTTTTCTTTGACTTTCCATGGTGATCACATGCATATAATTGAGGATTGAAGGTCCCTATCTTATTTTCTATGTCTAAGTTGGGTATTATATAAACATTTTGAGTGTATTTGCAATTTTATACTTGCTTTTCATGCTTGCTTTTCTATAAAGGCGTTTCAATGTTTTCTATGGCCCTTGTCAAGAGCTTTGCACCAACATTAAAACATGAATTTTTTGGAGATTCGTGCACAAAATTATCAGTAAAATATTATGTGGAATTAGGAACTGATCCAATTGAGGTTAGGTACTTACTCTAAGAATCTCTTTCCCAATTGAGAAGGGATCCTTGGGGAGGACAACATTTGAGTGGTGTTTTAAACTAGTGTAATCACAAAATTACTTGCGCTCATAAAAATTGGACATGGTGTATCAACATTCTACCTAAACCATTTTGAATTGTGACTCGTGGATTTTTTGTATCTTCTATTGGAATAGGCTACGAGAGGCCTCATTGGTCCCATGACATTAACAAAGAATTCGTAAGAGTCCAAAATGGTTGAGATTCTTGACTTCCATGAAGTGTGGTTTTCTCCACTAAGCTTGCCTTCAGTAAAGGTGGGTAGACAAAATTAAATTGGTGCAATGGGAACAACAACACAAGTGAATCAGTAGAATGAATCCGTCATTAAGTTATTAAACTAATGTACTCACTGATTGTAGAAAAAAGATATTTCTAACTACAATATCCTCAAAGCTTTGATATCATGTAAAAAGGTAAGATAATGATGCAAGAGAGATTATTAAAGTAGAATAGAACATGATAGACATAGAAAAAATAAAAAATTTTCTTTCTAACAATGAGAACAGCAATGATAACATTTTCCATCCACAAGCTCTCAAGGTAGAGCTCAAATGACAATCTAGACAACTCTAGATGGGGGAATACAAAGTGGATGTATGTAAGCTTAACTCAATGTCTAGAGTGGTGCAAAAGTCATCTATAGATAGGCCAGTGGAGAGCGATGAACTAATGTGGCTATCGCATGGATGATACATAGGATATGGTGACATGTAGTGCACCAGATCAACCAAAACTTCATGATCTATGTTAATAAGAAGAAGTTGTGATAGAAAAAGAAGAAAAGGCTAGGGGTATGAATCTTTTTGTGGATTTATTATGTAATTAGATAGTTAAAACCTATTTTCTTTTAAAGAGATTCTAGAAACCTGTATAAACTAATACTATTTTTTTGAAAAATGGTGATAAATTAGGAAATCCACGCATATAATGGAGGATTGAAGGTCCCTATCTTATTTTCTATGTTTAAGTTCGGTATTATATAAACATTTGAGTGTATTTGCAATCTTATACTTACTTTTCATGCTTGCTTTTCTATAGAGGCGTTTCAATGTTTTCTATGGCCCTTGTCAAGCTTTGCACCAACATTAAAACATGGATTTTTTGGAGGTTCGTGCACAAAATTATCAATAAAATATTATGTGGAATTAGGAACTGGTCCAATTGAGGTTAGGTACTTACTCTAAGAATCTCTTTCCTACAACATGTTGGGGCCAATAGAAAATAGATCCATTATTATTATTATTATTTTAATAACTGAGTTAATCCTGAAAAGAACATGAAATGTCTCTCCTAAACCATCTCATATATAACAAGTTCCTAATCTTCTCATGGATTTGTAGTTTTAAATGTTTATTTCTATATTAGAAGATGACAACACTTTTGACATCATTATCGGGGAAAAATATATTTGCTAAAGGTTTTTACATGATGGTGAGAGTCGCGTTGGAGCTGAGGATGAGTAATGTAGTTCTAAGTTGATTGTATGGATCAAAGTTAAGTCATTTTCAAAATCATTATTAATCTACTCGAGATTTTAATGTGGTTAACAATTAGGCCAAGTGGTTAGGAGTAGATTAGGATTTAGTAAATTAGATTAGGATTAGGATTAGCTTAGATTAGGAGTAGATTAGGTTTTTAGGCCAAGTGGTTAGGAAAACATTTCCTAATAGATCTTTGCAAAGGAATGACATCTATGAACTTTCCATTTATCAAAGTTTGCTAGAGGATTTAGTGAGGGGGAAATCGATGAATCCAAATAGTCCTTTCTAAATCGTATATCATGCACCATGTACAATTGTTAGTTATTTTGTGCTTATGTTAGTTCAAAACACCACTAAAATGAGAAGGGATCCTTGGGGAGGACAACATTTGAGTGGTGTTTTAAACTAGTGTAATGACAAAATTACTTGCACTCATAAAAATTGGACATGGTGTATCAACATTCTACCTATTCTATGATCATAGAATATCTAAACCATTTTGAATTGTGACTCGTGGATTTTTTGTATCTTCTATTGGAATAGGCTACAAGAGGCCTCATTGGTCCCATGACATTAACAAAGAATTCGTAAGAGTCCAAAATGGTTGAGATTCTTGACTTCCATGAAGTGTGGTTTTCTCCACTAAGCTTGCCTTTAGTAAAGGTGGGTAGAAAAAATTAAATTGGTGCAATGGGAACAACAACACTAGTGAATCAGTAGGATGAATCCGTCACTAAGTTATTAACTAATGTACTCATTGATTGTAGAAAAAAGATATTTCTAACTACAATATCCTCAAAGCTTTGATTTCATGTAAAAAGGTAAGATAATGATGCAAGAGATATTATTAAAGTAGAATAGAACATGATAGACATAGAAAAAATAAAAAAAATTCTTTCTAACAATGAGAACAACAATGATAACATTTTCCATCCACAAGCTCTCAAGGTAGAGCTCAAATGACAATATAGACAACTCTAGATAAGGAATACAAAGTAGATGTATGTAAGCTTAACTCAATGTCTAGAGTGGTTCAAAAGTCATCTATAGATAGGCCAATGGAGAGCGATGAACTTATGTGGCTACCGCATGGATGATACATAGGATATGGTGACATGTAGTGCACCAGATCTACCAAAACTTCATGATCTATGTTACTAGGAAGAAGTTGTGATAAAAAAAGAAGAAAAGGCTAGGGGTATAAATCTTTTTGTGGATTTATGATGTAATTAGATAGTTAAAACCTATTTTCTTTTAAAGAGATTCTAGAAACCTGTGTAAACTAATGCTATTTTTTTGAAAAATGGTGATAAAATAGGAAATCCAATATAAAAGCCCATCCCCCTCACTTGTAAAAAGCTTTCCACTTTTTTATATTTTTTTTCAGAGTAAGAGAGAAGGATCTTCTTGCAAATTTGTATCCCACATTCTTCTAAATTTTTCTTTGACTTTCCATGGTGATCACATGCATATAATTGAGGATTGAAGGTCCCTATCTTATTTTCAATGTTGCAATTTTGTACTTGTCTTTTCATGTTGCTTTTCTATACAAGCATTTCAATGTTTTCAAGGAGACATAGAAACAAATTTGAACACTTGAGTCATGTTTTTTGTAAAATAGCTTTGCAACAACATTAAAACATAGCTATTTTGTAGATTCGTGTACAAAATTATGGTTAAAATATTATGTGGAATTAGGAATTGATCCAATTGAGGTTAGGTAATTATTCTAGGAATCTCTTTCCCATCGCATGTTGGAGCCAATTGAAAATGGATCCATTTTGGTTATTATTATTTTAATAGCTAAGTTAATCCTAAAAAGAACATGACATGTCTCTCCTAAACCATCTCATATATGGCAAGTTTCTAATGGCACTCTGCCTAGTCTTCTCATGGATTTGTAGTTTTAAATGTTTATGTATCAAAAGTCGGTGTTAGGACACCATCTTGGTATTGTGACACTTGCAAGGTATCACCGATACATGGCTAGAATCACTAACATCTCGAAAGTATCATCAATATCTAGGTGTCATCGACACTTAGGTATCATGACACCTTTGAGGAATTATGAAACCTAGCGTGTATTGTGACACCTTAGTATCATGGGTGTTGTTATCATCGACACTTGGGTAGTGTCATGGTGTCACTAACACTTCAGTTTCATGGTATCATTGATACTCGCCTATGTGTAATGGTGTCATTGTACAATCAAGTTCTAGAACATGATCCTTCACATGATTCCATAGCTCAGGTTTTGCTTTGAACAACTCTTCTACAGTGAGATGACACTGAACCTTAGTGTTCTTCACGACATCGGTGTTACTTGGAACCACTGAGTCTTCATTTCTTACCAATATTGTGGGAGCTCTGATCTAAAGAGATCAGATTCCCATGGGCCTGGAAATTGAGGCAGTTCTTCTAAGGTATTAGATTCAAAATCTAACCTTTCGTCTTCTTGTTGCTCTACTTGATCTCCGTAAATAGATGGAATGTCTTGGGAAAATTGATCATGAATATCATCAATTTTTAGGAATAGGAGGAGGATTACCCTTCTCCTTGGCTCATTTCTCTTCTTGTATTTCCCATAAGAACTCTTGAGAGTACTGTTGAATTGAGAGAGGTGCTCCCTCATCCACAGAATCAGGGACATAAGCTTTTGTTGGTGGTGAGCTTGCTCTTTCAACAACTGGTTGAGCCTGTGGAGGTAAAGAAACCTGCGGTTTGTTTACCAACTGCTCTAATCTTTCTAGTAAGCCCTGGAAATGCAAATCCGGTTTGATAGAGTTTGTCTGATTGAACTTTTGACGAGTCTCAAGCATAGCTTGAGCTTGTTCTACCATTTTCATGCACATTTTCATCCGTTTAATCTCTAAATCTGCTCTAGGGTAACTCTTGTCTAGGTTTGTAGCTGTTGGCCCTTCTTGAAGTCGAGCCTGATAGGCCTTGAACACCCTGTCCAAGCCTTCTGGGGTTGGATTTGCAAGAATGGACCCTGGTTGCGGTTTATTTATAGTGGGTGGTGGGGTGGGATGAAGTGGAGTGGATGGAGTTTCCGCATGCGAGGGACTTTGAGAAGCAATGTCTTCTATCTTTGTTTTCACTTCTTTCAGGCTTTCTTCTAGTTTCGATAACTTTTTATTCCACTTGCGATTGGTCTTCTCCCTGGTATCTTTCCATGTTCTTATTTTCCTCTTACTAGGCTCTCCTAATTCACTTGACTCTAATTCTTCAGCTGGCTTATCCTGTTTCAAGGCTTGTGCCCTAGTGACTGCTTGTATAGGAGCCACATTATTGCTACTTGAACTTGAATCCACCACTAAGCCTACCACATTAATGGGTGTGACCTTGGGCACACTAGAGGGGTTTCTTGGACAATCTCTGGGGAGATGGTCTTTACCACACTCAAGACAAAAGGTTTGTATTGTGATGTTCTATCCTTGTCCCAGAGTTGGTGAGTGGGGACATTCACGAATGAAATGGTCGCCCTGACATCTAAAACATGGTCCTCTAGGGGCTTGTGGTCTCATTTCTCTCAGTTGGGGGACTAGGGGTAGGATTTATGTACATGACATTGAAGTATTATGGCTCCCAATTTTATTCCATAGGTGGTGCCTCATATTGATACGAGTAAATCTCACTATGCTTAGGTGACTCTATGTAATAAGCATGTGGACTACCTTCATGAGAGTAGTCTGAACTATGAGCATGGCCGTCATTTTCTGAGACCAATGGGGATAGTGGCACCAATGCTCTGGTAAGGTTCTCTTCTGCCACTGCATACTTAGCTAGAATCACATTGGTAGGAGCTGGTGGTTGGTTTCCTAGGACTGGTTGTGGCCTATTTGGTGCCTGATATTGCTGTTGTGGTCTATAATATGGCTGTTGGTATTGGTTTTGATACCTACCCTGTGGGTAAGGTTGTTGATAACTCTGTCTAACAGCCTGCCTATTGTATAGACAATCTTGAGCCACATGGTTTGTGTATTTTCTCTCAATAGTACAATATGGGGCATTCCTTTCTCTTACGTCCTGGTTTTGCATTGGGCATGCTAGCCATGTGGTCACCTCCGCAAGTATAACACCGGTTCAATGAGGTGACTCTTGGTGTTTGTCTATTTTGGACTCCTAGCTTCTTGGCAACTTGCTCAGCTATATCATCTATCTCCGTGGAGGCCTTGGAGGTATGACTACTAGAACTCTCAGAATCCTTATAGAGTTTGGATAGTCCTAACTCCTCACCCAAGTTGTCTTCTATGTCAATGCATGTCCTCACACACTCTTCTATGGTTCTAGGCTCTTTCAAGTACACATATGATCTCAACTTTGTGCTTAGTAAGCCGTCTAAAAACAAGGCCACTTGTTTGGCCATTGTGGATAGCTCTGGCACATGGCATCTTTCTATGTACTGTCTAAACCTTCTTCCTACTAGTCGCACTATTTCTTGGGGTGTTTATTTGAAGCTGTGGATCAAGGATGATGTATTATGCCTGATACCACTTTTGGAAAATTCTACAATGAATTCATCTAGGAGTTGACCTATATCTCGATAGTTACGACTATTTAGGGGTTGAAACCAAGCTAAGGCAGTGCCCTTAAGAGTCAAACCAAATGCCGCAAACTGGGTGAACAAATCCTCAATTTCTTCAGCTCTTAACACTTGTTTGAACTCGACCACATGATCATAAGGATCTCCTGAACCATCAAAGTAATTTTTCATTGTCTTGACCACTTAAGAGGGTCTAAGGGTTCTTGGGTACTCTCGGGGTCTAGGCAATGGAAAATCATGTTCATCTCTTTGATGCCTATTTTCTTGATGTCTCTCTCTTTCATGTCTTTCACCTTCCAGTCTTAATCTCTCTCTACCCACATTGTGTGTAAAACTTACATCAGGTCTCTCTCTAGTTCTTTCCCTCTGGGTTTCATGAGCTTAGGATGATCCTACTCCTTGGAGGCCGTGGGAAACATTAGACCTTGATGGAGGGAAAATCAATTCACCCTGCCACGTGTATGCATGCCTATCATGCTCTCATACCAAGAACATTTTCTCTGATGTGTTACCCAGGTAGACAACTTTCCCTGGTGTCTCCGGATCCTTGAACTCGTAGATGATGACTAAGCCCAATTGGCTAGGTTGATCTGGATTGAATCTCCAAAAGGCTTCCTCTGTTTCTCTATTTAAGAATAATTCTATGCTTTTGTTGTCTTGAGGGATCCAATCTGGAGTGATCGGTCTGGTCAAAACTGACTTACCTCTAGGAGTCTTGGGTTCTTGTCCTACATTTCCTTGTTCTAGTCTCCTATCTCATTCTCAGGAATGATATTTCCAAACTCATCTCTCCTATCTGGTAAGTCTGTGACCACATACATGGTTCCTTCCTTATCAATGTATGAATCCTCTTCGAACTTGACCATCGGGTGTTCAAGTCCAAAGGGTTGATCTAGATTTTTGAGTTGGACCATTGATCGCCTCAAGCCATCCTCATAGATGCGAGCACCTAATTGGTTACTCCGAATATATTCCAATTGTGTCTTATATGGACCTTCTGGTGTTTATAGATAGGCAATGCCTGAGCCCCCTATAGGTTTCCCCATGCTAAAAGACATTTCTGAATCACTTGTGTCTAAACTTAGTACGTAAGGATAACTACTTAGTTGTTGTGCCCAAGCCTTAGATGTATGGTTGACACTAGCCTCGGAAGATCTATTGCTTTGCCTATCCTTACCTAGGTGTCTACCAGATCTCAGGTTCATAAGCTTTGTCTTCTAGTCCCAAAATTCCCTTTTGAATTGCAAAATCCTTTGGAGTCCCTTGGTTTCTTAGTCCCACTTGAGGGTCAACTTCAAATTATCCTATTTGAAAATCAATGCATTATTCTTATAAAAAACAGTTGAGGCTGTGTACGATTCGAAACGAGCTTTCCAACAAGATATAGATCTCAAAAAATGGACTTTTGATGGAAAAGTTATGTCAAATCAGGCTCTTGGGTGCCAAAACAGGCAAACAGGAACTTTTGGAAAAATCATGATTTTGTGTGAAAATCGCGATTTTGAGGGGTCATGAAAATTGCGATGCTGAGAAACTGTGAAAATCACGATTTTGGTGAAATCATGAAAATTGCGATGCTGAGCACTTATGAGAATCGCAATGCTGAGCACTTATGAGAATCGCGATTTTGAGCAATCCCAAAAAACGCGATTTTGAGTGAGAATCGTGAAAAATGCGATTTTGAGAATGATAAAAAAATCGCGAATTTGAATGAAAATCATGTTTTCTCAAAATCATGTTTTTGACATGAAAATTGCGATTTTGAGAATGACCAGAAAATTGCGATTTTGATTGAAAATCGTGTTTTTGAAAATGGTGTTTTGAAAATCATGATTTTGTACCTTAGTGAAAATCGTGAAAATCACGATTTTGGATGAAAATCGTGTTTTTGAAAATCGCAATTTTGGAGTCAGAGAGAAGCGTGTTTTCACAAAATCATGTTTTTGGCTGAAATCGCGATTTTGAACCCATTGAAAATCGTATCTTCTCAAAATCGCGTTTTTTTTAATATTAAAATCGGGATTTTGCTTCAGAATCGTGTTTTTGAGAAAATTAAAGAATCACAATTTTGAGCACAACCACAGAATCGCGATTCTGAGAATGACCTCAGAATCATGTTCTTTTCAGAAAGCTTTTAGGCGAGAAATAGAAAATCACTTTTTTTTTTTGAAAAATTCTAAATTTTATGAAAATTGCGATTTTCAGTCAAAATCGTGTTTTTTGGCGGGAAATTCAAATTTCTGAGCATCGAGCAATGGCAAGCTTTGTATGTGCAAAAAATCGTGAAAAAACACAGGCGCTTGCTCTCCCTTGCACTTCCTAACTCCTTCTCACACAATAACGCATGAAAAAATGGTATGAAAGTGGTGAAAATGCACTAAAAAATAAGAAATTTCTATGAAGATGAAGATAGGAGAAGATGGAGATGGTGATGATGATGAAGATGAAGAAGAAAAATCATAAAATGAAGAGAAATGACAGTTTTTTTTACCTTCCAACGTCGCAAATCTATGATCTTACCATCACAACACTCGTCCTCGAAGCTCTCTCCCCGGCAACGGTGCCAAAATTTGGTGTAGCTCAAGCGTAAGCACCACCTCCTTTACTTCTCAATCCACGGAGATGTGAGGACCGGTATGAAGACCTTGAGCGAGTGAAGGCACAAGTGTGTGAGTGAAAGCATACTAGCATGCACACACATACACTGGTAAGATCGAAGAGAGGAACAATGGAAAGGCTTTGATTACAAAGGAACTCTCTTACAAAAGCTCTATTCTCTAACAAGCTAACCTCAAAAACGAGCTCTCTAGCTCTTTTTATAGTTTTTTGGACTAGTTTTGACCCTATCCAGACCTAGTGTCTGGCCTAGTTAAAAATTAGGTTCCAGGGCTTATTTGAGCACTCAAACGAAGTCTAAAAATTATGAAAATTGGTAGGATGATACTTCTAATATCCTCAAGCTCAAGGACTCCTTGACTTGAACAAAATGGAGTTACAAAAATAGAAAACGGTATTTACAATGGTTTTTAGTGATGAAAATCACTGTTTTTGTAGGGGATTCTTCTAAAAATTTGACATGTATTTCTTGGAGCTCCCTACCTACTCCTCCTTCTTGTATGTCCACTTCTTTGATGCACTTCCATGCTTTGTGCTTGACCTTGAGTTCCTTGGATCTCCCTACCTGCTCCTCCTTCTTGTATGTCCACTTCTTTGATGCGCTTCCATGCTTTGTGCTTGACCTTGAGTTCCAACATATGACAAACCCAATCTTGGGAGGTGTAGTACCGAACAGACTAACCTCTCCCAAAACCACACATAGTTTAGGGTCAAGGCATGCATCTTGTAGCTAAAGTAGCCCAGATCATTAGATGGAGTTAGAAGGCTAAGACCCTCTCAAGTAGCTAAATGCATGAAGAACCACTATGATGGATCGAGAGATCCTTATGATTATATGGTTGAGTTCAAGAAAGTCCTAAGACGTAGGTGAATTTTTTGTTCCAATACAGAGATTTGGGCTTGAATTTGGTAGGAACAACTTTGGCTTGGTTTTTGCCATTGATTCGAGATAACTTCACCAATATAGACCGACTTATAGAAGAATTCATTGGAGAGTTTGCAAAGAGGGGAGTTAGGCATAACATCTCTTCTTTGATCCATAGCTTCAAACAAGCGAGTCACGAATTGGTAGGGTTAGTAGCAAGTAGGTTTAAACAATACATGGATAGGTTTCTAGAGAGAAAAAGGCCAACTAAAAAAATATTTATTTCCTTGTTTTGGACGGTTTGATGGCCTCATAACTCTAGTGTATGTGAAGAGGCTTGATTCTCTAGATGTTTGCCTAAAAGAATGTATTGATATTGAAGATAATGTAGCCAATGACTTAAAGACAACCTAGACCTCACCAAGGTTGGGAGATTCTTCAAGTTTTACCTTACCTCACACTCCAAGCTAACAATTCAGATGAAGGACATCAAGCTCACTAAGACTGATTTTGCCAAAGATGAGCAACCTATGGTGAAAGTACCCATGGACAAGGTTGGAGAATTCAATGAATGGGCCAAGGGAAACATTTGTATCCCCATCACCTTTAATGGATATATGACAAAAGATATCTTAGATATGGGTGTAGGAGTATGGATTTCCATCAAAGAGATATGGAACAAGTACAGTAAAAGTAACATTCTATGAAGCAAGAAAAGGGGTTATGGCCCTCTAATAATCAATAGGATCTCTTCATGAGGTTCCATAAACCTAGCTACATTGGATAGTGATGTTTCAACCAACTATATTAGTGGGTGTAAAGTTAACCTCTACAAAGAGCCTCTTTCTAAGTCCATGTTTGCTAGGTTGTTAGGAGTCCAAAATAAAAACAAGAGGAAAAATGGATTCATGAGGAAGCAAGGCAAGAACAAAACAAAGAATGAGGAAACAAAGAGAATGGATGCGACAAAGAGATGAGAGACTAGTTAGATATGATCAATTAATACCTATAGCTAATCACTAAACTAGACTAGTAACAAAGAGAGACTTCGTTGATAGAAGACCTTATATAAGCTAGGTATTGGGGGAAAAGAGTGTATCTTAGTGGATTCAGCGATAGACATAGGAGCAACTTTGAGTAGCATAAGAGGCTCTTTAGGGACTAAGTTGGACTCACATGTCACCCGAGTAGAAACCTATACGATTGATATGGATGCTAATCAGATTAAGTGTGTAGGAGAGATAATCCTAGGTGTGGATCTATAAGCATGAAATTACACTAAACTTAGCACCAGGTATCATATCCATTGAGATAAAAGGTAGAGAGATATGTAATTTCCTTGAGAATAGGAACTTGCCTTAGCTAGTGTGTGAGAAAGTACTCCTTGAATTTCTACATGATTCCACCATGATCGATCACTCTCATCCCATCAGCGAGCATAAATTACCTGTTTGTCTTCACACAATGTACTACTGACTTTAAGAGAGTCCTTTCAAAGTCCTCAAACTCTCATGTGCTCTACCCATGATATGAAAGACCATCATCTGCAATGCTTAACATATACGGTGCTCTCAGTTGGATTGTTATCAAAACCATGTGCTAGCAAGGAGGCATGTAACTTCTCATACCAAACATGTGATGGTTGTTTAAAACCATCTACTTCCTTTTTCAATCTACACACCTTGTTTTCATGCCCTTTGCGCAAAAAACCATGGGGCTAAAATACATACACTTCACCATGTAATTCACATTAAACAATGTAGTTTTAATGTCCAAATGATGTGGATTCCAACCATGATGAGGTCCTAATGCACAAATGTTATGACCAGTCATCGTTCATCATGTGGGAGCAAAGGTCTCATCAAAATCAATGCCGCTCTCTTTAGCATAACCTTTGGCAACAAGCCTAGCCTTATACCTATGAATTGCTCGATCAGGCTTATGTTTTAGCTTGTATACCTGTTCAGTGCCAATGAACTTTTTTCTTAGAAGAAAGTCATATAAAGAACAAGTAATGTTATTCATAATAGCATCATATTCTAATTGCATATAAACCATCCAATTCTCTAAATTTTGTGTTTCATCAAAGAAACAGGTTGATTCTCATCACATAGATTAGAGACAACCATTCCATAGCAATGTAATGCAAAGGAAGCACTATGAGAGCTTGAATGAGTAGCATATGACAAAGCTGCATCTAATTTGCAGTCTCTAAAATTTTTCAATAGCCATTTAGGCATAGATTTTTCCTCCTCTATGTCACCTCTCTCATCAACAAGTGCATCATGTAAAGTTTCATCAGAAATGGAATGATGAGCATCATTAGTTGAAACCTAAAAAGGTTTTGGAATTCCCTAGTTTGATACCACACTAGAGTTTGGTGGCCAGATGATGGTTTAACTTAACTCAAAGAACCTTTATGAGTACTTATTTTATCTTTCATAAATATTGATATAGTAATTCAAAACATTGATTTGAATGGATCTATGTAGACTTAAAGTTTGAGTCTTATAAAGCTCCAATCCTATCAATTTTAGTATAGTTAATTTCTTGCTTTTGAAGTTGAAGTTTTAGTGATAGATTTACAAGAGGAACTTGCCAAGGAGTTTATCCATCTTGTATTCTTTTTTCTAGTGACTAGAACTAGATTGAGGCCTAGTCTCTTTGAATTGATAAGTTAAAGGTTTATGTAAGTTCTGCTAATACAATACTAACACATTTCGGCATCATTACCAAAGTGAGGTGTCAAGAGCTAGGGTAACTTGCATGATGGATCATGAAATTGCAAGTAGGTCAACTCTTCAATTTTCATAATTGGTTGGAATTCGAATATTCATTGAAGTTTTTCTCAATTTAGAGAAAGGAGAACCCACTTCACCTCTTGATCTTATCCCTGAGGGGATAGGATTGTGTGTGGGCTTTGAGAAAAGTCTTATCAGAGCATAGTAGTTGATGCATTATTTCTTGTTGTAGATTAGTGATTTGTCATTTTCCACAAAGAATGTTTCTTATAGCTTAAGCGTGTGTGTGCAACTCATGTTCCATCTATCACATATTTACATCATCCATCACTTTGAGTTGTGAGTGTCTATTGATTAGAGGACATCCATCAACTTGTATTTTACTTTTCCATCAACCTTAAGGTGGTTTTCATCAACTCGGTGTAGTCATGCATCATTAATACGAGGATTTCTCCATCAATTGTGTTCAGGGTCCATCAACTTGTCGATCATTGCTTAGAGATTGTCCATCACCTAGGACATATGTGTCCATCAACCCTTTCTTGGGCAAAGCATGGTGAACAAGACCTAGTTGGATGGGTATTTGATGTAAAGAAAAGAGGTTCAATACGGGAAAAAAGATGAAGTAATGAGAGAGGAGGTGATAACAATCCTTCAAACACAAGGGCTATATTTGCCTTTTAAAATGGTCCAATGTCTCCATGCCAAAGTTCAATCCCTTTTCCCTTCATCGATTGAGGGTCTTTATAGGTTGATGGATAGTCTTTGAGGAGTTTGATGGACGTTGAACACAATTGACGGACACCAAGAGGGGTGATCTATGAGCGTAAAATAATTTAAAATGTGGGCAACCATTGGAGTCCGTTGAGTTGATTAGAGGGTGTACGATCACCCTCATCCAAAAACAACCATCTACTCCGTCCCTCTATCACTTAGGTGTCACCTTGATTTTTTCCATAACTTAGGAGTTGAAACCTTCCATTGGCTTCTCCCTCTATCAGTTAACACGCTAACCATCATCTCCCCAAAACCTCTTGTTGGCTTATGGGAGTTGTTCATATTTTCTCTTGAGCATAGACACCCCTCTATCACTCAAGAAATACCCCTTTTTTGTGTAAAGGAGAAGTGTCCATATGAACACTCTCCTAAGCCTCTTTTTTATATTTTTCTAACACTATGGTAAATAAGCCTTGGAAAATAACTTACTTTTGCACACATCTAGGAGTTCCCCACTTAAAAATCCATGCATGCCCTTCATTAGGATTTATTTGTTACAGGAGAGATCTTGGAGTCTCGTAGAAGATATGTTAGTTAGAGATATTCTCTTTTTGACTTTTCAAAACAAGCACATGGGGAAATGTGCTTATCCTATATATAAAGGCTCACTTTTGTGAAGAAGGGAGCTTTTTGGTTCGATTTGCTCTCATGTAATAACTCTTATGAATGGAAGAATACTCTCAATTACTCCAAAATTATTTACAATCTTGTATTTTGTCTTTGTGAGTGTGTGAGAGTGAGGTGTGTGTGCCTATGCATGTCTTTCCTTTGTGTGAGTAGAGTAGTTGATTCACTTGTATTTTGCTCATGGACAAGGATCCTTGACTCCCTTCTCTCCATGTTTTCAAGCATGCGGCATAGCATGGGGTTGATGGCCAATGGCTTGAACATGTTGGATGTGGGGTTGGATGAGAGGAGAGTCAATCTTGAGCCTTCCTTCTTGCTTCCATGCAAGGTGGTCAGGGTCGTGGGACTACTACAACTTCAACATTATTTGGCACCGTTGCCGGGGAGATCGGCCTTTGATCACTTGGAGTGCTCAAGGACATGTGGTAAAGTATTGTGTTCAATTTTTCTTTTCATTTGCGTAGGATTTGAGTTCGTGCATGGCACTTTTACCCTTCCATTGGACCATTAGCTCCCCATTTCTTGTTTTTAGTAGTGTAGTTTGAGTTTATTTTGGTTGTTGCACAAAAACATCGCCTAACCCCCTTCTCTCTCACTCTCATACACATATACACACTCACTCACTCACTCTAACATCAACCCCATCTCTGTCATTTCTTGAAGTTGGTGTTTATCTTGGGAAAGGGATGGTAGTTCTAATTCTTTTTCCTCCCTTTTTTCATTTCTAGAAAGAAATTTTGGTGGTCTATTCCATGAGATGATTTCTCTCGGAAACGTGTCTGCAACGATTGATTATTCTAAAAAGAATTTGAATATTTGGAGGTCTTTCTAAGGCCCTTTTTAGCCTTTTATGAATCGGCTCTACCACAGACTGAATGCATTAACGCAGACAAGGTGGTACACCTGTCGTCCTGAAATAGTTGGGGGAGAGTTCTTAAATCTCCTCTCTCCTTACTGGCACTGTCGTGTGGGGCAGGAAGGGGTGTACATCCCTTCCACACTCCATCTTTTCCCTCTGTCCTCCTTGCCTTGCAAGTCGAGCTATGCTCCTTGCTTATCTTTGTTGCAGAACCACCTCTGCACACCCCTCTTGACATGCCTTATTACGGAGCACGGCGTGGGTTGTTATGATGATCCTTTTCCCCTTCTCTGGCGATCGTGTGCCATCCCTCAGTTATGCCTTGGGCCGACCTATGGTTTGCTTGCATGATGTTGTTCTACGGGGTGAAGGATGCTACCCGGTAGCTCAGATTCCAAAGGTTAGGTTCGATTTGTGGTGTGTCCTTGCAAGGATGATGACTCTCAATGTGATCAATGGGTTGGATGCCCGTAACGCTAGCATGTTCACTAATTTGTCCGAGGTATTGGAGTTGTTCAACGTTGTGCTATTTGTGATAATCTCTTACATCTCATTGTAACGATTGCTGGAGGTTGGTACCAATGCGTTCATGCTTCCCTTTACTTGTGCTAGAGCTCAAGTGTTGAGGTTTTCTCCCCAGTATTTTTCAAGAATAAACTGCACCTTCTCATCCACCCTTGAGGAAGGGGTGGAACACCTTTTCTCTCATGTCTAGTCGACCCTTCTTGCTTAGAGTTACTATGTTGAGTTGGGGTCAAGACTCGATCTCCCATCATTCTTTGTGGCATGACCTCCGATTTGGAAATCTGACTCTCCTCTGCCCATTTGAGTGTTGAAGACTCTGCACATGGTTGCAAGTTTGGTGCCTAAGCATTGTTGCAACCAAGATTCTACTACTCATCTATCATGCAAAAGATTATCTCTCCATTACAATATGAGCCAGATTGCTACCATGGGAGAACAATCTTTTTGTATATGTGACTATGAATTTCTGTAATGGGACTTTTGTAATAGCTATTTCTAAAGGAGGATTTTCATGATTACTGTGATTGATTTCTAAAAACTTCACACTCGATGTGTTTTGCTTGAAAGTGGTAACTCTTTCTTGAGGAATCTAAGGTATTCATAAACATAGATAATATGCATACAGACCTATGTGCACTTACATCCTATGGGTATTTCACTTTGATCAGGCCTATTTGAAGAATTCATGTGAGATCATGTGAACTGGGAGATAACATGAATCCATTTGCATTCTTATGTTCTTGGCTATAAGGTTCGTTTAGAAACTGCCTCAAGTCTTGTCTCTTTTGCTTAACTCCCTTGCCTCCCTCGTGAATCAGGAAGCATTAATCAACGGGTTTTTCTCATAAGTCACGAATCATTGAAAGTGAAAGGCATGTAAAACATCATATGTATGTTCTATCTCATGTTTACATGTGCATAAGACTGATAACTAATGAATCTTTTTCAACATACGATTGAAATTCATGGTAATGGAATGCTCGGCTATATACAAGTTTGTCTGGCTACCCCAACTGGGGTATTGGTTCCCTTACCTAGCTTTAGCCTACCAAATCCGATGCATGAATATGTATTTGCATGCTCTTGCAATATGTGGTTGTGTGTATTCATGTTAGATGCTAAGAAAGAAAGATGTCATGTTTGAAATTGATGTTATTGATAGAGTTGCTCTACTCTTTGTACAAGTTCAGGCTATCGGGTTACCTAGAGATGTGTTATAGGGAGAAGACCCCAAGGTTCAGTAGATTGTTGATCAATGTTGTACTCCCATCAAAGCACCTGAAGGCCCAAGTACTTGAAGGAGTCTACTAAAAAGGGCCATTGCATCTTCCTACCTAGCCTGAGAAGCTTGCACCTTAAGTGATAGAGATATTAACACATTTTGAGATATTTTCGGGTCGTAGAAGTTTACAGGTTGCTGCCGACAAAGAATCGGGAGAGCATTTTGTGCACAAGCTTTGCTGATAATAGGGTTGATTCAAAGGGGATGCTATCCTATGTGAAGGGCTTCTAAGGTTTGAAAATATCTCAATGGCTAGTGCGTGCTGAATACTTTTTGATGAGTTCAACTTTGGTAACTCCATAATTGGCCAAACTCGGAGGTATCAAGAAGAGGCATTGAAAAAGTGAATGTTTTTTATGATTCTTGGATGCATTGGGATCCTCTTTGATATCCCATAGTATGAGATGAATGTCTTCATGTTAACTACTCACCATGGCTCTGCCTTGAGTGTTACAGGTCGAAACAAAGGTTGATGGTGGCCCTCAAGCTTGAGGGGTTGGCTACCTCTACACTACAAGATGTGCAACCAATCTAGATATGCAGGGGATGCTCTTTTAGAAATACTTGATGTGTTGGGAAGTTACTCATGGGTTTGATAGGTTGTGAGGCACTGATGTTTGTTTTGAAATCCTTGTGAGTTCCATATAGGGATTGTGTCCACACCTCCTATTATCTCTTGAGGGTTATGTCAAAGAAATTTGATATTGGAAAAGTAATGCTATGAAGTGGTTCTTTCATGCCAATAACTATTACGGGTGTTCGGATGAGCTACATGATCTTTTGGGTTTGTTATACTTCCAGAGTAGGAATGATTATTTTAATGCCTTGTTGGTAACATGCATAAATATTTGAGTTCATATCCTTGGTGTCTGGAATGATGTTCATAATGTGTACATCTTATCATTGATAGCATGATAGGTGAGGGAATATACTCATTATTGGCTAAGAAATGCTAATATAAATTGTGTGTGACCTTGGCGCTATGAGACTCGGGTTCCTATTAGATGTGGTTGGTACTCTTTTAACTTGCAGGGCACTTGGTTCATGCCAGGGCTGCTCTTTTGGAAATGAAGGAAATGTGTGGATGTAATACACTAACACTGGTTTTGAGTTTTTGTGATTGCTATATGGGGATAGTATCTAAAGCTCCAAAGGAACTCTGTTTTTTTATAACTGTCCGTATTTCATGCACGCCTACATGATAAATGTTCTGTCTTCACTTCTATATAGTCATTATGTTTAGGTACTTCATCCTTTGAAGACTACAATGTGTTGGCTCACTTGGTTGCACATATCATTCCAAAACTTAAGCTTTCACACAATTTGGGCTCTCGGTTCACAAATTCTAACTGTCATTTGCATCGCAAGTGTCTGCCTTATATTATAGGAAAAGATCTTGACCAAAAATTTTTTAAGGTATCTTGTTCGTCTGGCATATTTTTTGATGGAAAGAAATTGTTGCATGTTCTGTACTGATCACTCACATGTTATCTTCATTTTCAAAGCAGCTTGGGCGTAGTGTTCTGCATGAGTAACCCACTAATGAGGATTCTACCTAAACTTGACCACAGTCTAATTTTGATTTATATGATTGGGCAATGATCGAATGGTTTGCTTTATGATTGGTCACTATGCTTCCACTTTCATATGCTGGAATGACATTATGAATTACTCCTTTGGTTGATCATACTACTCTTGTACTCTTATGACCACATGAAAATACACAGGCCAATGCACACTCATCAGAAGCACTAAAAGAGCAATGTTTAACTCATGTTATTTAATGTTTCGTGTCACACATGCGATTGTGTGATCACACATTTAGGGACTATGGCATGGCAAAGCTATAGGGCATATGGAGAGCTATATGTTATTGCTAGGCTTGTTGCTTTTTACCTAAAGTTTTTGGATTGCAAGAACTAGAAGATTTTCAGGAAGACTTCTCTCTAGAAGAAACTCCTGTAGAAGAGGATGTTCCCTGAAGTCGAAATTAAATTTGGAGTGAATGTTTATTGTCTAGTTCATTTTTGGAAGTAGTCTACTTGCTTTATGTGTGTCATTTCGGGTTTGGGAGCTTCCTGCAAAGGTATTTCCAAGCTTAAAAAGGTCTGCCCAGTAGGATGTATGCAAGGTTGGCTGCCCCCCCCAAGGGGATAGTGTCACCCAACTCTGAAGACTGAAGATTTGCAGATTGAAGGAAGGATTGACGGCTTGCAGATTGGAAGATTGAAGTGCTTTAGATTTGAAGATCATCGAAGACATGAAGACTTGCAGCGTGAAGCCTTGCAGACTGAAGAATTGCACATTTGAAGACCTAAAGATTTCTAGACTTGAAGACTCCAACTTGGAACAATTCAGCTATGTATGCTTCTCTTCTCTAGCTTTGTTGAGGGCGACAAAGTCTAGGGGGGAGGGTGTTGGCTTATGGGAGTTGCTCATATTTTCTCTTGAGCATAGACACCCCTCTATCACCCAAGAAATACCCCTTTTTTGTGTAAAGGAGAAGCGTCCATATGAACACTCTCCTAAGCCTCTTTTTGATATTTCTCTAACACTATGGTAGAGAAGTCTTGGAAAATAACTTACTTTTTCACACATCTAGGAGTTCACCATGTAAAAATCCATGCATGCCCTTCATTGGGATTTGTTTGTTACAAGAGAGATCTTGGAATCTCCTAGAAGATATGTTAGTTAGAGATATTCCCTTTTTGACTTTTCAAAAGAAGCACATGGGTAAATGTGCTTAGCCTATATATAGAGGCTCATTTTTGTAAAGAAGGGAGATTTTTGGTTTGACGTGCTCTCATGAAATATCTCTTATGAATGGAAGAATACTCCCCTTTACTCCAAGACTATTTACACTTTTGTATTGTGTCTTTGTGAGTGTGTGAGAGTGAGGTGTGTGTGTGTGTGCCTATGCATGTCTTTCCTTTGTGTGAGTAGAGTAGTTGCTTCACTTGTATTTTGCTCATGGATAAGGATCCTTGACTCCGTTCTCTCCATGTTTTCGAGCATGTGGCATAGCATGGGGCTGATGGCCAATGGCTTGAACATGTTGGAGGTGGGGTTGGATGAGAGGAGAGTTAATCTTGAGCCTTTATTCTTGCTTCCATGCAAGGTAGTGAGGGTCATGGGACTACTACAACGTCAACACCTCTCGATAGGCTTCCCATCAATAGGTGCCCCTCACACTAGAAACCTCCAACCATCACTCATACATCCTTGTTCATCAATCTCCCATAGTGACAACCATCATCTAGGGTCAATCATCACCCTCCCATTGGTAAATTCCATCACCCCTACGTAGGTGCATCCATCACCTTATGACTTTGGCCCACTTTTGTTTCTCTCTATCTATTCATTTTATCATCTAGCCATTGATCTCCCAAAGCCTCCATCTGTCATCTCTAAAGTCCACAAAAAATACCTATATTCTATTCCTCCAATGCTCCATCACATCCACATACATCATCCTCTTCCTCTCAGCCAACCATCAACCAATTCAAACCTCATAAATCACCCTAGGTGACGTGTCTCCATCGTCTTCCGTGTTGCACCTACACCATTGATTCATCGCCCTTCACTACTTAGGTGTGATTTCTTCTGCTCTATCCATAGTCTAGTACACTCAATCAATCACTCCTATATGCCAAGGTAGACCGTGAGTCCCTTCTTGCAACTCCAAATTGGTTATATCATTCTCTTGTGCTCCATAAATCACCCACACGCCCTGTTAACCTCCTTTCCTAATACAACGAGTAATCAACAATCTTATTCTTTTCAAACCCTGTTGTGTTGACCAAAACATTTTTCCCTTGCGTTTCCCATCCACAATGAAGTGAAGGCCATAATGGAAATTTTCAGGCCAAGAGCAATCTTTGATGGGGCACTATGGTTATTACAAAAATTTCACACATATGCACAATCATTTCTAATCGACTTAACATTGATTGGACACTTTGAGAGTGGCAAAGTCTTTTGGGATTTAGAGAAACGATTGAGCTCAACTCCCATTCTCAAAACTTTCGATCGGAATAAGATCTCTCACATACACATACATGCTTCCCAAACATGCAAGTGATTGTGTATTGGTGCATTAACTTGCAAATGGAGGGAAAATTGATTTGCTAAATTCCTATGCGAGTCATCAAGAGTGGGATTAGGCATGGTCTATGAAGTAAAAAAAAATTCACTCAGTATCTATCCGAAAATTTTCAGATTCTTTGTAGATCATCACAAACTAATGTAATTGATTAAGAAGCCAAGAAGTACAAGGAGATTGGTGGGTTGGTTCTTACTCATTTTTCAAAAGATTTTTAAAAAGGGAGGCATGAATGTTAGGGTTGAACATCTCTCTAAGCTAAAAAATGGAGAACCACCTAGAGGTATATGAGATGTGCTCACAAACATGTATCTATTTAAACTAGAAGTAGTCCCATCCTACACCGAGAAATTAGTTCCAACCTTAACATATAGCCAATGCATAAATATATCCCAGAATGTGAATTCAAGTGGAATAACTAAGCAAGGGAGTTCCACGTTTTAGAGGGAGCATCTACAAACAAGATAATGATGGATTCTTGTCATGGTAAGTGGATGATGCAAAACAAATTAGTCTTATCAATAGTATGCATTGTGAAAAACTTAGGAAACACAAGTCCAAGATGGAATGTTGTCCTATTGTGTGGATAATGCAAAACAAACAAGTATGATTAGAAGTGCATATTGTAAAAAAATTCAAGAAAACACTTCAAAATCTCAAGAAATTGGGAGTTTATCGAACCAAAAACGGAATGTGGTGTCCATGAGTTTGTGAAAAATCATGAGGCTCATTAGCTCAATGCAAGGATAGAATATGTGGCACTGTAATATTATTGCACCTAAGTGGAGCATGCATATTTGAACTTTCTAAAAGATGGGTCGTATCTAGAAGGAACCATGTTAGGTAGAAAACAAGCCTTAGATAAATATAACAAAGGTTATGCTATGCTTGGAGATCAATTGTACAAAAAAGAAGAGATGGTTTCCTATTATTATGTACATGCTAGACCATGGTCTGCCTATTGTTTACAAACAAGAATGAATTTACAAACCATAAATCAACAAGCTCTCAGTCCCTATTTTTTCATTATACATATGATTTTAAACATCAAGCATGAAATTACAAATCATAAATCACCAAGTACTCAAAATGCAGGTCTATAACAACCATCTTATTGATAGCCAAACTACATTGGAAGGTGCAAAAAAGCCCAATGTTCCATGCTTTCATAAAGCATACTAAGGTGTACTATCACTATGTCAAGAGGAGATATCAAATTATGTGCCAATACAAGGTGTTTGTGCATATATCTTCACGAATTTTGTTCAATGTAACAAGTTCAAATCGTTTCATTAAACTTTAATCTTGCTCCTTTTTGTGGATTGTTCATAGTCCACATAGCTTGGAACTTCATTGTACATGAGTGTTGACTCTTTGTTCACTGCATCACTCCCAACGAGAATTTGCTAGTATATTTTGGTAATGTTATATGTGAACATAGATAGGTATGTTAAGGAACTTCTTTCCCTAAGAGGTTGTTTTCCTTGATCTATATACATGCCCGTAACCCTAAATGGCTACTTATGTTTGTATAGTACATACTTACTAATATCATTGTGCATTGTGCCCCTAGGATTCTTTTATTTGTGTGCATTCTTTGCTCCTCAAAGTTCAATATATATATGTATTTGTAAAGAAATATACACAAAAGTCTATAACAACCAAGTGGCCTTTCACATGTACACTAATGTTAACATAAAGTTATATGACAAGGTTTCCCTAAAAAAGACAAGCTTTTATACATGAATTACTTGGAGAATATAAAATAAAAACAAAATGAAGCGTTTTCAAATTTTTTTTCCAACCATTTGGGGGATATTAGCGTACAACACTATTTCTTACTGAACAAAAAACCTCAACTCTTTGCATAATGGAGCCAGATCGCACCCCCCCCCCCCCCCCCCCCCTCTTCCCAAAATCCCTGTACCACCTTAACTATCATCTCCATTAACCCCTAGTCTGTGCCGATACCCACTCCTACGCTTATGGTCACTGAACCATTCCAAACACCAACACACTCACAAAATGACCTTGAATCAGTAATCCACAACCCATGCTTACAACTAATCCACATGTACTCTTTCCACCCTTGCATTCACCCCTTTGTCTTGAATCTTTGATATTCATGCATTCCTTCATGTCCTTCACACACTTCCTCTTGCTAATCTTCATTCTTAAACTCTATCAGACTCTCACTTTCTCAATCATATTCTCATAGAGTAATTAAACCTTAAGAAAATAGAAATAAGCTACAACAGTGCTACCTAAGCTACATGAAAAAAAAACAAGGCAAAGCTACATGAAAAAAAAACAAGGCAAAGGAAAGAAAGAGAATGAAGGACTCTTCCAATAAAGAAAATAAGGAACAAAGGAAAGAACTAAAAGAAAAAAGACGACATATGGTGACAATCCTAGGAAGAGAGAGGCAAAGAGGATCGAGACATTGTGATCCTAATTAGAGAGAGAAAAAAAAACTTAAAAGGAATTGATGAAGTTTTACGATCATCATCCAACACACAAAATTCATAAGCCTACATGTAGTGCCATGTGGCAAAAGTTCACCCACTTATGGAAGTAGCAATATCATGTCCTCTATCTTGACTTTATGGTATGGGCACTTGTATAAAATGGTTGTAAATGCTCAATTAGGATTCAATATTTTTTTAAAACGGAGGTTCGACTGAGGTCTACTCCCCCGGGCTTTAATTTTGTGGGACAAGGGGGGGTCCCATGGGTATTGTGCCCTTCCTTGTACAATTGCAATTTCAGAATTAAGATTCAATATTTAAGACGCGAAGGTTAAGCTTCAATCAATGGTTGCCAATGCTCAACCATGTTTTTACGTTAGTGAGTGTAGGTGAAATGAGGCAAAATTTAGGGGCGAGCTCGTTGGATGAGTAGATAATGCCATAGTCTACAATGCTCTGTTATTAAAGACACAGCACCTCGAATAAGAGAATTTTATAATACTTGCTGGTTTTGAGGCTGATTTGGATTCATATTCGTGATGGTAAGATCATTAAAAAACTTATGGAAGCTTTTCAAATCTCTTAATATTTTTCCGATATTGAGTCATAAGCAATGGGCTGAAAAAACTTATCGGAGTTTTACACACACAAAAAAACAAAAGCTAATCAGGTTAATTGAACACGGATCCTTCTTTGTGAAGGGGCCAAAAAAGGATTTAGATGGCCTAACGTCGCCTTGAAAGATTCTTTTTTTTTTTTTGAGAGTACGAGAAATTGAAAAGACACACACTCAATCTTGTAAGGTAGAGACACTCATCTTGGAGAAGTCATAGAAAGTGGACAGTCATCTTGAAGAACTCATGAATCATGAATATGTCCAGCCAAAATTTGAAGTCAAGATTTCCTCCAAAAAATTCAAAGGCTATGCCAGCTTGGAGATCGCGCGATGCACACTTATGAATAACTTCAGTTATCAGTCCGGATAACGCGATAATTCGTCATCCATGGCATCTCTGGGTCATGTCTCTACGATTGGGCTAGGGTCGGCTCCTCGGCCTCCTTCTCGCTTGCTTCTGCGTATCCAAGCGACTTCAGAGGTTCTTGAGCATATGTCACAGTTTGTACATAGAAGTGCGTTTGTGTGTGTGTGCGCAACATAAATTTGATTAACCTGATTGGCCACATTTTCTTGTGAGCATATCAGCCGAGGAATGCTTCTTGTTTCCAGTCTTCCAAGGAGGATTCGAAGTCTAAGTCGGTGGTGAGCTTTGGAAGAGCAGCTTTTCTAGCAGCAGCTGCTGCGACATTGTTGATCACTGATCCAGTTCTCGTTTTCACTGATCCCGCTCTTGCGTTCAAGGTTTGCCTCATCGAATGCCATAATGCATCGGCACGTGGTTTCAGATTGCTTACGTGTATACTCTTCTTTTCTTGCACGCAAGATGGAAGTGGCATTTGTGATCGTGCTAGACCGAGTCACGTGCTAGCTATTGTCAATTTTTTCGATACATACAATATTTTATTTTAAATTTGCACATGGCATATGTTTCTTAGAATCATTTGTGGATGTAAAATCTAGACCCTAGTTATTTATGGTTTCACTTACTAACGAATACAACACGAGTTGGCTTACTTTTGTGGTAAAGGGTGGAGGTCCTTATGGTCAAGAAGTCACAAGAGGATTGGACCTTTCTGGAAGGGATTTCAGCGGACAAACTCTCATCAAGCAAGATTTCAAAGCAGTAAGCATGCTTGACATAACCATTTTTTAACACAAGGTGGTGTGCATATAACCCCATATTTATATGTGGTCGTGCCGATGAAAGCTTATTCACATGTTAGTAAGTGTAGAAACATGTGATTATGATTAATTGTTTGACGAAATGTGATGCCATGCTAATATGCTATATTTCATGTGATTATACTTGCGCAATTTCTTCTACATTTGTGTTTGTTTGTGCATGTCATGACTGACTGACTGACTGACTGACTGACTGACTGACTGACTGACTGACTGACTGACTGACTGGCTGGCTGGCTGGCTGGCTGGCTGGCTGGCTGACTGACTGACTGAAGAGAGAGAAAGAAAGAAAGAAAGAGAGTCATATTAACGTCTTCTAGAGGTCAAACTTGGCCTATGAGACAAAAACCATGTACAAGTGTAGTAACCCTGTGTAGAAGATAAAATGAAATAAAAAGTATATCGCTACACAAAGCTATATAGGGCTGGAAAAGGCTGGGGAGACGTGGCTCTGACTCTGCAGATAGTGGCCACCTAATACATGGGGGGATCCAAAATGTGAGTAAAACGCCCTAGCTACTGGTGATGGGTGGAGGTGGGTGTAGTATGTGGTACATCGGTGGTGGTCTAAGTGCCTCCTGAAGGAAGACAACCCAGGGGGTGGTGGTACGCCTATGCTCCATCATGTGGTCGTAGGCAATCCTGATGCGTGAGATATCCTCCTGATATAGTCGTGGTCGACGATATCCTCCCATGTGTGGTCGGCGTCGTGCTCTCTGTGCTGCTGCCTGGTGGAGCGTGAGCCCTATAGATGGACCTCTCTGATGTAGCTCAACTCGCAGAAAGAACTGGGCTGATGTATGGGCTGTAGTGACCGTTCTCGCCTCTCGTATGCTGCTGTGAGAAAGCATCCCAAGCGTCTATGGTCTCCCATAGTCATGCACAGCTGGAATGACTCCTGGAATGACTCCTCGATCTGGAACTGTGCTCGTAGGTCTAAGTATGCTGGACATCTGATAACAAAATGCTCCTCACTCTCTACCTCTTTCTGGTATACTGGGCACCACCTCTCCTCACGGGGGAGTCCCCTGGACAGACCCCTCTCAATCTCGAGCTGATGTGTGAAACCCGGAGCTGCCCAATGACGACTCGTAGGTGGTGGGGAAGGTAGGTCTGCATGTATCTCGGAATCTCGATGAAGCCCGTGCCCGATATATGTAGAAAATGCTCGCGGTAGTAGAGCATTTTCGGTGGCAATGTACCCCTAGGGCTCACCCATGTCCTCTGTATATATGTATGCCATATCTCCTGACGAATGATCCTATTCCTCTCTTGATGAGAGAGAGAGTAGGTGGGTGCATGAGAGTCGTACTGTAGTGGTGGTAGCCTGTCTATGTCAAAGCCATGGTGGGCAAGGCAGTCTCGTGTCTGTGCATACCATGAGGAGGTGTCGCCTGCTAATGCCATATCACGTGATGCCTCGAAAGCACGATAAGCAATGCGCTCTGAATCCATGCTCCGAAGTCCGTGTAATAGGCATACTGTCTGGAATAGTGCCTCAGCTAGCATCGGTGGTGCAGCGAGCTATGGTCTAATGATATCATGTGGTACTGAAGGCTTGCTGCGGATAAGTCTTGCAATCATGAGGATCTGTGGCCTCTCTAATGCTGTCCATACTGATGTAGCTAATCCTGGTCCCCATATGGCTGCCCCATACATAAGCGCTGGCGTAACCAAAGTGTCAAAGAGCCACCCCTTTGTGCGGGGCTCCTGAAAATATGCCTGGTGGCACTCTCTCCATCAAAGCTAGTGCTGCGTACCCACGTGTGATGCGGTCACGGGCTGTCTGAGCCATAGAGAAGACCCCCGATGCTGCTGTAAATGTCACCCCCAAGTAAACATATGATCTGACCACCTCGATCGGTCCACCTGCTGCGAACAAACTATGTCTGCTTACCTGTGCTGATGTATGAAAGATCAAGACCTTGGTTTTACCAAGGTTCACAGATAACCCTCTGTGTCTGCAAAAGTCATCTAGCCCGTGTAGATGATGCTGTAGACCTTCTGCAGACTCTGAAACCAATACAATATCATCAGCGTATAAAAGAATATGGACAGTGGACTCGTGTACCTCAATGCCATCTCCCCCCTCTTGCTGTATGAAGTCCACTATCTCATCAATGTAGAAACCAAAGAGGGTGGGTGAGAGAGGGAATCCTTGCTTCACCCCGATAGTGCTAGCAAGTGGATCAGATAAGCCCCCTTTACATCTTACTCTAGCAGATACTCTCTCGTATAAGGCGTAGATCCCCCATATCATCTCCTCCGGAGCTCCGATGTCAAGTAGTCGTCTGAAGAGTCGATCCCTGGGAACAGTGTCAAATGCTTTGCGGAAGTCCATAAAGCAACAATATAATCTCCTCTTCCTCACCTTGGCCTGGTGGATCAGGCATCTCAGAGTGAAGATGTGGTCAATGGTAGAGTAATCTCGTCTGAAAGCTGCCTGTCCTTGAGCCCTGATGCCCTTCCTCTCAGCGAGAGTACTCAACTCTGTCTCTAGTACCGCCCCATATAGCTTCCTCATCTCTACCTATAATATGGATCCGGCTCTGTATCTCCTGTCGAAATACGATGGCCACTCCTCCCGATCCTCGCGCTGTACTTTGTCTTGTCGTGGTCCTGAATGCACATTCCCAATGAAAGCCTGCAATGCGTGGTAGACCTCTCTCTGGGCTCTCGTGTGTCTCTGTGATGCACGCAAAGTCATGTGATTCTAGGATCTCCTCGACTCTGTCTGGTCGCGTCCAGAGTGCCCCGTTGCAATTCCACATTGCTCCTCTTAGTGGTGTCTCCCGGTGTAGTCATGTCTCATAGGCCGCATGGCCCTATTTGATAGGGCGTCCATCTATGAAGACCTTACCATCACGGTAAAAGGCCTTCCTCCCCTTTCGACGTGACTAGAGTATCTCTGGCATGCAAGCGCGTTGGTGTGCCACCTGCATACGCGTGAGGTACTCATCCATGTAGAGGGTGCCGCAGGGTAGTCCACGTAGTACTGGTCGACGTCTAAAAAAGGCGGTCCGTGCCTCCTCGGAACTCATCTTGAGGATGAGTGCTTGCAAACGTGATGTGTCCCTCCCAACCCTCCATGCGTCTGTGTAGGGCATGCTCTCGTATCCAAGTCGACGGCAAATGTCAGTGGCGTCTGCCTCCGGTGATACCCCTTCGGGTAGGCTTGTAATCCGAATGTGAAGTCTTCGAGTGTGTCGAAGCCTGTCCTCCTCAAGTGTATCCTGGACTCGTGTGAGCTCTTCTTTCTGCACGTCTTCCCTAACTTCCCTCTTAACCCTTTTGTGTACTACTTCCGCCCATGACTCTCGAGTAGAGAGAGAGAGAGAGAGAGAGAGAGAGAGAGAGAGAGAGAGAGAGAGAGAGAGAGAGAGAGAGAGAGAGAGAGAGAGAGAGAGAGAGAGAGAGAGAGAGAGAGAGAGAGAGAGAGAGAGAGAGAGAGAGAGAGAGAGTTGTCTCTCTCTACTTTCTCTCTCCTTATGCAGAAGCCCACTCCCTTTGTGTTTGGCGCAATCAAGCACACCACAACATAGCTCTCCACAGCCTCTTTCATTTGGTATCAGAGCTTTGAGCTTTTTTATTGTGATAAAGTTGTTCCAATTGCTTTTCTACTTCAGCCTATCTAAGCTGAAGGCAATTTCTTGCATTTGGCATAATGACATCGCAAAAAACTTTCATTTTTCGCTATAAAAGTGTTGTTTTTGGAGGATTATTTCAGTCACGGCAAAGCTGAAGAGTTTTTCAGACAGTTTCATCATGGAGAACCTCTTCTATTGTGCTTCTTTTATTCCCTTGAGTCATTTTCAACAACCGCACCGCTGATTTTTCATTTACAAATCCTTTTGTTGCAAAAATTCTCTTTCATTTCAAGCGGGAGTATATGTATAAGGAATCAGGATTGTGGAAGTATATATTTGCTTGAAACTTATTATAGCACGTCATTTCTCAGATTTTACAAGTCATGTTGCTCCAAAAATTGGGGCTTTTGTGAAAACAACGACCCATTAACTCTGTTTTGCATCAATATGTCTTTCGTGGTTGAAAAACAACAAACCTATTGTTTTTATGCAATTAAAGCTTGTTGGAATTTTCCAAATTTTTTTGTAGAAAACTTCAAAAACTGTTTTTTTCAACTTTTGAACAATTTTTGGGTTTAATTTTTCAGGTGTTGTCTCGTTAGGCGATTATGCACATGACAACAGGTGAATTTTACCTTTATTTTGAAATTTTGAAGCTCTGTGTGCAAACATGGCTTCTACCTCCTTTGATTTCAAAAACTTGTTTGACTTTTTTTGACATCCAGAGATTTGAGGGTAGTGGCTTTGATTTGTGAAAAGAGAGAATGCTCAACATCCTCTTTCTTAAAGATTGCGAAGGGGCTCTTTACGAAGTCAAGCATGAAGATATGCAAGATGCAACACGGACGAAGCTCGAACCTAAACAAGAAGGCCATCACTTATATCAAGATGGTTGTATCAGAAGAAATTTTAGTGGATGTTAAGGGCCTTACAGGGGCATTTGAGGTATGGGAGAAACTCAAGGCCACCTATGAAAATACCACGCCTCTAAATCAAGTGCATCTTATGCATAAGCTAGTGGTTATGCAACTTGATGAGTCGAAAAGTGAAGCTTAGCACTTACCTGCATTTACATGTACTCTCTTGCAATTGAAGGATTCCGGACTACGTGCATTTGAAATTTTGATGATAGGCTTAAGGCCATTTTATTGTTGATGATCTCACCCGATTCATGGAAAACATTGGTTGTTTTTCTTTCGAATAACCCAAATTTTACCTTTGATGATGTAAGGGGTTCTGTTTTGAATGAGGAAATCAGGAGGAAGGCTATTAGAGAGGATAGTGGTTCAGCCAATGTGGTTAGAGAAAGGATAGAAAAGAAAAGCGGAAATGCATAGAGAACAAGAGCAAAAGCAAAGGCAAGGCTGAAGTGATTTGTTACCAATGTGGTAGGAAAGGTCACAAGAAGCTTGATTGCAAGTAATACAAAGCTGAACTAGAAAGAAAGAACACACGTGACAAGAAGAAAAAGGACACCAAGAATGAAGCACATGACAACTCGAACAAGAATAAAGAGAAGGTCAATGTGGCTTCTAGTGTCCTCATTGAGGAGCTATCAAATGTAGAAGATATTCTTTATTCTCCTATGGAAGAAGATCATGCCAAAGTTAATGATGCTTGTGTTAATATTCATGCATAGGATATGCAAATCACCAAGAGGGATTTGATTGATGCCTTGCTTATTGGGAATGATGCTTTGTCATAATCCATGCTTGTTCTATGGAAGGTATTTGCACAATGCATCTCACTATAGATGACAGTAATGAGCTGGTTTCGCATGATGTAAGGTATGTACCAAGCAACAAGAAAAGCCTATGGCTATGCATATCCATTTGTTGGGCATCTGAGTATGCATAGATATAGGACCCTCTTTGAGAAGGGGTCATGGAAGCTTATGGAAGGCTCTCGGCTGATTGTTAAAGGTACAAAGAAAGGGACTCTTTATTGCTTGCATGGTAAAGCTTTGCTTGACAAGTTTATTGCTTTGGCTGAAATCCATTCACATATGGAATTATGGCTAAAAGGCTTGGCCACATGAGCCAAAAAGGCCTTGATAAACTGTGTAATTTGGACAACTTTGATGCTAAAGGCTCAAAACTTGATTTTTGTAATGAATGCCAATATAGAAAGCAAGTGAAGAGTTCTGATTACTAGGGGGTCTCTCGCAAGTCTAATGTATAGATCTTGTTCATTTTGATGTTTGTAGCATGCCTATCAAATCTATGGGAGGTGCACTTTATTTTGTTTCTTTTGTTGATGACTACTCTAGGAAGCTTTGGGTATATTTGTTAAAATCTAAGGACGTAGCCTTTCCTGCATTTAAGATATTTCATGCATTTGTGACCACCCAGACGGGTAGAAAGCTGAAGTGCTTACGTGCAGATAATGGAGGTGAGTTTACAAGTCCTGAATTCAATAGATTTTGTGAAAATCTTGGTATTAAGAGGGAGTTAATAGTCCCTTACAGCCCCTCTTCTAATGGCGTGGTTGAAAGGTATAACATGACTTTATGTGAGAGGGTGAGATCCATGTTGTCCACAACTAATCTCCCTCATGGATCTAGGGGAGAGGCTTTGAAAGATGCAATTCATGTTTGCAATTGATCCCCTCACACGTCCTTAAAAGGTAGCGTTCCGAGAGAGGTAGCGACCACCTACACATCTTTGTTTGTGATCCTTTTGTGCATATAAGGTCAGAGTTGAGAAGCAAGTTAGATGCAAACTCCATGAAAGGAATCTTCATGGGTCATGGAGATGAAGATGAAATGGGCTACAGGATATGGCTACCTCAACTCAAGAAGGTGATACGGAATTGGGGTATTGTATTTAACAATGCTGATCTTGTTCATGAACTTAAAGGTTTGTAAAGTGCTTGTGGTTCGGTTCGTTTAGTTCGAACCTTATCCATCCCGTTCGTTGCTGGTTGGAGTTTCTTCTTTTTCAATTTTGAAACCTAAATTCTCAAAAGAGGGGCAGAGGGGGGGAGGGGGAGAGAGAGAGAGAGAGAGAGAGAGAGAGAGAGAGAGAGAGAGAGAGAGAGAGAGAGAGAGAGAGAGAGAGAGAGAGAGAGAGAGAGAGAGAGAGTTTTTACGTCTATTAGGAGGCCGAACACAGCCTATGAGACAAGTCAATGTACATGGGTGTATCTTCTGTCAATCGGAAAAGATAAAAGTGCTGAAAAAAAAGCTGGTAAGGCTGATATAGATCTCTGTAGTATGTATGTAGAGATACCCATGAAAGTGGGAGGGGGGGATGGTGAATGGCACTCCATCTGTAGCCTATATGCAAAAGGGTAGTACAAGCATGATAATGCATCTGAACGACTAAATAGCTCCATCCTGTACTAGTGGGCGGGTGTAAGATGTGGTACATGGGTGGAGGTGGAGTCAAGGCTTCCTTGATGGCTGCAGCGGGATGCGCCATCATCCGGGATCGTCTCTCCTCCATGGAGCGATGATCACGAGCCTGGATCTCTGCAATCTGGTGTCTGTGAAGTCTCGGGGCCCGATATCCTATAGCACGGGGCCGTCTCCTAGCTCGAGAGGTCTGAGCGTGCTGAAGAGTCACCCCTCTCGATGTGTGAGCTAAGGTGGGGAGGGCTACTGCATGTCGTGGAATGAAGAAGTCAGTGAGCTTACTCTGTCTCCCTCGTGTGGGCAGCCGTAGTAGGCTTGAGGAGAGAATCTCTGTGACTCTGAATCTCTAGTAAGAATCGCCCGAGCTGTCGCTGATCTCTAGAGCCCATGATCTCTCGGAGGGTGGGCTTCCCTGTAAACAGAGTCTCGTATCTGTCTCTAATGTCATCATATGCGCTACATCCGCAAACAAAGTGCTCCTCATCCTCGATCTCTACTCTGCATATCCTGCATAGCCGCTCCTCTCTTGGAATGTCTGTGGCTCTGCCTATCTCAATCTCTAGTCGGTGTGATGAGATCCTCAACTTGCCAATGGCTACCCTCGAGCTATGAGGCATGTAGGTGTCCATGTAGCATGGTCGCTTGATGAAACCATCTGCTAGTATGTCCAAGAACCGGTCTCGATAGTGCGATAGTCTCGATCCCATGTGTGGTGTGTTCCATGTCTGACTAATGTAGAGCTACCAAAGGTCCTGTCTCAGCACAAGATTCCTCTCATGACGCGAGAGGTGGATGTGAGGTGAGTCTGGGTCATACTAAAAAGGCGGCAATCTATCCATATCAAGTCCATGACTGTCAAACCACGCTCTAACCTCAGTGTACCAAGCTCTCTCATATCTAGACTCTGATATTTGTATAGATGCCTCAAAAGCTCTGTGTGTGAGTCTTTCGATAGGGAGCTCCCTCACCCTCTGAATAAAGGAGATAGTCTGGAATAGTGCATCTACCACCATGGGTGGTGCAGCTAGCTCTACCCTGATGATGTCATGTGGCACTGACTGTTTCCCGCGAAATAGTTGTGAGATCATACGTACTTGTGGCCGCTCGATCGCACTCCACTGGGTGCTTGTGAGGCCTGGTGCCCAAACTGTTGGAGCATACATCATAGCTTGTCTCACTAGTGTGCCAAGTAGCCACCCCTTTGTGCGGGGCTCCTCGAAGTGTGCCTGGTGACATCTCCGCTCTAACATGGCTAAGGCTGCATATCCTCGTGTGAGTCTATCAGTGGTTGCCTGTCTTGTGCTGAAGGGGCCAGGCAAGCTCGTGAATGTGACTCCGAGGTAGACAAAGGAAGTCACCACCTCAATCTGTCCACTGCCAACTGTGAATTCTGCTCCATTCCTCACCATGGGGGTGGTGTGGAAGATCATGACCTTGGTCTTGCCAAGGTTTACTGTCAAGCCTCTTTGTGTACAAAACTCATGGAGGGCATCTAGGTGGCGCTGTAATCCCTCTGATGACTCTGAAATCAATACAATGTCATTTGCATATAATAAAATGTGGACCTGTGTACCTGCGAGGTCTGCACCCTCCCCTCCAGCTCGGAGAATGTAGTCCTCAATCTCGTCGATGTAGAGCCCGAATAGAGTGCGAGAAAGTGGGCAGCCTTGCTTAACACCCACTGTGCTAGCAATGGCCTCTGATAGTCCCCCTTGGCATCAAAACCTCCCAATCACCCACCCATAGAGTGTGTAGATGGCCCAAATCATCTCTGATGGTATACCCAAGCTATGAAGTCTCCAAAAAAGCTTCTCCCGTCGCACAATATCGAAGACTTTGCGGAAATCCACAAAGTAGCAATATAATCTCTTCTTTCGCATCTTTGCCCCGTCAATGAGGCAACGTAGAATGAAGATGTGATCAATAGTGGAGAAAGCCTCTCGGAACCCCACGTGCTCGTAGCCCTCCCATCTCAGCATATGAGCTCAGCTCTGTCTCGAGAACCGTCCCATAAAGCTTGGCCATGGTGTGACCAATCATGATAGTCCTGTAGTTCCCTGGGTCCAAGGTATCCCCAGATTTGTGAATGGGTACAATGGTGTTCCTCGTCCACTCTTGTGGGAAGCCCTCCCTTATAGCCGGATTGAAGACATGTGCAATCAATGGAGCTATAGTGGAGGCAGTATATATGAGGTGCTCGCTTTGCAGTCCTGTGTGGTCAGTCGAACGTCCATGCTGTAGTTGCTCAATGGCCCTCTGGATCATCTTTGCTGTGAAGAAAGAGGAACGAGTAGGGAGTGGTCCAGGTGGTTGGGGGGGGGGGGGGAGGGGGGGAGAGAGAGAGAGAGAGAGAGAGAGAGAGAGAGAGAGAGAGAGAGAGAGAGAGAGAGAGAGAGAGAGAGAGAGAGAGAGAGAGAGAGAGAGAGAGAGAGAGAGAGAGAGAGAGAGAGAGAGAGAGAGAGAGAGAGAGAGAGAGAGAGAGAGAGAGAGAGAGAGAGAGAGAGAAAGAAAGACTTTTTAACGTCTATTAGAGGCCAAAATCGGCCTATGAGACAAAACATATACATCAGTATGATCCAAACCACTGTGATCCAAAACGAAAATAAAGTGTGAGTACTCCAAACGGGTATAAAAGGAGGGATAGTAGCTGGCATCAAGGGTGTGGGGTGCTATGGGTATGCACTCTATATGCTCAATGGGTGAGATACAAATATGATATGCATAGGGAGGGGAGGCTCGATGGTATCACAACCCCCTAAATGCCTGGAGTGGGTGTAGGATATAATGCATCGGTGGGTAACGCATCATGGCGATCCTCAAAATGCTTTGGGTGTCCAAATCGATAGGGGTGCGCTGCTGACGTCTCTGTATCTCCATGTCATGGCGTGTGTGAATCGCCTGAATCTCTCTCTCATGTGGACGAGCTCTCCGGACAAGGGGTCTCGGTCGTCAACGCTGTCGTCTAAGCTCCTCTGCTCTGTGTAATGTGACACCCCGCATCGAACTGGGACCTCGAGTGTATGTGGGTCTGAAAAAATCTGTAATATAAGTCTGAGGGGGGGGGGGGGGGGCCAGGTGTATCTCCATCCGCTGCTGGAGGAGTGATGCGCGGTGGTGCTTGAGCTCTACTAGGAAACGACCTAGAGGGCGCTGGTCCTCTGTCCCCAATAAAGCCCTGATCTCTCTAGGCCCCCTGAAGAGCTGTTGGTAGCAGTCTCTGATGTCCTCATATGCCTGGCATCTACATGTGTAGTGCTCCTTGTCCTCCACCTCCTCTCTACATATCCTGCATAATCGCTCATCCCTGGGGGTGTGTGGCTCGCCCAATCTCAATCTCGAGCTGGTGTGATGATACTCTGAGCTGCCCAATGGCCACTCTCTCAGCTGGTGCCATATATGTATCCATGTATCGTGGTCTCTGAATGAAACCATCCGCTGTCACAGTCAGGAAGTGCTCTCTGTAGTGTTGCCTCTTTGTGGGAAGAGGCTCCCGTGGTGCTATCCATGTCTCCCTGACGTGTATCTGTAGTAGGTCCTGACGGATGATCCTATTCCTCTCCGAACGAGAGAGGGTAATGTGGGGGGAAGAGAGGTCATACTGAAAAGGGGGGAGATCCGTAATGCTCATGCCATGGTCTGTTAACCATCGGTCTCAATCTGCGTCCACATCGCCTTTGTGATCCTTGGTGCCCATACTGCTGCTGCGTACATCAATGCGGGTGTCACTAGAGTGTCAAAGAGCCACCCCTTAGTCCGGGGCTCCTGAAAATGTGTCTGAAAGCAGCGTCTCTCCAATCCTGCAAGTGCCGCATAACCTCGCGTCAATCTATCTCTCGCAGCCTGTGCCATGGAGAATACCCCTGTGCTGCCCGAGAAGGTGATACCTAGGTAGACGTAGGAGTCCACTACCTCTACCTGACCTCCAGCTGCTTTGAAAGAGGCGCGATGGCGTACTGTCCTGGAGGTATGGAAGATCATGACCTTGGTCTTGCCAAGGTTCACTGTGAGTCCTCTCTCCATGCAAAAGGTATCGAGCGCCTGTAAATGTGACTGCAACCCCTCCTGTGACTTTGAGAGAAGGACAATGTCATCAGCATATAATAGGATATGTACTGGCGTACCTCCGATGTCTCCTCCTCTCCCTCTTGCTCGCTGTATATACTCCGTGATCTCGTCGATGTAGAGACCGAAGAGAGTGGGTGAGAGGGGGCAACCTTGTTTCACACCAATGGTGCTAACAAGGGTGTCTGATAGACCACCGGGGCAGCGTACCCTGCCTGTGACTTGTGCATACAAAGCGTGGATGGCCCATAGCATGTCTGATGGAAGCTGTAACTCCTGGAGCCTCCGTAGTAGTCTCTCTCGAGGGACCATGTCGAAGGCTTTGCGGAAATCCACAAAGCAACAGTATAGTCTCTGCTTCCTCGCCTTCGCGCTCTCAATCAAGCAACGAAGCACGAAGATGTGGTCGATGGTGGAGAAAGTGCGGCGGAAGCCTGCCTGGCCGGGTGCTCTGATCCCGGTGCCTCAGCGTGTGTACTGAGCTCTTCCTCTAGTACTGCCCCATAGATCTTGGCCATGATCTTGCCTATCATAATAGTCCTGTAGTTCCCTCGGTCCATCATATCGCCGGACTTATGGATAGGCGTAATGGTATGCATAGTCCATGAGTCGGGTAATCCCTCAACCAAAGCACGGTTGAAGAGATGGGCGATCAAGTGGGAAACTACATCTGCTGCGTATATAAAGTGCTCTCCCTGTAGCCCCGTGTGGTCTGCTGAACGGCCATGCTGTAGCCTATGGATGGCCTGTCGTACAATGCCTCCTGTGAAGAGGGTAGAGAGAGAGAGAGAGAGAGAGAGAAAGAAAGAAAAGAAAGAAAGTCATATTAACGTCTTCTGGAGGCCAAACTTGGCCTATGAGACAAAAACCATGTACAAGTGTAGTAACCCTGTGTAGAAGATAAAATGAAATAAAAAGTATATCGCTACACAAAGCTATATAGGGCTGGAAAAGGCTGGGGAGATGTGGCTCTGACTCTGCAGATAGTGGCCACCTAATACATGGGGGGGGTCCAAAATGTGAGTAAAACGCCCTAGCTACTGGTGATGGGTGGAGGTGGGTGTAGTATGTGGTACATCGGTGGTCGTCTGAGTGCCTCCTGAAGGAAGACAACCCAGGGGGTGGTGGTACGCTTATGCTCCATCATGTGGTCGTAGGCAATCCTGATGCGTGAGATATCCTCCTGATATAGTCGTGGTCGACGATATCCGCCCATGCGTGGTCGGCGCTGTGCTCTCTGTGCTGCTGCCTGGTGGAGCGTGAGCCCTATAGATGGACCCCTCTGATGTAGCTCAACTCGCTGAAAGAACTGGGTAATGGTCTGCTGGGTACTCACCCGTGTCTGATGTATGGGCTGTAGTGACTGCTCTCGCCTCTCGTATGCTGCTGTGAGAAAGCGTCCCAAGCGTCTCTGGTCTCCCATAGTCATGCACAGCTGGAATGACTCCTCGATCTGGAACTGTGCTCGTAGGTCTATGTATGCTTGACATCTGATAACAAAATGCTCTTCACTCTCTACCTCTGTCTGGCATACTGGGCACCACCTCTCCTCACGGGGGACTCCCCTGGACCGACCCCTCTCAATCTCGAGCTGATGTGATGAAACCCGGAGCTGCCCAATGACGACTCGTGGGTGGTGGGGAAGGTAGGTCTGCATGTATCTCGGAATCTCGATGAAGCCCGTGCCCGATATATGTAGAAAATGCTCGCGGTAGTAGAGCATTTTCGGTGGCAATGTACCCCTAGGGCTCACCCATGTCCTCTGTATGTATGTATGCCATATCTCCTGACGAATGATCCTATTCCTCTCTTGATGAGAGAGCGAGTAGGTGGGTGCATGAGAGTCGTACTGTAGTGGTGGTAGACTGTCTATGTCAAAGCCATGGTGGGCAAGCCAGTCTCGTGTCTGTGCATACCATGAGGAGGTGTCGCCTGCTAATGCCATATCACGTGATGCCTCGAAAGCACGATAAGCAATGCGCTCTGTATCCATGCCTCGAAGTCTGTGTAATAGGCATACCGTCTGGAATAGTGCCTCAACTAGCATCGGTGGTGCAGAGAGCTCTGCTCTAATGATATCATGTGGTACTGAAGGCTTGCTGCGGATAAGTCTGGCAATCATGAGGATCTGTGGCCTCTCTAATGCTGTCCATACTGATGTAGCTAATCCTGGTCCCCATATGGCTGCCCCATACATGAGCGCTGGCGTAACCAAAGTGTCAAAGAGCCACCCCTTTGTGCGGGGCTCCTGAAAATATGCCTGGTGGCACTGTCTCTCCATCAAAGCTAGTGCTGCGTACCCACGTGTGATGCGGTCACGGGCTGCCTGAGCCATAGAGAAGACCCCTGATGCTGCTGTAAATGTCACCCCCAAGTAAACATATGATCCGACCACCTCGATCGGTCCACCTGAGAGAGAGAGAGAGAGAGAGAGAGAGAGAGAGAGAGAGAGAGAGAGAGAGAGAGAGAGAGAGAGAGAGAGAGAGAGAGAGAGAGAGAGAGAGAGAGAGAGAGAGAGAGAGAGAGAGAGAGAGAGGAGAGGAGAGGAGAGGAGAGGGAGAGGGAGAGGGAGAGGGAGAGGGAGAGGGAGAGGGAGAGGGAGAGGGAGAGGGAGAGGGAGAGGGAGAGGGAGAGGGAGAGGGAGAGGGAGAGGGAGAGGGAGAGGGAGAGGGAGAGGGAGAGGGAGAGGGAGAGGGAGAGGGAGAGGGAGAGGGAGAGGAGAGGGAGAGGGAGAGGGAGAGGGAGAGGGAGAGGGAGAGGGAGAGGGAGAGGGAGAGGGAGAGGGAGAGGGAGAGGGAGAGGGAGAGGGAGAGGAGAGGAGAGGGAGAGGGAGAGGAGAGAGAGAGAGAGAGAGAGAGAGAGAGAGAGAGAGAGAGAGAGAGAGAGAGAGTCATATTAACGTATCTGGAGGCCAAACTTGGCCTATGAGACAAAAACCATATACAAGTGTAGTAACCCTGTGTAGAAGATGAAATGAAATAAAAAGTATATCGCTACACAAAGCTATATAGGGCTGAAAGAGGCTTGGTAGACTTGGCTCTGACTCTGCAGATAGTGGCCACGTAATACATGGGGGATCCATATTGTGAGTAAAAACACCCTAGCTACCGGTGATGGGTGGAGATGGGTGTAGTATGTGGTACATCGGTGGTGGTCTGAGTGCCTCCTGAAGGAAGACAACCCAGGGGGTGGTGGTATGCCTATGCTCCATCATGTGGTCGTAGGCTGTCCTGATGCGTGAGATATCCTCCTGATATAGTCGTGGTCGACGATATCCTCCCATACGTGGTCTTCACCGTGCTCTCTGTGCTGCTTCCTGGTGGAGCGTGAGCCCTATAGATGGACCTCTCTGATGTAGCTAAGCTCGCTGAAAGAACTGGGTAATGGTCTGTTGGGTACTCACCCGTGGCCGATGTGTGGGCTGTAGTGACCGCTCTCGCCTCTCGTATGCTGCTGTGAGAAAGCGTCCGAAGCGTCGTTGGTCTCCCATAGTCATGCACAATGGGAGGGACTCCTCTATCTGGAAGTGTGCTCGTAGGTCTAAGTACGCTGGGCATCTGATAACAAAATGCTCCTCACTCTCTACCTCTGTCTCGCATATTGGGCGCCACCTCTCCTCACGGGGGACTCCCCTGGACCGACCACTCTTAATCTCGAGCTGATGTGATGAAACACGGATCTGCCCAATGACGACTCGAAGGTGGTGGGGTAGGTATGTCTGCATGTATCTCAGAATCTCGATGAAGCCCTCGTCTGTAGAAAATGCTCACGGTAGTAGAGCATTTTCGGTGGCAATGTATCGCTAGGGCTCACCCATGTCCTCTGTATGTATGTATGCCATATCTCCTGACGAATGACCCTATTCCTCTCCTGATGAGAGAGCAAGTAGGTGGGTGCATGTGAGTCATACTATAGTGGTGGTAGCTTGTCTATGTCAAAGCCATGGTAGGCCAACCAGTCTCGTGTCTGTGCATACCATGATGAGGTGTCGCCTTCTAATGCCATATCACGTGATGCCTGGAAAGCTCGATAGGCAATGAGCTCTGTATCCATGCTCCGGAGCCTGTGTACTAGGCATACTGTCTGGAATAGTGCCTCAACCAGCATGAGTGGTGGAGCTAGCTCTGCTCTAATGATATCATGTGGTACGGAAGGCTTGCTATGGATAAGTCTTGCAATCATGAGGATTTGTGGCCTCTCTAATGCTGTCCATACTGATGTAGCTAAGCCTGGTCCCCATATGGGTGCCCCATATATGAGTGCTTGCGTAACCAAAGTGTCGAAGAGCCACCCCTTTGTGCTTGGCTCCTGAAAATATGCCTTGTGGCATTGTCTCTCCATCAAAGCTAATGCTGCATACCCACGTGTGATGCGGTCGAGAGAGAGAGAGAGAGAGAGAGAGAGAGAGAGAGAGAGAGAGAGAGAGAGAGAGAGAGAGAGAGAGAGAGAGAGAGAGAGAGAGAGAGAGAGAGAGAGAGAGAGAGAGAGAGAGAGAGAGAGAGAGAGAGAGAGAGAGAGAGAGAGAGAGAGAGAGAGAGAGAGATGTTGGGGTAAAGGTCCTAAATGACTCCCTTATTTGTACACCTTTGTATAGGCCTTTTATAAGGCTTAATGTACTCATTATTTATTCTTTTGGCCAAGTTCAATGTGAACTTGGCCAGGTCCTATAAAAGTGAACTCAAATAAACTTAGGGCTCACTTCTTTCTTTAGTGAAGCCCCCAAACAGGCTGCCTCTCTCCAAATTCGAATTTCTCTCTCTCCATCTCTGTCTATCTGTTGCGTGGGCTGCTCCTTGCACCTCCAACCCTTCTACTCAGTCAAGGGGGGTATTACCACATCTCCTCAGCTCAACAACTTGTATCAGAGCCTATATTGGGCCTGAGCACATCTCCTCAGCTCAACAACTTGTATCAGAGCCTATATTGGGCCTCAAATCTGCTGCGCAGGTTCTCTACAGCAGCATACACTCACCATTTGGCAAAATCATCAAGTTTCATCGCGAAGAAAGGGTCCAAAATCTGCTGTACCATCATTTTCAGTGATGTTCCAGCTTTTTGTCGCGAAGAAAGTGATTTTTCTCTGATTTTATCGCGAAGAACAGGTGTTTTTCAGCAAAATCTCAAAGTTTCGAGCAAGAACAGGTGTTTTTCAGCAAAATATCAGATTTTCCAGCAAATTTCTGAGTTTTTGCAGGTCTTCTCACTCTCAACTGGCTGAGCACACATAGTGGGAGATACATTTTGCTATAATTTCTATAGTTTCAGCAAAATTGACCTATGTATGAGAAGTTGTGGAGTATTTTGCCATATTTTCTTGTAAAACAGTGGCAAAAATTGGGGCTTTTGCTCCTACATGCATCTAAAGGCTGAGTATTAGCCTTATGTACATTCTTTGAGGTTAAAAACAACAAAATTAGTTGTTTTTGAGCATAAATTGGGTTTCTGAAATTCTCTGCGCAGAAAATTCAGAGATCAGTTTTGTGCCCAGAATCACCCCATTTTTGTCCCAAATTGCTCCTGGGACCGTTTGGAGCTGTAGTGCATCATTTTTGGAGGCTGCACTTTGATTTTGGTGCATTTGCCCAAAATTCCAGCAGTTTTTTTTTTATTGTGCAACTATGGCGTCATCCTCCGTGAAGAATCTATTTGAGATTCGACGGTTTGAGGGAACAGGTTTTGACTTATGGAAGGAGAGAATTCAGGGAATCCTCTTTTTGAAGGATTGTGACACGGCATTGGAGGCAGAGAAACCAGAGGACATGTCGGAAGATGCATGGTTTGCTTTGAACAAGAAGGCCATTATATACATTAAGATGGCTGTATCCGATGAGATTCTAGTAGATCTCAAAGGTTTGACCACTGCTTTTGAGTTATGGGCAAAACTCAAGGCGACGTATGAAAATACTACGCCTGATAACCAAGTACACCTGATGCGGAAGCTTGTTGGCATGCAGCTTGATGAGTCCAAGAGTGCAGCAGCTGAACACTTGTCATCGTTTACAGGTACTTTGTCAGAGTTGCAGGACTCAGGAATGCCTCCTTTCGATGATAAGCTTAAAGCCATTTTCTTGCTTATGACATTGCCTGACTGTTGGGAGACATTGGTAGTCTCATTGTCCAATAACCCCAACTTGACTTTTGATGGTGTTAGGGGTTCTATTCTTAATGAAGAGATGAGGAGAAAAGCAGGTGAAGAAGGAGGTAGCTCAGCCAACATGGTTAGAGGAAGGACAGATAAGAAGAGTAATTATGCACAGAGGAATAAGAGTAAAAGCAGGGAAAGGGGGAATAGCAGCAAAGGCAAAAGCAATGATGTGACATGCTATCAATGTGGCAAGAAAGGTCACAAGAAACCCGATTGCCACTATTACAAAGCAGAGCTTGATAGGAAGAAGAATTCTGGAGATAAGAAGAAGGACAGGAAAGAAGACAAGACTGATGCACAGGACAGCCAAAAGGACAAGGAGAAGGCCAATGTGGCTTCTAGTGTAGTCATAGAGGAGCTGTCAGATGCAGAGGACATTTTATGCAGAGGACATTTTATGCGCTACTTTCTCAGCTGATGACACTCGTGCATTTGATCCTTCTCTAAATGTTCATGCACAGGACATGTCAATCACTAAGAGTGATGTCATAGATACTTTGCTGACCGTCAATGATGCATTTGCCCAGACTTGGATAGTAGATTCTGGTGCTTCATTCCATGTGACTCCTATCAAGGAGTGTTTTTCTACTTTTATTGCAGGCAGCCATGGCCATGTATACCTCGGAAACAATCATGCATGTTCCATTGAGGGTATTGGCACAGTGCATTTCGCTACAAATGGCACTAATGAGCTGGTCTTGCATAATGTGCGTTATGTACGAGGGATCAAGAAGAGCTTGCTTTCTGTGGGTCAAATGGATTTGCATGGTTATAGCATCCTCTTTGAGAAAGGATCATGGAAAATGACTAAAGGTTCAAGGCTGATTGTGAAAGGCACAAAGAAGGGAACTCTCTATTGCTTGCATGGAAAGGCCTTATCAGGCAAGTTCATTGCTTTGGTTGAAGTTCACTCCCATATGGAGTTGTGGCATAAGAGACTTGGCCATATGAGCCAAAAGGGTCTCACTAGGCTTTGTAACTTAAAGAAGCTTGATGCTAAAGGCACAAAGCTTGACTTTTGTAATGAATGTCAATATGGAAAGCAAGTAAAACGTTCCTTTTATTCTTGTGTGTCTCGTAAGTCTTGTGTACTTGATCTTGTTCATTCTGATGTATGTAGCATGCCCACCAAATCTATGGGGGGTGCTTTATATTTCATCTCCTTTGTTGATGATTTTTCTAGAAAAATTTGGGTTCAATTGCTTAAATCAAAGGATGAAGCATTTGCTGCGTTTAAGCGTTTTCATGCATTTGTGACCACCCAAACAGGTAGAAAGCTGAAATGCTTGCGTACTGACAATGGTGGTGAGTATACAAGTGCCGAATTTCAGAAATTTTGTGAAAATTTGGGCATTAAGAGGTAGCTTACTGTTCCATACAGCCCCTCTTCTAATGGTGTGGCTGAACGTTACAATAGGACACTTTGTGAGAGGGTGAGATGCATGCTGTCCAGAGCTAATCTCCCTCATGGATTTTGGGGGGAGGCACTCAAAACTGCAGTACATGTGTGCAATAGATCCCCTCACATGTCTTTAAAAGGTGACATCCCTGAAGAGGTTTGGTCTGGCAAACCTTCTTCATATGATCACTTACGTGTCTTTGGCTGCGAGGCGTTTGTGCATATAAGGCCTGAGCTGAGAAACAAGCTTGATGCTAAGTCCATTAAAGGCCTCTTCATGAGATATGGTGAAGAAGGTGAAATGGGCTACAGGATTTGGATACCTCAGCTCAAGAAGGTCGTACGCAGTCGGGATGTTGTTTTTAATGAGGCAAGGCTGCTTCAAAACAATTGTGCCTCAAAAGATAACCATAAAAGGGTAAGATTTCAGCATGACCAGCCACCTGTTAGGTCCAATTTTGACCCTCAGGATGCACCACAAAGGATTGAAAATGTTGACGATCCAGTGGTTTTTGAGCCAAAAGATGTTGGACAGCAAAATGAGGCTCCTGAAGGGCATATGCAGCCGAATAATAATGCTGAAAATGGTGCTGGAAACAATGGACAGCAGCATAATAATAATGATTTGATCATACCACCTGATGTAGACCCATTGCCTGACAATGTGGATCATTGGGTGAGAAGATCTACTCGTCTTAGAAGGAATGTGAGTAGATTTGATCCTTCATTGCATTACATTTTGTTGACAGATGAAGGTGAGCCTCTCACATACAAAGAGGCAAAGGCATGTGAACACAGCAGCAAGTGGGAGCTTGCTATGCAGGAAGAGATTAAAGCTTTGCATGCTAATGATACTTGGGATTTGGTTGAACTACCCAAAGAAAGGAAAGCCATTCCTAACAAATGGGTGTATAAAATCAAAACAGTTGATGGAAAACCCAAGTACAAAGCAAGGCTAGTTGCAAAGGGATATGCTTAGACCAAAGGCATAGATTTCCAAGAAGTATTCTCTCCTGTGGTGAAGATGACCACTTTGCGAGTGTTATTTGCAATAGTAGCTGCTCTTGATTTGGAATTAGACCAAATGGATGTACATACTGCTTTCTTGCATGGTGATGTTGATGAAGAGCTTTACATGAAACAGCCAGAGGGGTTTGTTATTCCTGGAAAGGAACATTTGGTATGTAAGCTCAATATAGCTTGTATGGGCTGAAACAAGCTTCTAGACAATGGTACAAGAAGTTTGATGCTTTCATGCTCAAACAAAGGTATAAAAGAAGCCATGCTGATCACTGTTTGTATACGAAAACTGATGTAGATGGCAGCCCTATTATTCTTGTCTTATATGTTGACTATATGCTGAGTGCTGGTAAGAAAAGAGACACCATTGATGCTCTTAAACAGCAGCTGAAATCTGCTTTCTCAATGAAAGACCTTGGGGCAGCAGAGCATGTCCTTGGAGTGAGGATTAGAAGACAAAGGGACCAGCACATATTGTATTTGTCGCAGGAAAAATACATTGAAAAGGTGCTTGACAGATTTAACATGGCTCATGCAAAGCCTCTTGGAGTGCCATTGCAGCCATATGTTAAAGTTTCCAAGGAAGATTGTCCCAAAACACAAGAAGCAATCAATGACATGCAAAATGTGCGTTATGCTTCAGCTTGTGGCTCACTTATGTATGCTATGGTTGCAACTAGGCCGGACATTGCCCATTCAGTGGGAGTTGTGAGCCGGTTTATGGCCAATCCAGGCAAAGCTCATTGGAAAGCAATAAAGTCCATTTTGAGGTACTTAAAGGGGACCAAAAATAAATGCATTTGCTATGGCAAAGACCCATTGGAGCTGAAAGGCTTTTGTGACTCTGACATGGCTGGTGATGTGGATACACGTAAATCCACAAGTGGATACATATTCACTCTTGCAGGAGGTGCTGTTTCATGGTGCTCAAGGCTGCAAAAGGTTTCACTCTTGCACCTCCAGCCCTTCTACTCAGCCAAGGGGGGTATTACCACAGCTGCTGCATCACCTGAGCACTCCTCAGCTCAACGAGAGAGAGAGAGAGAGAGAGAGAGAGAGAGAGAGAGAGAGAGAGAGAGAGAGAGAGAGAGAGAGAGAGAGAGAGAGAGAGAGAGAGAGAGAGAGAGAGAGAGAGAGAGAGAGAGAGAGAGAGAGAGAGAGAGAGAGAGAGAGAGAGAGAGAGAGAGAGAAAGAAAGAAAGAAAGAAAGAAAGAAAGACTTTTTAACGTCTATTAGAGGCCAAAATCGGCCTATGAGACAAAACATATACATCAGTATGATCCAATCCACTGTGATCCAAAACGAAAATAAAGTGTGAGTACTGCAAACGGGTATAAAAGGAGGGATAGTAGCTGGCATCAAGGGTGTGGGGTGCTATGGGTATGCACTCTATATGCTCAATGGGTGAGATACAAATATGATATGCATAGGGAGGGGAGGCTTGATGGTATCACAACCCCCTAAATGCCTGGAGTGGGTGTAGGATATAATGCATCGGTGGGTAAGGCATCATGGCGATCCTGAAAATGCTCTGGGCGTCCAAATCGATAGGGATGTATCGTTGTCTCTGAATGAAACCATCCGCTGTCACAGTCAGGAAGTGCTCTCTGTAGTGTTGCCTCTTTGTGGGAAGAGGCTCCCGTGGTTCTATCCATGTCTCCCTGACGTGTATCTGTAGTAGGTCCTGACGGATGATCCTATTCCTCTCCGAACGAGAGAGGGTAATGTGGGGGGAAGAGAGGTCATACTGAAAAGGGGGGAGATCCGTAATGCCCATGCCGTGGTCTGCTAACCATTGGAAAAGATAGAAGTGCTGAAAAAAAAAAGTTTGTAAGGCTGATATAGATCTCTGTAGTATGCATGTAGAGATACCCATGAAAGTGGGAGGGGGGAATGGTGAATGGAGTGCTATATCTGTAGCCTATCTGCAAAAGGGTAGTACAAGCATGATAATGCATCTGAACGACTAACTAGCTCCATCCTGTACTAGTGGGGAGGTGTAAGATGTGGTACATAGGTGGAGGTGGAGTCAAGGCCGCCCTGATGGCTGCAGCAGGATCCGCAATCATCCGGGATCGTCTCTCCTCCATGGAGCGATGATCACGAGCCTGGATCTCTGCAAATCTGGTGTCTGTGAAGTCTCTTGGCCCGATATCGTATAGCACGGGGCCGTCTCCTAGCTCGAGAGGTCTGAGAGTGCTGAAGAGTCACCCCTCTCGATGTGTGAGCTAAGGTGGAGAGGGCTACTGCACGTCGTGGAATGAAGTCAGTGAGCTGACTCTGTCTCCCTCGTGTCTGGGCAGCCATAGTAGGCTGGAGGAGAGAATCTCTGTGACTCTGAATCTCTAGTAAGAATCGCCCGAGCTGTCGCTGATCTCTAGAGCCCATGATCTCTCGGAGGGTGGGCTGCCTTGTAAACAGAGTCTCGTATCTGTCTCTAATGTCATCATATGCGCTACATCTGCAAACAAAGTGCTTCTCATCCTGGATCTCTACTCTGCATATCCTGCATAGATGCTCCTCGCTGGGAATGTCTGTGGCTCTGCCTATCTAAATCTCTAGTCGGTGTGATGAGACCCTCAACTGGCCAATGGCTACCCTCGAGCTAGGAGGCATGTAGGTATCCATGTAGAGTGGTCGCTGGATGAAACCATCCGCTAGTATGTCCAAGAACTTGTCTCGATAGTGCGATAGTCTCGATCCCATGTGTGGTGTGTGCCATGTCTGACTAATGTAGAGCTGCCAAAGGTCCTGTCTCAGCACAAGATTCCTCTCATTACGCGAGAGGTGGATGTGAGGTGAGTCTGGGTCATACTAAAAAGGCGGCAATCTATCCATATCAAGTCTATGGCTCTGAAACCACGCTCTAACCTGAGTGTACCAAGCTCTCTCATATCCAGACTGTGATATCTGTATAGATGCCTCAAAAGCTCTGTGTGTGAGTCTTTCGGTAGGGAGCTCCCTCACCCTCTGAATAAAGGAGATAGTCTTGAATAGTGCATCTACCACCATGGGTGGTGCAACTAGCTCTGCCCTGATGATGTCATGTGGAACTGACTCTTTCCCACGAAATAGTCGTGAGATCATACGTACTTGTGGCGGGTCGATCGCACTCCACTGGGTGCTTGTGAGGCCTGGTGCCCAAACTGTCGAAGCATTCATCATAGCTTGTCTGACTAGTGTGTCAAATAGCCACCCCTTTGTGCGGGGCTCCTGGAAGTGTGCCTGGTGACATCTCCGCTCTAACATGGCTAATGGTGCATGTCCTCGTGTGAGTCTATCGGTGGCTGCCTGTCTCATGCTGAAGGGTCCAGGCAAGCTCGTGAATGTGACTCCGAGGTAGACATAGGAAGTGACCACCTCAATCTGTCCATTGCCAACTGTGAATTCTGCTCCATTCCTCACCATGGGGGAGGTGTGGAGATCATGACCTTGGTCTTGCCAAGGTTTACTGTCAAGCCTCTCTGTGTACAAAACTCATGGAGGGTATCTAGGTGGCGCTGTAATCCCTCTGGTGACTCTGAATCAATACAATGTCATCTGCATATAATAAAATGTGAACCTGTGTACCTGCGAGGTCTGCACCCTCCCCTCCAGCTCGGAGAATGTAGTCCTCAATCTCGTCGATGTAGAGCCCGAAAAGAGTGGGAGAGAGTGGGCAGCCTTGCTTAACACCCACTGTGCTAGCAATGGCCTCTGATAGTCCCCCCGGGCATCGAACCCTCCCAATCACCTTCTCATAGAGTGTGTAGATGGCCCAAATCATCTCTGATGGTATACCCAAGCTATGAAGTCTCCGAAAAAGCTTCTCCCGTGGCACAGTATCGAAGGCTTTGCGGAAGTCCACAAAGCAGCAATATAATCTCTTCTTTCGCATCTTTGCCCCGTCAATGAGGCAACGCAGAATGAAGATGTGATCAATAGTGGAGAAAGCCCTTCGGAACCCTGCCTGACCACGTGCTCGCAGCCCTCTCATCCAGCATATGAGCTGAGCTCTGTCTCGAGAACCGTCCCATAAAGCTTGGCCATGGTGTGACCAATCATGATAGTCCTGTAGTTTCCTGGGTCCAAGGTATCCCCAGATTTGTGAATGGGTACAATGGTGTTCCTCGTCCACTCCTATGGGAAGCCCTCCCCTATAGGCCGATTGAAGACATGTGCAATCAATGGAGCTATAGTGGAGGCAATATATATGAGATGCTCGCTCTGTAGTCCCGTGTGGTCAGTGGAATGCCCATGTTGTAGTCGCTCAATGGCCCTCTGGATCATCTTTGCTGGGAGAAAGAGGAACGAGTAGGGCGTGGTCCAGGTGGTTGGGGAATGGGAGGCTGTCGAGGTATCTCAGATAGTCTCTCAGCATACTCGTGCCAAATCTGTGGATCTCCAATAGGTGTGGTCGGCCGTGACTCGTAGTGTGCGCCATGCAGCAATGCAATCCCTGCTCATAAGTAAATGTTATAGCTCAAGCTCCTGTGCCTCCTCGAAGGCCCGTCTCTTTCGGCGTGTGCGGGTCTTCATATGTCTTCTAGCCTCCATCTCTGTGATCTCTCCCAATGCTCTCTGAGCTCGTAGTCGAGATAGAAACTCCTTCACTCATCATCATACCAAGGATTTTGTGGCATGGTCCTTGGGGGAGGTGTGTGACTAGAATGGGTGGTGTGTGGGAATGAACCAATGGCGGATGCGTGAAGGATGGATGCTATATGTGAGGTAAGTATAGGTAGTGGGGTGTCAGGATGAAGCGAAAGAAGGCTTTCTTGAACTCGGGCTGAGTATATGTGGGCAAGCTCGTTTGTGAAGTGGATGGTAGTGTGTGGGGGGGGCGTACCATGGGTGTGTGTGTGGGAATGTCTCCCTTGAGGGATAGTGCAAGATATGCGTGATCTGCTCCAATGGGTATAGGTGGGATGGTGAAAGAACTGAGTATGTGGGTTGCCTCCCTCGGTCCCATGATATAATCCACGATACTCCCTCCTCCATCTGTAACTGAGTGCGGTACGTATGTCAATCTCCCTGACATAGGCCAGTGTCTCTTCCCATTATAAATAACGAGGCGGTATCTGGACCCGAGTCTGAGTAGGTGAGTACCGTAGAGTGTATGTGTAGAATCAGCTGAAACTCGTGCCATAGAGTCGCCCATAAGGAAGACTTCCCCTAGAGTAGAGTACTCAGTGATCTCCTCTGATAGACAAGTATAAGGTGAGCCCTCCTGATCCATGACAGAGAATCGAGAGCCAAAGGGTGCAAAGTAGCATAATGCAATGTAGATGGTCCTCTCATGTGAGAGCTGAAATCGGATCCAAAGGTATCGGGCCTGTGAGTCCCGTGCGGTGATCTGTATCCTGCTCTGAAATCTATCTCTGAAGAGTATCGCTACTCCCTCGGATCCTCTCGTAGTGTGGTGGCGTGTACAATTTCTGTATATAGACTCCCATTGGAAAAGCCATGTACCCGAGGTAGGCTCCTATCGGGGCTCTCATGTGTCTCTGTCAACCAAATAATATCTCTATAATTTGCTCACTTCCTCGAGCCTCTGTGGATGTGTCCATAAATCGCCATTGCAGTTCCACACTGCGAGATGTATCTCCTTAGCTGACTCATAGGCCGTGAATCCCTATAGTATGGCTTTGCCCTCAATGATGATCCCTCGGAAGAGTATCGCTACTCCTTCAGATCCTCTCGTAGTGTGGTGGAGTGTACAATTTCTGTATATAGACTCCCATTGGAAGCCATGTACCCGAGGTAGGCTCCTATCGGGGCTCTCATGTGTCTCTGTCAACAAAATAATATCTCTATCTTTGCTCACTTCCTCGAGCCTCTCTCGATGTGTCCATAAATCGCCATTGCAGTTCCACACTGCGAGATGTATCTCCTTAGCTGACTCACAGGCCGTGAATCCCTATAGTATGGCTTTGCCGTCAATGATGATCCGACCATCTCTGTATGAAGCCTTCTTCCCTTCTCTACGAGCCTCGTGTACTTTTGGCATGCATGCGCGACGATGTGCTACTTGCATGGGTGTGAGATCGTCATCTAGGTAAATAGGGGGACCTTCAAGCCCCCTCAAGACCACTCTCTTGCGAATGAAAATGGATCTTACTGCTTCGGAGGGGAATTGCAAAATGAGAGCTCTTTTTCTTGAAGGATCTTTACCTACCCTCCAACATTTAGTGAATGGGAGAGCCTCCTCTTCCTTGTAACCTAGCTTCTTACATAGTGTCTTCCCATCCATCTCGGGGGCGGAGCCTTCCTTTTCTAGTACAGTAAGAACTTCTTCTTTTTGTGTTTCTTCTTTTGCCTCTTTTTTGATGTTTTTCTTGACCACTTCAACCCATCCTTCTTTGGTTGCCTTGAGCTTTGTGTCAATGCTCGCGGTTAGTGCTTCGGGGGGGGGGGGGAGAGAGAGAGAGAGAGAGAGAGAGAGAGAGAGAGAGAGAGAGAGAGAGAGAGAGAGAGAGAGAGAGAGAGAGAGAGAGAGAGAGAGAGAGAGAGAGAGAGAGAGAGAGAGAGAGAGAGAGAGAGAGAGAGAGAGAGAGAGAGAGAGAGAAAGAAAGAAAGAAAGAAAGTCATATTAACGTCTTCTGGAGGCCAAACTTGGCCTATGAGACAAAAAACCATGTACAAGTGTAGTAACCCTGTGTAGAGGATAAAATGAAATAAAAGGTATATCGCGACACAAAGATATATAAGGCTGGAAAAGGATGGGAAGACGTGGCTCTGACTCCGCAGATAGTGGCCACCTAATACATGGGGGACATGTGAGTAAAAGTGTGAGTAAAACACCCTAGCTACTGGTGAATGGGTGGGGGTGGGTGTAGTATGTGGTACATCGGGGGTGGTCTGAGTGCCTCCTGAAGGAAGACAACCCATGGGGTGGTGGTGCGCCTATGCTCCATCATGTGGTCGTAGGCTGTCTTGATGCGTGAGATATCCTCCTGATATAGTCGTGGTCGATGATATCTGCCCATGCGTGGTCGGCGCCGTGCTCTCTGTGCTGCTGCCTGGTGGAGCGTGAGCCCTATAGGTGGACCTGTATGATGTAGCTCAGCTCGCTGAAAAAACTGGGTAATGGTCTGCTGTGTACTCACTCGTGGCTGATGTGTGGGCTGGAGTGATCGATCTCGCCTCTCGTATGCTTCTGCGAGGAAGCGTCCCAAGCGTCGCTGGTCTCCCATGGTCATGCATAACGCGAGTGACTCCTCTATCTGGAACTGTGCTCGGAGGTCTAAGTATGCTTGGCATCTGATAACAAAATGCTCCTCACTCTCTACCTCTGTCTCGCATACTGGGCACCACCTCTCCTCACGGGGGACTCCCCTGGATCGACCCCTCTCAATCTCAAGCTGGTGCGATGAGACCCGGAGCTGCCCAATGATGACTCGAAGGTGGTGGGGTAGATATGTCTGCATGTATCTCGGAATCTCGATGAAGCCCTCGTCCGATATATGTAGAAAATGCTCACGGTAATAGAGCATTTTCGGTGGCAATGTACCCCTAGGGCTCACCCATGTCCTCTGTATGTATGTATGCCATATCTCCTGACGAATGATCCTATTCCTCTCCTGATGAGAGAGCGAGTAGGTGGGTGCATGTGAGTCGTACTATAGTGGTGGTAGCCTGTCTATGTCAAAGCCATGGTGGGCCAGCCAGTCTCGTGTCTGTGCATACCATGAGGAGGTGTCGCCTGCTAATGCCATGTCCCGTGATGCCTGGAAAGCCCGATAAGCAATGCGCTCTGTATCCATGCTGCGGAGTCTGTGTAATAGGCATACTGTCTGGAATAGTGCCTCAACTAGCATCGGTGGTGTAGCGAGCTCTGCTCTAATGATATCATGTGGTATTGAAGGCTTGCTTCGGATAAGTCTAGAAATCATGAGGATCTGTGGCCTCTCTAATGCTGTCCATACTGATGTGGCTAATCCTGGTCCCCATATGGCTGCCCCATACATGAGCGCTGGTGTAACCAAAGTGTCGAAGAGCCACCCCTTTGTGCGGGGCTCCTGAAAATATGCCTGGTGGCACTGTCTCTCCATCAAGGCAAGTGCTGCATACCCACGTGTGATGCGGTCACGTGCAGCCTGAGACATAGAGAAGACCCCTGATGCTGCTGTAAATGTCACTCCCAAGTAAACATATGATCCGACCACCTCAATCGGTCCACCCGCTGCTGTGAACAAACTATGTTTGCGTACCTGTGCTGATGTATGAAAGATCATGACCTTTGTTTTACCAAGGTTCACAGATAACCCTCTGTGTGTGCAAAAGTCATCTAGGCCATGTATATGATGCTGTAGCCTGTAGGCCTTCTGCCGACTCTGAAACCAGTACAATATCATCAGCGTATAAAAGAATATGGACAGTGGACCCGCGTACCTCAATGCCATCACCCCCCTGGTGCTGTATGTAGTCCACTATCTCATCAATGTAGAGACCAAAGAGGGTGGGTGAAAGAGGGCATCCTTGCTTCACCCCGATAGTGCTAGCAAGTGGATGAGATAAGCCCCCCGGACATCTGACTCTGCCAGATACTCTCTCGTATAAGGCATAGATCCCCTATATCATCTCCTCTGGAGCTCCGATATCAAGTAGTCGTCGGAAGAGTCGTCCCCTGGGAACGGTGTCAAATGCTTTGCGGAAGTCCACAAAGCAGCAATATAATCTCCTCTTCCTCACCCTTGCCCAGTCGATCACGCATCTCAGAGTGAAGATGTGGTCAATGGTAGAGTAATCTCGTCTGAAGCCGGCCTGTCCTGGAGCCCTGATACCCTTCCTCTCAGCGAGAGTACTCAACTCTGTCTCCAGTACCGCCCCATATAACTTGGCCAATATAGGGCCAATCATGATCGTCCGGTATGTAGCTGGATCCATAGTATCTCCTGACTTATGAATGGGCACTATGGTGTGCTCAGTCCATGAGTCAGGGAACCCTTCAACCAGTGCACGGTTGAAGAGGTGGGCAATGAGCGGTGCAAGGGTGGTGCCTCCGTAGATGAGGTGCTCAGCCTGTAAACCGAAAAGGTCATGGGCCTTGCCATGCTGTAGACGGGCAATAGCGCGTCCCACCATAGTGGGTGTAAAGAAGTCAGATGTAGTATGACGTGAGCTCTGTGGTCTGGGAATGGGGGGCTGGTCTGGGATCTCGTATAGGCTCTGTGCATAGCTATGCCAAGTGCTCGGGTCTCGGATGGGTGTCTGCTGTCTCCTCTCTCTCAAATGTCGCCATGCCACTGCACTGTCTCGACTCATGAGTAAATGATAAATATCCCAGTACTGTCTCTCCTCCCAATCTCGCCGTTTGCGGCGAGTAAGGCTTTGCATGCGACGCTGTGCTTGTGTGTGTGTAATATCCCCTCTATGCTCTAAGATGCGTAGGTGCTTCCGTAGCTCGCGGCAATCTGCATCATACCAGCTGTTCTGAGGCATGGAACCTGTGCGTGCAGGGTGTGTATGTGTGCGGTGTGGGAAACTGCAAAGAGCGGAGTCGTGTAGGATGGTGGTGAATTGTGATGTAAGTGTATCCAAGGGTGAGAGTGGATCGAGAGAGAGTAGGCGGGTGTGTAAATGGTGTGCATAAACGTGTGAGAGCTCGTGTGTGAAGTGTATTGTCGTGTGTGTCTTAGTGGGTGAGGGAGGGTCTAATGGAATAGGAGATGATAGTGTGAATGTAATAAATGTATGGTCAGCACCAAGTGGGCGTCGTCCAATACTAAGTGAGGGGATGAGTGAAGCTCCAGAGGTGGTACCCAAAATGTAGTCGACTGTGCTCTCACCTCTGCCGTGAGGAAAGCAAGTAAGTCCGCCCGAACCTGGCCAACGATTCATGCCGTTATATATAACGAGCTGATGTCGGCTGCCTAGCTCAAGTAGATGTCTGCCATACCCTGTGGTGTCCTGACCCATATCAGCCGATACTCTACTGGTGCTCATCTCATCGGGGTCTCTGGCCCTCATGAGATGTGGGTGATCCATGTCGTATGCCTCACACTGATATGACTGAGTGCGGCCATTGAAGTCCCCCATAAGGAAGACTTCCCCTAGTGTGCTGTAATATAGTATCTCATCTGAAAGTGCTGTGTATGGTGAGTCTCTGTCTCGGATCGGTCCCCCAAGATCCTGTCCTGCATATCGGGATCCGCCTGGAGGAAAATAGCATATAGCAATGTAAATCCAGCTCCCCTGTGCTATCTCCATGCGAACCCACATGTATCGTGCCTCCTCATCTCTTCCTATAATATGGATCCGACTCTGTATCTCCTGTCTAAATACGATGGCCACACCTCCCGACCCTCTCGCTGTACTCTGTCTCGTCGTGGTCCTGAATGCAGATTCCCAATGAAAACCTGCAATGCGTGGTAGACCTCTCTCTTGGCTCTCGTGTGTCTCTGTGATGCAAGCAAAGTCATGTGATGCCAGGATCTCCTCGAGTCTGTCTGGTCGCGTCCATAGTGCCCCATTGCAGTTCCACACTCCTCTGAGTGCTGTCTCCTTGTGTCTTCTGTGTGTGTGTGTGTGTGAGAGAGAGAGAGAGAGAGAGAGAGAGAGAGAGAGAGAGAGAGAGAGAGAGAGAGAGAGAGAGAGAGAGAGAGAGAGAGAGAGAGAGAGAGAGAGAGAGAGAGAGAGAGAGAGAGAAAGAAAGAAAGAAAGAAAGAAAGATATATTAACGTCCACGGGAGGCCGAAATCGACCTATGGGACCGATCAGGTACATCAAAACATTACATTCCACTTGGGGTGGAAGCCCTCAAGGGGCTATAATAAAAGGGAAAAATCAAAATAAAAGGGGGGGATGTGGCTTCCAAAGCACTCTTATGACTCATAAGAGTTTCAAAATTACATCAATATATATTACAAATGAGGGAGATAGCTGTTTCTTCCTATGTGGTATGGGTATGGAAATCTCTGATAATAGCTTGACCGCCTCTGTATACTGCCCACTTTCCATTCTTCCTGGCTTCTCTGACTTTAGTTAACTCTGCTGGTCGATTTTTAAGTTGGAGTGGGGTGAGTTCATCTGCTATCCATACTTTAGTACCTTGTAGTGACTTTGCTTGCTTCATGACAGCTATCTTATCTGACATGTCAAAATAGCTTACCCTTGCCTGAGTTCCTTTGGGTGTGATGAAGACCGGAGACCCTAGATTGATGAAGGGGACCACCTTGGTTAGTTGTGCTTCTAGTACTTCTGTTTCAAGGATGCAGTCATCTTTTAACTCGGGTGCGATGTCCTCTCTGTCCCATCCTAGGGGGAGGCCTCCAATCCTGATAACTTTCTTGTTGCCGTCCACCAATTCCTGCTCCTTTACCACATCCATTACTTCTTTTGAGAAATGTGTAGAGCTGGATAGTTTTACCTCGGATAATTGTGTTGTCAAGTCGACTTTATTTGTTGATTCAACTCCTGTTTGGAGAGAGAGAGAGAGAGAGAGAGAGAGAGAGAGAGAGAGAGAGAGAGAGAGAGAGAGAGAGAGAGAGAGAGAGAGAGAGAGAGAGAGAGAGAGAGAGAGAGAGAGAGAGAGAGAGAGAAAGAAAGAAAGAAAGAAAGTGTTTTTACGTCTATTGGGAGGCCGAAACTCGGACTATGAGACAAATCGATGTACATGGGTGTATCTTCTGTCAATCAGAAAAGATAAAAGTGCTGAAAAGAAACTGGTTAAGCTGATATAGATCTCCGTAGTATGCATGTGGGGATATCCATGAAAGTGGTGGGGGGTGTATGGAGTGCGATATCTATGATAGTCTATATGCAAAAGGGTAGTACAACAACCATGAGAATGCATCATGGCGATCCTCAAAATGCTCTGGGCGTCCAAATCGATAGGGGTGCGCTGTTGACGTCTCTGTATCTCCATGTCATGGCGTGCGTGAATCGCCTGAATCTCTCTCTGATGTGGACGAGCTCTCCGGACAGGGGGTCTCGGTCGTCGACGCTGTCGTCTAAGCTCCTCTGCTCTGTGTAATGTGACACCCCGCATCGAGCTGGGCCCTCGAGTGTATGTGGGTCTGAAAAAATCTGTAATATGAGTCTGAGGGGGGGGGGCAGGTGTATCTCCATATGCTGCTGGAGGAGTGATGCGCGGTGGTGCTTGAGCTCTACTAGGAAACGACCTAGAGGGCGCTGGTCCTCTGTCCCCAATAAAGCCCTGATCTCTCTAGGCCCCCTGAAGAGCTGTGGGTAGCGGTCTCTGATGTCCTCATATGCCTGGCATCTACATGTGTAGTGCTCCTCGTCCTCCACCTCCTCTCTACATATCCTGCATAATCGCTCATCCCTGGGGGTATGTGTGGCTCGCCCAATCTCAATCTCGAGCTGGTGTGATGATACTCTGAGCTGCCCAATGGCCACTCTCTCAGCTGGTGCCATATATGTATCCATGTATCGTGGTCTCTGAATGAAACCATCCGCTGTCACAGTTAGGAAGTGCTCTCTCTGACCCCAAAAGGAAAATAAAGTGTGAGTACAAAAAAGGGTATGAAGGAGTGGATAATAGCTTGCGTCAAAGGTGTGGGGTGCTATGGGTATGCACTCTATATACTCAATAGGTGAGATATAAATCTGATATGCATAGGGAGGGGAGGCTCGGTGGTATCATAACCCTCTTAATGCCTCGAGTGGGTGTAGGATATAATGCATCGGTGGGTAAGGCATCATAGTGATCCTCAAAAATGCTCTGCACGTCGAGATCGTTAGGGGTGCGCTGCTGATGTCTTCGTATCTCCATGTCATGGCGTGCGTGAATCGCCTGAATCTCTATCTGGTGGGGACGGGCTCTCCGGAGTGGGGGTGTCGGTCGTCGACGCTGTCATCTAAGCTCTTCTGCTCTCTGTAATGTGACACCCCACATCGAGCTGGATCCTTGGGTGGCTTTGGGTCTGAAAAAAATCTGTAATACAAGTCCGGGGGCTCAGGTCTATCTCCATCTGTTGATGGAGAAGTGATGCACGGCGGCGCTGGAGCTCTACTAGGAAACGAGCTAGAGGGCACTGGTCCTCCGTCTCCAATAAAGCCCTGATCTCTCTGGGCCATGAAGAGATGTGGGTAGCGGTCTCTGATGTCCTCATATGCCTGGCATCTGCATGTGTAGTACTCCTCGTCCTCCACCTCCTCTCGGCATATCCTTCATAATCTCTCGTCCCTTGGAGTATGTGTCGCACTCCCAACCTCAATCTCGAGCTTGTGTGATGATACTCTGAGCTTCCCAATGGCCACTCTCTTTGCTGGTGCCATGTATGTATCCATGTATCGTGGTCTTTGAATGAAACCATTGCTGTCACAGTCAGTAAGTGCTCTCTGTAGTGTGTCTCCTTGACGTGTATATGTAGTAGGTCCTAACGGATGATCCTATTCCTCTCCAAACGAGAGAGGGTAATGTAGGGGGAAGAGAGGTCATACTGAAAAGGGGGGAGATCTGTAATGCTCATGCCATGGTCTTCCAACCATGGGTAGGTCTGTGCATACCATACTCTCTCATGCCCCGTCTCTTCCAAATGTCTAGAGGTCTCAAATGGAAGCTTGGTGAGTTTGCTGGTGGGGAGCTCTCTGACTCTCATAATAAAGGTCACGAGCTGAAAGAGGGCCTCCACTAGCATCAGTGGTGTGCCAAGCTCAGCTCCTATAATGTCATGTGGAACGGAAGGCTTGTTGCGGAGCAAGAGTGAGATCATGGTGACCTTGGGCCTCTCAATCCGCGTCCACATTGCCTCCGTGATCCCTGGTGCCCACCCCTTAGTCCGGGACTCTTGAAAATGTGCATGAAAGCAGCATCTTTCCAATCGTGCAAGTGCCGCATAGCCTCGCGTCAATCTATCTCTCGTTGCCAGTGCCATGGAGAATACCCCTGTGTTGCCTGAGAAGGTGATACCTAGGTAGACGTAGGAGTCCACTACCTTTATCTGTCCTCTAGCTGCGGTGAAGGAGGCGCGATGGTGTACTGTCCTTGAGGTATGGAAGATCGTGACCTTGGTCTTCCCAAGGTTCACTGTGAGTCCTCTCTCCATGCAGAAGGTATCGAGCGCATGTAAATGTGACTGCAATCCCTCCTGTGACTCTGAAAGTAGAACAATGTCATCAGCATATAATAGGATGTGTATTGGCGTACCTCCAAGGTCTCCTCCTAGCCCTCCTTCTCGCTGTATATACTTCGTGATCTCGTCGATGTAGAGACCGAAGAGAGTGGGTGAGAGAGGGCAACCTTGTTTCACACCAATGGTGCTAACAAGGCTGTCTGATAGGCCGCCGGGATAGTGCACCCTGCCTGTGACTCGTACATACAAAGCATGGATGCCCATAGCATGTCTGATGGTAGCTCCAACTCCGTGAGTCTCCGTAGTAGTCTCTCTCGAGGGACCATGTCGAAGGCTTTGCGGAAATCCACAAAGCAACAGTATAGTCTCTGCGTCCTCGCCTTCGCGCTCTCAATCAAGCAACGAAGCACGAAGATGTGGTCGATGGTGGAGAAAGTGCGGCGGAAGCCTACCTGGCCGGGTGCTCTGATCCCCGGTGCCTCAGCGTGTGTACTGAGCTCTGCCTCTAGTACTGCCCCATAGATCTTGGCCATGATATGGCCTATCATAATAGTCCTGTAGTTCCCTGGGTCCATCATATCGCCGGACTTATGGATAGGCGTAATGGTATGCATAGTCCATGAGTCGGGTAATCCCTCAACCAAAGCACGGTTGAAGAGATGGGCGATCAAGTGGGAAACTGCATCTGCTGCGTATATAAACTGCGTATATAAAGTGCTCTCCCTGTAGCCCCGTGTGGTCTTCTGAACGGCCATGCTGTAGCCTATGGATGGCCTGTCGTACCATGGCTCCTGTGAAGAGGGTGGATATCACCGGACGCGGTGTGGAAGGAATCGGTAATGGTGGGTGTCCTGGGACGTCATATAACCTCTGGGCGTAGGTCTGCCAGGTCGAAGGATCTGCTATGGGTGTAGGTGGACGTGGCTCACGTAGTGCCCTCCACGCGGTGGCACAATACCTACTCAAGAGAAGGTCGATCAACTCTGCCTCCTGTCGCTCCTCGAAAGCTCGCTGCTTCCGGCGTGTGAGGGCTCGCATCTGTCGTCGTGCCTCCCTCTCTGTGATGGATCCCAAGAGACTCTGTGCTCTGAGATGTCGGTATAGTCGCCTACACTCCTCATCGTACCATCTATTCTGGGGTGTATGTCCCAGCCGTGTGGGATGTGCAGTGCTGTGGGTGGTGTATGGGAAGCTGAGAGTAGCAGATGTATGGAGGATCGAGGAGAAGTGGGCGGTGAGGGTTTCCAAGGAGGCAGAGGGATCAAGAGAGTAGATGCGCTCTCAAACATGGGAGCTATAGATATGTGCTAGCTCATGTCTAAAGTGAATGGTGGTACGGGCTCGTGGCTGTGTGGTGACGAGGTGGGGTATGCATGGTGAGCCGCGAATGGATAGGGCAAGATATGCGTGATCAGCTCCAATCGGTAAGGGTGGGATAGTGAATGAGGTGATCAGATGTGTCGCCTCCGGGGGTCCGATAACATAGTCTACCACACTGCCCCCCTTTGGTGTGGTGGGTGGAATGCAGGTGAGACAGCGCGAGGTGGGCCAGCTCCCCATCCCATTATATATAACGAGACGGTGTGCTTCTCCCATCTGGAGTAAGTGTCGGCCATATAAGGTGGGTGTGGCAGTGTCGGCTGAGGCTCTGAGTGTAGGCATGTCCTCTATGGTACGAAGCATCTCAGGGTCGTCAAAGTCGTAGGTATCACATTGGTGGCTCTGAGTGCGGGCATTGAAGTCTCCTACAAGGAAGACTTCACCCATCCCGGTATACTCCATAATCGTGTCACTGAGGGAGTCATATGGCGATGTGGTGTCTGGTCCCTCCCCTCCTGATAGTTGCTCAGGGGAATGTGTGAAGCATGAACCAATGGGTGCAATATAGCATACGGCGAAGTACGCTGCTCTCTCCTCTGATAGCTGCAAGCGTATCCACATGAAACGTGCCTCTGGGTCTCTGGCTACCACCTGTACCCTGTGCTGTAACGACTGTCTATAGAGCACGGCTACTCCTCCTGATCCTCGTGTGGTGTGCTGTCTCATCTGGCGGCGGTGAGCTGACTCCCACATATAGCCCTCAATCCTCGGTAGGCTCCTCCCCGGGCTCTCGTGTGTCTCTGTCAAGAAGATAATGTCTCTGCCCTCCATCACCTCCTCGAGGCGCCCTGGATGTGTCCATAAAGATCCATTGCAGTTCCAGACTTCAATGTGCACCTCCTGCTGTGTTGTCTCATAGGCCGCGAATCCCTAGTCAATGGAGAGAGAGAGAGAGAGAGAGAGAGAGAGAGAGAGAGAGAGAGAGAGAGAGAGAGAGAGAGAGAGAGAGAGAGAGAGAGAGAGAGAGAGAGAGACTTTTTAACGTCTATTAGAGGCCAAAATCGGCCTATGAGACAAAACATATACATCAGTATGATCCAATCCACTGTGATCCAAAACGAAAATAAAGTGTGAGTACTGCAAACGGGTATAATAGGAGGGATAGTAGCTGGCATCAAGGGTGTGGGGTGCTATGGGTATGCACTCTATATGCTCAATGGGTGAGATACAAATATGATATGCATAGGGAGGGGAGGGTGAGAGAGAGAGAGAGAGAGAGAGAGAGAGAGAGAGAGAGAGAGAGAGAGAGAGAGAGAGAGAGAGAGAGAGAGAGATGAGAGAGAGAGAGAGAGAGAGAGAGAGAGAGAGAGAGAGAGAGAGAGAGAGATGAGAGAGAGAGAGAGAGAGAGAGAGAGAGAGAGAGAGAGAGAGAGAGAGAGAGAGAGAGAGAGAGAGAGAGAGAGAGAGAAAGAAAGAAAGAAAGAAAGACTTTTTAACGTCTATTAGAGGCCAAAATCGGCCTATGAGACAAAACATATACATCAGTATGATCCAATCCACTGAGAGAGAGAGAGAGAGAGAGAGAGAGAGAGAGAGAGAGAGAGAGAGAGAGAGAGAGAGAGAGAGAGAGAGAGAGAGAGAGAGAGAGAGAGAGGAGAGAGAGAGAGAGAGAGAGAGAGAGAGAGAGAGAGAGAGAGAGAGAGAGAGAGGAGAGAGAGAGAGAGAGAGAGAGAGAAAGAAAGAAAGAAAGACTTTTTAACGTCTATTAGAGGCCAAAATCGGCCTATGAGACAAAACATATACATCAGTATGATCCAATCCACTGTGATCCAAAACGAAAATAAAGTGTGAGTACTGCAAACGGGTATAAAAGGAGGGATAGTAGCTAGCATCAAGGGTGTAGCCATGGAGAGAGAGAGAGAGAGAGAGAGAGAGAGAGAGAGAGAGAGAGAGAGAGAGAGAGAGAGAGAGAGAGAGAGAGAGAGAGAGAGAGAGAGAGAGAGAGAGAGAGAGAGAGAGAGAGAGAGAGAGAGAGAGAGAGAGAGAGAAAGAAAGAAAGAAAGAAAGTCATATTAACGTCTTCTGGAGGCCAAACTTGGCCTATGAGACAAAAGCCATGTACAAGTGTAGTAACCATGTGTAGAAAATGAAATGAAATAAACACAAAGCTATCAAGGGTTGGTAAAAGGCTCGGGAGAAGTGGCTCTGACTCAGCAGATAGTGGCCACCTAATACAGGGGGATCCATAATATGAGTGAGGAAAACACCCTAGCTACTGGTGATGGGGGGAGGTGGGTGTAGTATGTGGTACATCGGAGGTGGTCTGAGTGCCTCCTGAAGGAAGACAACCCATGGGGTGGTGGAACGCCTATGCTCCATCATGTGGTCGTAGGCTGTCCTGATGCGTGAGATATCCTCCTGATATAGTCGCGGTCGACGATATCCTACCATGCGTGGTCGGCGTCGTGCTCTCTGTGCTGCTGCCTGGTGGAGTGTGAGCCCTCTAGAAGGACCTCTCTGATCTAGCTCCGCTCGCTGAAAGAACTGGGTAATGGTCTGCTGGGTACTCACCCGTGGCTGATGTGTGGGCTGTAGTGACCGCTCTCGCCTCTCGTATGCTGCTGTGAGGAAGCGCCCCAAGCGTCGCTGGTCTCCCATGGTCATGCACAACTGGAGTGACTCCTCTAGCTGGAACTGTGCTCGTAGGTCTAAGTATGCTCGACATCTGATAACAAAATGCTCCTCACTCTCTACCTCTGTCTGGCATACTGGGCACCACCTCTCCTCACGGGGGACTCCCCTGGAGCGACCCCTCTCAATCTCGAGCTGATGTGATGAGACCCGGAGCTTCCCAATGACGACTCGGAGGTGGTGGGGAAGATATGTCTGCATGTATCTCGGGATCTCGATGAAGCCCGTGTCCGATATATGTAGAAAATGCTCGCAGTAATAGAGCATTTTCGGTGGCAATGTATCCCTAGGGCTCACCCATGTCCTCTGTATGTATGTATGCCATATCTCCTGACGAATGACCCTATTCCTCTCTTGATGAGAGAGCGAGTAGGTGGGTGCATGTGAGTCGTACTGTAGTGGTGGTAGCCTGTCTATGTCAAAGCCATGGTGGGCCAGCCAGTCTCGTGTCTGTGCATACCATGAAGAGGTGTCGCCTGCTAATGCCATATCACGTGATGCCTGGAGAGCACGATAAGCAATGCGCTCTGTATCCATGCTCCGAAGTCTGTGTACTAGGCATACTGTCTGGAACAGTGCCTCAACTAGCATCGGTGGTGCAGCGAGCTCTGCTCTAATGATATCATGCGGTACTGAAGGCTTGCTGCGGATAAGTCTGGCAATCATGAGGATCTGTGGCCTCTCTAATGCTGTCCATACTGATGTAGCTAATCCCGGCCCCCAAATGGCTGCCCCATACATGAGCGCTGGCGTAACCAAAGTGTCAAAGAGTCACCCCTTTGTGCGGGGCTCCTGAAAATATGCCTGGTGGCACTGTCTCTCCATCAAAGCTAATGCTGCGTACCCACGTGTGATGCGGTCACGAGCTGCCTGAGACATAGAGAAGACCCCAGATGCTGCTGTAAATGTCACTCCCAAGTAAACATATGATCCGACCACCTGGATCGGTCCACCTGCTGCTGTGAACAAACTATGTCTGCGTACCTGTGCAGATGTATGAAAGATCATGACCTTGGTTTTACCAAGGTTCACAGATAACCCTCTGTGTCTGCAAAAGTCATCTAGGCCATGTAGATGATGCTGTAGACCTTCTGCAGACTCTGAAACCAATACAATATCATCAGCGTATAAAAGAATATGGACATTGGCTCCCCGTACCTCAATGCCATCTCCCCCTTGCTGCTGTATGAAGTCCACTATCTCATCAATGTAGAGACCAAAGAGGGTGGGTGAAAGAGGGCATCCTTGCTTCACCCCGATAGTGCTAGCAAGTGGATCAGATAAGCCCCCTGGGCATCTAACTCTACCAGATACTCTCTCGTATAAGGCGTAGATCCCCCATATCATCTCCTCCGGAGCTCCAATATCAAGTAGTCGTCTAAAGAGTCGGTCCCTGGGAACAGTGTCAAATGCTTTGCGGAAGTCCACAAAGCAACAGTATAATCTCCTCTTTCTCACCCTTGCCTGGTCAATCAGGCATCGCAAAGTGAAGATGTGGTCAATAGTAGAGTAATCTCGTCTGAAACCTGCCTGTCCTGGAGCCCTGATACCCTTCCTCTCAGCGAGAGTACTCAACTCTATCTCTAGTACTGCCCCATATAACTTGGCCAATATAGGGCCAATCATGATCGTCCGGTATGTAGCTGGATCCATAGTATCACCTGACTTATGAATGGGCACTATGGTGTGCTCAGTCCATGAGTCCGGGAACCCTTCAACCAATGCACGGTTGAAGAGGTGGGCAATGAGCGGTGCGAGAGTCGTGCCTCCATAGATGAGGTGCTCTGCCTGTAAACCGAAATGGTCATGGGCCCTGCCATGCTGTAGCCGGGCAATAGCGCGTCCCACCATAGTGGGTGTGAAGAAGTCAGAGGTAGTAGGACGTGAGCTCTGCGGTCTGGGGATGGGGGGCCGGTCTGGGATCTCGTATAGACTATGTGCATAGCTATGCCAAGTGCTCGACTCTCGGATAGGTGTCTGCTGTCTCCTCTCTCTGAAATGTCGCCATGCCACTCCACTGTCTCGACTCATGAGCAAATGGTAAATATCCCAATACTGTCTCTCCTCCCAATCTCGCCGTTTGCGGCGAGTAAGGCTCTGCATGCGACGCTGTGCCTGTGTGTGTGTTATATCTCCCCTATGCTCTAAAATCCGGAGGTGCTTCCGTAGCTCACGACAATCTGCATCATACCAACGGTTCTGGGGCATGGATCCTATGCGTGGAGGGTGCCTATGTGTGCGGTGTGGGAAGCTGTGGAGAGCAGAGTCCTGTAGGATGGTGATGATCTGTGATGTAAGTGTGTCCAAAGGTGAGAGTGGATCGAGGGAGAGTAGGCGGGTGTGCAAATGGTGTGCATAAACGTGTGAGAGCTCGTGTGTGAAGTGTATCGTGGTATGTGTCTCAGTGGGTGAGGGAGGGTCTAATGGAATCGGAGATGAGAGTGTGAGTGTGATAAATGTATGGTCAGCACCAAGTGGACGTCGTCCAATACTAAGTGAGGGGATGAGTGAAGCTCCAGAGGTGGTACCCAAAATGTAGTCGACTGTGCTCTCACCTCCCCCATGGGGGAAGCAAGTAAATCCGCCCGAACCTGGCCAACGATTCATCCCGTTATATATAACGAGATGATGTCGGCTGCCTAGCTCGAGTAGATGTCTGCCATAGCCAGTGGTGTCCTTACCCATATCTGCCGATACTCTACTGGTGCTCATCTCATCCGGGTCTCTGGCCCTCATGAGATGTGGGTGATCCATGTCATATGCCTCGCACTGATGTGACTGAGTGCGGCCATTGAAGTCCCCCATAAGGAAGACTTCACCTAGTGTGCTGTAGTGTAGTATCTCCTCTGAAAGCGCTGTGTATGGTGAGTCTCTGTCTCTGGTTGGTCGCCCAAGATCCTGTCCTGCGTATCGAGACCCGCCTGGTGGGAAGTAGCATATAGCAATGTAAATCCACCTCCCCTGTGCTATCTCCATGCGAACCCACATGTATCGTGCCTCCTCATCTCTACCTATAATATGGATCCGGCTCTGTATCTCCTGTCGAAATATGATGGCCACTCCTCCCGATCCTCGCGCTGTACTCTGTCTCGTCGTGGTCCTGAATGCAGATTCCCAATGAAAACCTGCAATGCGTGGTAGACCTCTCTCTGGGCTCTCATGGGTCTCAGTGATGCAAGCAAAGTCATGTGACTTCAAGATCTCCTCGAGTCTGTCTGGCCGTGTCCAGAGTGCCCCGTTGCAGTTCCACACTGCTCCTCTAAGTGGTGCCTCCTGATGTAGTGATGTCTCACAGGCCGCGTGGCCCTATTTGATAGGGCGTCCGTCTATGAAGACCTTACCATCGCGGTAAAAGGCCTTCCTTCCCTCTCGGCGCGCCTGGAGTATCTGTGGCATGCAAGAACGTCGATGTGCTACCTGCATCCTCGTGAGGTCCTCATCCATGTAAAGGGTGCCGCCCGGTAGTCCACGTAATACTGATCGGCGTCTAAAAAAGGCGGTCCGTGTCTCCTCAGAGCTCATCTGAAGGATGAGTGCTCGCGAACGGGATGTATCCCTCCCAACCCGCCATGCACCTATGAAAGGCATGTTCTCGTACCCAAGTCGATGGCAAATGTCGGTGGCGTCCGCCTCCGGTGATGCTCCCTCTGGTAGGCCCGTAATCCGAATGTGGAGTCTTCGAATGTGTCGAAGTCTCTCCTCCTCGAGTGTATCCTGAACCCGTGTGAGCTCTTCTTTCTTCACGTCTTCCTTGACTTCCTTCTTCACTTCTTCTTTGAGCTCCTTTTTAATATGTTTACTTACTACTTCCACCCAAGTATTTTGTGTCGCTTCCATCTTTGATTTGATGTGTTCTTGCATATCCATTTTCCAATCATTCTTGATTTCCTCTTTTAAGTCATCTAGCTTTGTGATCTCTCCTTCTTCTTGGGAAACCTTCAGCTGAATGATTTCTTCTCGAAGCTGATGGGTCTGAGCTTTCCATCCATCTCGGTCTTCTTCAAGAATTTTGACATGCTCTTCTAGGGCTCTTATTCTATCTATGGCCTTCCTCATTTCTTGATTGAGTACTCTGTCTGCCTCCTTCTTTGCCTCTCTAATTGCCTTAGTTATCAGGTCCTCCACTTCTTTTTTTTCCAACCTTGCCATGTTGTTGTCTGCTTATATATTTAACAAATGATGTCCCAACTGTAGGGTTTTTCGTTAATATGGTGCCATCAGTTCGATTTCTGACAGCAAACCCTAACAACTCTAAGTCACGTTTCACGAGCAGAACAGAACTTTCAAAGAACTCCTGGGTACAAACTTCTTGGGCACAATTCAGATATGCTGTACTACTTCAGATGTTATATTCAGATCTGCTGTATCAAGTGCTTCAGATCTGTACCGTGTGTCAGCTGCTGCCAGGTCGTCACAGGTGCCAGTGCTTCAGATCTGTATCATGTGTCAGCCCAGGTCGTCAGAGGCGCCAGTGCTTCAGATCTGTACCTTTTGTCAGCTGCTGCCAGGTCGTCAGAGACGCCAGATCGCGTCAGAGGCGCCAGGCACGTCAGAGGTGTCAGACGTGTCGGACGCGTCAGACGCGTCAGAGAGCGCGTGAGAGAGAGAGAGAGAGAGAGAGAGAGAGAGAGAGAGAGAGAGAGAGAGAGAGAGAGAGAGAGAGAGAGAGAGAGAGAGAGAGAGAGAGAGAGAGAGAGAGAGAGAGAGAGAGAGAGAGAGAGAGAGAGAGAGAGAGAGAGAGAGAGAGAAAGAAAGAAAGAAAGTGTTTTTACGTCTATTAGGAGGCCGAACTCGGCCTATGAGACAAATCGATGTACATGGGTGTATCTTCTGTCAATCAGAAAAGATAAAAGTGCTGAAAAGAAACTGGTTAAGCTGATATAGATCTCCGTAGTGTGCATGTGGGGATACCCATGAAAGTGGTGGGGGGTGTATGGAGTGTTATATCTATGATAGTCTATATGCAAAAGGGTAGTACAACAACCATGAGAATGCATCTAAAACGACTAACTAGCTCCATCCTGTGCTAGTGGGTGGGATGTAATATGTGATACATAGGTGGAGGTGGAGTCAGGGCCACCCTGATGGCTGCAACGGGATCGG